>OX411547.1:43826507-44406507 GCA_948146395.1 Fragum whitleyi | reverse complement strand
GCCAATTTTTCCTACAACAAACATTAACATCAACTGAAGGCCATGCGCACCAAATCTGTGTAAAAGGTTATACACCTTATATTTTTGTGGCTTCCTCATTGTGTTCTGAAAAGTTAAAAGAATAGTAAAATCAGTAAATTGCTGAAATTTGGGGGGAAAAAAATAATAAAGAAGTAGAGGCCATTGAGCCCTGATTCGCTTCACAGGCCTATATCTACTGATTTGATGCTGTGTCCATATTTGGAGGTTTTTGTGTTTTGTTTTATTTGCGGTTATTTATTTTGACACATCTTACTTGTACCACCAAAATAAAATATCTTATCTTATTTCGCATCCATATATATAGTTCATAGAAATGAAAGTAAAAGAGTTATACAATTTTACTAGAGTAATGTCAGTTTTGTACAAACTAAACAATAGAATAGATTATTTTGACACGTATCATTAGAGTTTTTTCGTATACAAGTTTTTCATACATTTCTGCAGGACTTTCCTTATAATGTTTCGACGATAGCCCATAAACAATGACTAAGGCATGATCACTCGAATCTACATTGCCCTCAAGAGGACAGAACTTTTCATGTAGTAGTGATGACAAATATTGGCAAATGGCAATGGATAAATTTAGGCCCATCTCAGCTTCACGGTCACTGCTAATATAGCCAAAATAAAACCACCTCCAAAAATACCCTGTTTACAGTAAGCATTTAACTTTTTTTCCCACCTTTTTTCTAAAAGAATGATTCCTAACATGCTCAAACACTCATGTCGGATAATCCTGCGCGTCGTCTAAAGCTGCGCAGCTATATGACGTCACGTAAACTAAGAAAATGGCCGCTTAACGTAAAACAGAACAACCTATTTTCAGCTCACCTGAGCACAACGTGCTCATGTGAGCTATTGTGATCACCTTTTGTCCAGCGTCTGTCCGGCGTCCGTCAACAATTTCTTTAAATGACATCTCCTCCTAAACTACTTGGCCAATTTTAACCAAACTTGGTAGAAATGTTCCTTAGGTGACCCCCTTTAAGAATTGCTAAAAGAATTGAAATCGGTGCTAAAATCATATCTGTTGGGCCACAAGGTGCGGAGCACCAGGGGGGAGGGGGTAGTACTTTGGGTAAATTTTGTAATCTTTAACCTTCTTCTTCTTTTGAATAAGAAGCCCTACAGCCTTCAAATTTGGCATGGAGGATCAGCCCATAGACCTTAATAAAAATAGCTAAAATCATATCTGTTGGGCCTCCAGGTGCGGAGCACCAGGGGCGAGGGGGTAGTACTTTTGTGAAAATTTTGTAATCTTTAACCTTCATCTTCTAATGAACCAGGAGCCCGACAGATTTGAATATTGACATGAGTGATCAGCATATGGACCTCTATAAAGATAGCTTAAATCATGACTGTAGATTCACCAGGTGTGGAGCACCAGGCGGGAGGGGGTAGTACTTTTGTGAAAATTTTGTAATCTTTAACATTCTTCTTCTTCTGAACCAGGAGCCCGACAGTTTGAATATTGGCATTGATGATCAGCATATGGACCTTTATATAATTACCTAAAATCATGACTGTAGATTCACCAGGTGCAGAGCACCAGGGGGGAGAGGGTAGTACTTTTGTAAAATTTTGTAATCTTTAACCTTCTACTTCTGAACCACAAGCCCTACAGACTTGAATTGGCATGGAGGATCAGCTCATAGACCTTAATAAAAATAGCTAAAATCATGACTGTAATGCCACCAGGTGCAGAGCACCACGGGGGAGGGGGTAGTACTTTTGTGAAAATTTTGTAACTTTAACCTTCATCTTCTAATGAACCAGGAGCCCTACAGATTTCAATATTGGCATGGAGGATAAGCATATGGATCTAAAATAAAATAGCTAAAACCATGAATGCAGGGCCACCAGATGCGGAGCATTAGGGGTGAGTGGGTAATGCATCGGATCAATTTTGAAATCTTTAACCTTATTCTTCTCCTGGATCAGGAACCCTACAGACTTGAAAATTGTCATGGGTGATCAATATATTGACATTAATAAAATAGCTAAAATCATGACTGTAGGGTCACCAGGTGCTGAGTGTCTTGGGGAGGGGGTAGTACTTTGGATCATTTTTGAAATCATTAAACTTCTTCTAATGAACCAGGAGTCCTTCAGACTTGAAAATTGGTGTGTATGATCAGCATTTGGACATTAATTGAATTAGCTAAAATCATGACTGTAGATTCACCAGGTGCAGAGCATCTTGGGGGAGGGGGGAGTGCTTTGTTGAGAATTTTGAATCCCTACAGCCTTTATATTTGACATGGATTGATCAACTCATTAAAGAAAACTTTAAAAGTCTCAGACTCAGTCTGTATATCTGGCATAGGTTAGCTGATCACAGACCTTTTATGAAAAAAAGCTTAAATAAATAATGACCAGGGGAGGAGCAGAGGGGGGGAAGGATTATTTCAAATGTTATCTGATTGAATAAGTGAAAATCTCTTTATCTGTGGTTGCATGGACAAACCTAGGTAATGAAGCTTTTTTCTCAGGTGAGCGACCCAGGGCCTACGGCCCTCTTGTTCATACTGAAAATTCGATCAATTCCACCATTTTAAACAAAAAGTTCATTTGTGTATTCTAAAGCAAGAATTTTGCCGTTTTTGTCTCAGTGTTTTTCATTTTAATTTGGACAGATTATGGACATTAATTTTAGGTCCCTTCCTCGACTGCGCAGGTTTAGCCGACGAAAGCTGCATTGATAATACACGACGGTGCCTCTGTTCATCACCAGATTGTGTTATTCTAGTGACATTTTGTTCTAGATAAAATGTATTTTACAAAGCCAAAATGGTCAACCAGTACATTCGAGTATTGATTTTTTTTGTACAACCGATATCTTTACACAAATTTTGTACTTGACTTTCTTAAGTGCGCAGGGTTAGCCGACAGCACTGAATATTTAAATATTTTTTTCCCATACTTTTTTCTAAAAGATTGATAACTCTAATTCCAATATATCTCAGTTAAGAGATGTTCACACTTGATAAATAGTTATTTCCCTTATACTTAGAAGAGATGTATATATTTGATTGATATTAAGTAAGTGGATCCATATTAGGTCCGCAACGTTTAGGAAGTACATGTAATGTACTTTAACAGTGTTAACTGAGGTTTTGTTTATTGTGAAGTAATACCCTTATAGTGGTGTTTAATGAAAAGCGGAAAGATCAACAATCAAAATTTTGTGGACAAAGTACCAGTATATTATGCAGTAACATTCTGTGAGTATTGAAATTTTTATTTTTGGATTTTAAACAAATTTCACTGGAATGATCCTTGTTTTATACAGCCTTATCATCCTCTAATAACCATTATCAGTTTATCCATCAATTAGTTTCTGAGAAAAGCCACCTATTACCATATATGGAAATTAGCCACGCCTACTACAGCCATGATTTTCAACAGATTAAAATTCTTTGAAGGAATCTGATAGAGGGTCACCAAAGGAACATTCCTGTGAAATTTGATTGAAATCCATCTAGTACTTTATGAGGAGAAGATTTTTAAAATAAAAGTTTATGGATGGATGCACGCACTGACGACAGACACCCTGCCATGACAATAGCCCGCTGGCCTTTCTGCCAGTGGAGCTAAAAACACGTCTGATATGTTTTGTAGGTTTAATAATTATTATTTCAAAATACAGTTGGCCCCTGCTAGATCCCGTTAATAATTTTATAACATCCATCATTCAATTTCACTATTTCACCGAGGAAAACAAAATTTAGATGTGGTGGTGTAATTAATTCTTTTGTTCAGCTTGAGTTAAGTAATGTTTGCAACAGAAAACATGATGGTTTGCACCCAAATAGTTTAAAGTCTGTGTATAATGTATGAAAGGTATATGAAAGGGTTTGTATTTGAGTACTTTTGAGGTTTTCATAAGTACAGGCTGTCTACCAGGTCTTCTAAAAAATATAGGAGTTTTAATAGGAATATTTTTTTTAAAAAAATAGGAGTTTTTAGCTCATTTAGAGTGAAAATATAGGAGTTTTTCCAGTGAAAATTGTTTATCCTACGCTCTTATACTAACAATCCTTACCTCCACTCTTGCTTTTTCTATGTTAATTAATGTCTAGATAAAGTAACCTTTCAGTTCCATAGCATCACAGTCCAGACAGGAGGCTGCTGTAGAGCATCATCATGATCATCATCACCTGAATTGGCACCCTAAAGGCTGGTGTCCTATTCAACTGCCTTGTAGGTGACCAAACAGGTGACGAGGAACAGATGAAGTGCACCAAAGCATTATACAGGATGGTGATGCTATGGAAGACAAAGAGATTCTCTTACCTGAAGAATAAAGAAGCAAAGAGCAGTATCAAAACAATATTTGCTATCTGATCATATATCGGCAATACATTTTCCTAACAAGAGGGCCTTTGGCACTGGTCCGCTCACCTGAGTCAAAGCACCTAAGGGTAACTTGCATTTCTTTTGAAAAATTGAACTGTAACAAATTTATGTGAAAAGGAAAATAATCTTATGGTCAGACCATTAAGATTCCACAGTCTCAGTTTTACTATTGCTGTTTGAAAATACAAGATCCAAAATGGAACTGTTATCAGTCTGGGTTTTTTTGCATGATCATTTTACAAGAGAGTATCTGGGATAACTTTAGTAATGCGCACCTGGTGGCCCAACAGTTATAATTTTAGCTCTCATAATTAAGGTCTTTGAATTGATCATCCAAGGCAAATTCCAAAGCTGTAGGGCATCTCGTTCATCAGAAGAAGAATTTATAAGATTCTCTTAAATTTCAACTTTGGTTGCCATAGCAACCAAAATTTTTCATAGATTTCAATTCTTTAGGCTATCTTGGAGGGGACCACCTATGAAACATTTCTGTAAAATTTGGAGTAAATTGGCCTAAGAGTTTAGGACAAGATGTCATTTAAAGAAATTGTTGATGGACAGAGACGACAACCAAAGGACGGAAGCTGGACTTTGTGCTCAGGTGATCTTAAAAAAAAGTTCAAATGTTAAATTGACCTGAAGTACTACCCTCTCCCCCCTGTTGCTCCACACCTTGCGGCCCAACAATCATAATAGCTTTTTAAATTAAGTTCTATGAGCTGATTATTCTATATCAAATGAAAAGCTGTAGGAATTCTGGTTCAGTAGAATTTCTAACAATCGTTAAATTTACCACAAATCACTAGCCCTCCTATTGGGTCTCTGCCCCTGAAGACAAAACAATCATGTCTATATCTTTTTTGATTAAAGTATATGAACTGATGACTCATGCCAAATTTAGAGCCTGTAAGATTCCTACTTCATCATGAGAAGAAGGTTTAAAATTTCAAAATTGACCCGAAATACTACCCTCTCCCCCAATGCTCTTTGCATGGTAGCCAAACATTCATGGTTATAGCTATGTAAAATAGGGTCTATGAGCTGATCATCTGTGTCAAATATAAAGGTTGTAGAGATTCTGGTTCAGAAGAAGAAGAAGGTTATGGATTTAATATTTTTTTTACAAAGTACTATCCCCCCCTCCCCCTCCCTGGTGGCTCCGCACCTGGTGGCCCAACAGTTATGATTTAAGCTATTCTAACTATGGTCCACATGCTGATCATCCTTGCCATTTTTCAAGTCTGTAGGCACATGGTTTATCAGAAGAAGAAGGTTTAATATCTAAGAATTGCTCCAAAAAGCTACCCTCCCGCCCCTGGTGCTCTGCACCTGGTGGCCAAACATTCATGAGTTTAGCTATTTCAGATAAGGTCTATGAGCTGATCATTCACGTCAAAAATATAGGCTTTGGGGATTCTGGTACATCAGAAGAAGACAGTCAAAGATATCAAAATTTTCAACAAAGCACTTCCCCCTCCCCCCAGATGATCTGTACCTGGTGATCCAACAGTCATGATTTTAGCTATTTTATATAAGGTTTACAAGCTGATCGTCCATGACAATTTTCAAGTCTGTAGGGCTCCTGGTTCCGAAGAAGAAGAAGGTTAAAGATTTCAAAATTTACCCAAAGTACTACCCCCCCCCCTCCCCCTGGTGCTCCGCACCTGATGGCCAAACAGATATGATTTTAGCTATTTTCATTCAGGTCAATGAACTGATCATCCATGCCAATTTTCAAGTCTGTTAGGCTCCTGGTTCCGAAGAAGTAGTAGGTGTAAGATTTATAAAATTTAACCCTAAGTATCACCGCCTCCCCGCTGGTGCTCCGCACCTGGTGGCCCAACAGATATGATTTTAGCTATTTTCATTCAGGTCTATGAACTGATCATCCATGCCAATTTTCAAGTCTGTAGGGCTCCTGGTTCCGAAGAAGAAGAAGGTTTAAGATTACAAAATTTACCAAAAGTACCACCCCCTCCCCCCTGATGCTCCGCACCTGGTTGCCCAACAGATATGATTATAGCTATTTGAATTCAGGTCTATGAACTGATCATCCATGCCAATTTTCAAGTCAGTAGGGATCCAGGTTCCAAAGAAGAAGTAGGTTGAAGATTACAAAATTTACCCCAAGTTCTACCCCCTCCCCACTGGTGCTCCACACCTGGTGGCCCAACAGATATGATTTTAACTATTCTAATTCAGGTCTATGAACTGATCATCCATACCAAATTTCTAGTCTCTAGAACTCATGGTTGAGGAGAAGAAGAATTTTTAAGATTTTCTTAAAATTTCACCTTTGGTTGCCATAGCAACCAGGGTTTTTCATGGATTTCAATTCTCTTAGCTATTTTTGAAGGGGACCACCTAAGCAACATTTCTGTCAAATTTGGTGTTAATTGGCCCAGTAGTTTAGGAGGAGATGTCGTTTAAAGAAATTGTTGACGGACGCCGGACAACGGACGAAGACCGAACGCCGGACGAAAGGTAATCACAATAGCTCACATGAGCACTTCGTGCTCAGGTGAGCTAAAAATATAGGAAATCCTTTCAAAATATAGGAGTTTTATAGGAATATAGGAGGTGCTTAAAAATATAGGATTTGGACCAAAAATATAGGAATTTAATAGGAATATAGGAATCGGTAGACAGCCTGTAAGTACACTGGTAATTTGTACAAAAGTAGTTACGGCAAATTTTTAGGGTCATGTTATTTCCAACTTAAAAAATATTTTTGAAATGGATTTTCCTAGAAATAAAATTACTGATCTTGATTAAGAAATGATTTGTCTATGTGCTGAGATTAAATATTTCAAGAAAACAATCATGAGATTATTAAACATGGACAATTTGCATTAGGACCACCGGTAATAGGGTCGGTTTACAGTCAAAACGGCCCAAAGTCAAATGGCCCAGAGTCAAAACGGCCCGTAATTTGGTCAAAAGAACCCAAACCAGTTTTTAGAATCGGTCAAAACTGCCCAAACAGTAATTTTGCCTTATTTTCTTTCTTTTCAAACGTTCTCTCTCTCTCCCTCTCTCTCTCTTGCTCTCTCTCTCCCATCTCTCTCTCTTTTGTTTTAAATATATATTTTCATGTATACTAAGTATAAAGAGGTGTGAAAGTGTTTCAGAAATGTGCAAAATGACATAAAAAAGGTGTCATTAACCTTAATCATGAATAATTTGCAGATTGGGTGTGAATTGGCAATCACACTAAAGCCCCGAATTCAATGAGAACTTAAATATGAATTTTGATAATTTATCAATATTTTTTATTATTTTTTTTTTATGATAAGTCCTACTCATATTCATATTTAGAGTTCCGTTTGGATGATTTTGCCTCATTTCTCGCTTTTTGTATTTATCTAGATTTTCTTTTGATGGACATGGTTGTTTGTTGTTTTTTTTCCCATTATTGATGTTTTCTGCTGATTTTTATTTATTTATTTCTTTTTCCTGATAAAGGGGACCTTGCTGCATGGTTTATTGTTGTCTTAACACATTGGTATGTTTTTTTCTAATATGTTGTTGAGAGTTTCAGTAAAGAACTTAATCATCAGTTAGTATGTTTGTCTAATTATATGCATTCAGTTCTTCATTAATAGTTTTATAGTTGCCTTTTGAGCAGTTTATTTTGGCTGTGTGGTTTGACGTTCTTGTTGTGTGACATCTGAAGTGAAATAAAAGATCTTGATAAAAAGTAAAGTACTGTTTTGTTGGTATAATTTCACAAAGATTTTTTATATATTTGGTGTGATTTGTTACTATTAGGGCCATTCTGACCTAATGGGAAATCTGCTTTTGGCCGTTTTGACCGAAATACAGGCCGTTTAGACTATGGGCCATTTTGACTTTGGGCCATTTTGACCTGCACCCATAGGGTCAAGGAGTATACTCGATTCTCATTTTATCGTGGATACCACTTTATCGCAGATTTTACATTTTGCATCACATCCGTCATGCTGCGCCACCTAGGTTTTGTTTACGCTGTCAAATTTTCAAGGCATAGGTCAACGCTTAATCTCGGCTGAAAAACAGCCAGAATGTGTAGAATACTGATGAGTAAAATTGTAATTTGTGAGCAATATAAATAAATATCACTCCCGATTCAATCCCTTTACCAATATGCATTACCGGGCCCTGAAACCTATTCAAAAACCTATTATTTACATTCCAAAGGGACATAGGTTGTCGTCTGTTTTTCAAGGACAAGGGAAACAACTTTCAAGCAAACCAGCATGTCACATGATTACCAAATATGTAAGATGATATCTCGGGTTCAGAAAGGGTCAACCTGATTGGACAAAAAAAGTGGTGCAGTCATGGTTGAGTTCGATGGGCTTTAGCCCAAAGAAATAAAGCAATGCCAATAAGATGTTTTTTTTTAAAGTTGGCAAAACGCGACTTTTGTAGTTATTGGATACACCTACAGTTCTGCACAGATGTAAGGGTGATAAGAAGGGGCGATGAATTCAGGTGCCCTATTTGCCCCTCTCCTTCTTCATTAAAAAATAGTTTTCAAAATCATTTCTGAAAAAATGTTAACTGTTGTATTTTTTGAAGTTCTAAATTGGCAAAAAGATATGAAGTTTTTTTGTTTTTTTTATGTGGAAAAAAATCAATGTAAAAAAAATCTGTTCTATTCTGTTACTACCCAGCGTTCAAGGTGACTACTGTGGTTTCAATCGAACTCCGCGGTAATATGGGAACTTCCAAGAACTGACCTACTTTCGATATGGATATGAAAAACTGTCGATAAGGGTTTAAGAAAGCAGCGTAAGAAGCATTTTATAGAGTATTTTAATATTAAAGTGGTTGATTTAACTAGTAGAAATGTTAGATCAATAGTAATCTCTTCCGATTGTTCGCAACTGTACGATGATGCGCTAGGTCCGCGATAAAGGGGGCAACCAGTATACTGTATATGGTTGATATGCCTAAAGCCGTGGGTTGTCTTTTATCCGTGGCTATTAAAAAAATGTTGAACGAAGATAGGAAGCATTATAGTTCTCCACAGTTTATTCTGAGAAAGGATTATTCATATGTTTTGATCAAATTTACTTTGAAAAATGAGATTGGTCCATCAAAATTTAGCATAATCGATCTTTTATCTAAAATTTTCGGAATTCCTGAATTTAAAAATGGTAGTCTTCTAAAAAGAACGGGTTCAAGTATTTATTTACATTTAATAAAGTTCAAGTTTAAGGACGAGGCTTAAGACATACTATGCATGTGTAGCATCCAATTTCTTTAGTTGTCATCCCAGTATTGTTCTTAATTTAACCTACTTTCTTGACAGGCCACGGATAAAGGAAAACCGAGTTTTTCATATGTTATGTATAGTTCCTTAAGATAATATTCAATTATTCCTAAAGCAAGGGAGTTACACATACGTAGACTGTGTCAAAACAAACACAAAATGAGCAAGTTATTTTCAAGCTCCGAAATTCTTTGTTTTGATGACGTCATCACAGTTGTCTAGAGCTATTTTTAGAAATACTCACGGAATTTGGCAAATATAGCATACTATAAAATTATTGGGAACAAGTTGACCGAGGAAATATCGATTGGGGAATGAGTTGACTATTTCAGTGGAACAAATTGGCCAAAATCGCTTAGAGTTCAACGAGGAACGAGTTGACTGGCAGTCTGGCACCTATCAGCTGCCTATAATTGAGATGTGACGATATGTGAATTTTGATCACACAGCCCTAGGACTGACAGCTTTAAACACGTTACCGAATAAATTTGAAACGGACAAAATATAAGGGTGGTTCTCTCAAAATATTTTTCGCATAAAAACAGCACTTGACAGTTTAGGTCACCTACCGTTTAACACTTCTTCGTGGTGGCGATTATAAAATTATGAAACTGTAAGAGTTACCTACCTTTCGACCTTGGAATTCGAATTTCCTTACTTAGAGCTAGCATACAATACCCCCTTCCTTTTCCAAAATATTTCAACCTAGTTGAATGTTTTCAAAAAAATGACAAATAGTTTACATTTTCAATTAAGGACAATTTCATTGTAGTTTATATACATAAAAGTTACTCGTTTTCTACTGTTAGATTCGTAAATTGCAAAATGACGACCGTTTTCTCAGGGGTCCTCGCCGGTGTTCGCGCAAGCATAGTGTGCCATAGGGTAATTATTATAACATTTTTTTGCAAGAGTAAAGAAACTAGAATAATTTTTGTTTAATGTACTATTCGAACGCTTGTAGTGTTAATGCACTGATACTTTCGTACCCAGATGATTTCGCTCCTACAATACTTGAGAATGCAATCAAAACAATAGACTGGCCCTACTATCATAAAAGCTGACAGGTAGTCACCAATTTACAGACTCACGATATTGGCTTTTCACCATTTGATGACATACTCGCAACTAGCACCTCTGATTGGCTAATGAATTGTTTGTAAACAACAAATATGGAGGGGGCGCCATTTTGCCTTTCATGAAAGTTTTTTTCAGGTTATGTCCTTTAAGAAAATAAACATTCATAGATAATCTATATAATCCAAATGTTTTTTTTGTCAGTATCTAATATTTCCATACATAAATTAATCATTAGACGCCATTATTGCTTTTACTTTGTTACTGAGCAGAGACTCGTTTTTGATATAAGTCTGGAAGTTGTCCTGCATGGACAGGTCTCTAGACTATGAACGAAAATTTGGTGTATACCTGTCGGCTTCATACATGAGTAGACTGGTGAACCTGTCCCAATTTACGCTACCCTCCGATACTGGGACAGGAAAAACCTAATTTTTACCATGCAGGTCTCTGCATGGTAACAATTGCGCATGCGCAAGAATGGGCGGAGTTTATTGGAAGGAATTATCTTGTCGAACCGAGGGTTATCATCATTGAGGAGAAAAGAAATTTTTTTTTTTGTTTTTTTTCGACTGAAATGCTTGTGGTTAATAAGCACCAAAATTTTGCACGGAAAGCATAAAAATTTAAATACAAAACTTTATCACGCTTCGCCATTAAACATTTTTACAAATAAACCAAGTAGTCTTTTTCTTGTATTTTCTTCCGACAAACACTTATCTATTTTTTATCTAATTTTATACGGCATGTCATTGTTTATTTTCTCTACATGTATGTATTGTTTATTTATTCTCTATTTATATTAATCAGTCTTTCGTGGTTATTTTTGCAATTTAAATTTCGAAAACAGTGGCTTTCACAGATGGAACAATCATAAAAATCCTATAATTTCAAAAAAAAATAAGAGCTAATTTTTGTAAAGTAACGCTTTAAATAACAACATATTTCAGACGCATCTTGACATCAAATAGTTTTTCACTGACTGTCGAAAAATGAGAGTAGTATAGAACCGGAAAATTAATGGTCAATGAGGAATTTTCGAGAATATTCTACATGTTTTCTGTTCTGTTGCTCGTGTTGCGATATGGGGAAATTCACTAATCAGACAGCGCGAGACGCGATTGACTTGGTGAAACCAAGCAACACTTTTTATTTACACAAAAAATAGTCTTCATAATCGTTTTAACGTGCAATTCAACCATGTATTCTGCCATAAGGTTCAGGTTCCAATTTTCCTAATGCATAAACATTAATTAGATAGTGAATTTTTTTCTCAGTGTGCAAATACCGCTCAGTTTTCATAAGTAAAAAATTTGGATAATTAATCGTCAAAGTGCTACCAAAGCCGTGCAACTACAGTTTTATTTAAACTATACTTGCGTGATTTTAGTGGCCCATCAAAATTATAATAAACCTAAAAAAACCTGGGGAATCATTTAAATTAAAAAGCGTTAATATTTTTCTTATACATGTTTTGGAAAGAAGGGAGCCCAGATGTTTCAACGCTGAATATACATGACATGCAATTCCAAGACCGCGGTCTCTTTCATCTATATATTGAAATCGGGAATTTAAATGTAATTAACCCTTGGATTCTGTCTGCGTTATTATATCATTTTGTACACGGCTTTTGTCGACATGACACGCCCATGTGTAATACGACCAATCAGAATCATCAATGCATTTTGGCCAATGAAACGAAAGGATACAACGGACCAATGATATCCATGCTAACATTAGGTTTTACCTGTCTCAATATCGACAGATTGAGACAGGCTCGCCAGTCAACATCCATGAGTTGATAGTGGGTCCAGTCTACCAAAACAATGAATACCAGAAAAATCATTGTAGCACAGTTGAGGACAGATTATGCAGGGTTAAACGAATATTTGCATAGATGTAATTTACAACTGGATAGCCTGTATCAATGTGGAGAAAGCTGCCGTTATTGCGCAGTTGGTAGTGCGTCTGACTGTCAATCTAGAGGTCCTTGGTTTGATCTCTGACAGCGGCACTCACTCTTTCCGACTATTTGTCTCTCACCAATGGGTTGATAATCGTAGACCTATGTGAGATAGCAGCTGGAGGCTAGGAAAGGATGTGGTGGTTGTACTGGTGAGAGAATACCTGGAAACCATTGTTAGGTGCTCCAGCCGCCGCGATATAACTGAACAAATGTTGAAAGGGGCGTAAAACTCCATTCAATCAATGAATCAATAAATGTGGAGAAGCAGAGTCTGTAAAGCATTATTTGACAGAGTATACAAGCCTTGATAGCTCAGTGGTTAGAGCATAGGTCTTCTGTTCCGAAGGTCAGGAGTTTGAGTCCTGGTGACAGCGAGGTGTTTCCTTGGGCAAGAAACTTAATAGTCACTACCTAAGTCCACCCAGCTGTAAATGGGTAGCAATGGATGAAAACCCTTCAAAGGAAAGAAGAAGAAGAAAAAAAAGGATTCCACTGCCTCTCGAATTTCTCACGCAAAATTGATAACATCTAGAATGAATCACCTGCCAGTAATATCCAAAAGGGGAGTTGGGCAGTATTTATAAAAAGATACCGGTAGATAGATACTATGGATAAAGAGTTCTTTAATGAATAGGAAGCAACAGAATAGGATTGGAACAGAAACATCATCATGGCTAATTTTTAAACGGTGTTCCCCAGGGTAGTGTTCATTGGCCAGTTTTATGTCTGTATTTTATAAGTGACCTGCCAAGTGTGACATCCAATAACGTTCAAATATTTACGGATGACATAGAAATTTATACATCTATAAAAATTGATTAAGTCTGAAAGCTTGAAAAACACCCTAGACAATCAATGTGACTGGAGCAATAAATGGAAACTCTCTTTCAATGCCAGAAGGTTGGAAAAATAACTTTGCTCAACTTGTCCATGGACAAGTAAAAGTCAATTTCCTACTTGTCCAGGATCAAAATGAACTTGTCCACAAAAAATGAATTTATAAATATTGAGAAAAACATTGTTTTAAATGAAGAAAATGCCTTAACCCAGCATTTTCTTCATTAAAGACAATATTTTCTCACCTTACATACAATAGGCTGATTTTTCTTATAGATCCTTTTAGTACTGTATCAAGATTTACCCTGGTATTTACTCTAGAAAAATGTACATGCCCACAAGTGGAAAAACCCATGTTGGACAAGCCGGGCATGGGAATTCCACACCCCTGAATGCATCAAAATGTAAGGTCCTAGATATTGGTGGAAAAAAATATCACTTTAGCAGTGATTAATCTAGAAATTACAACAGACGGATCTTGAGACCAGTGTCAAGTTGACAGCCGATTTGTACGAGACACACAAGAAAAAATACTTGATGTCACAAGGGACAATCTTGCCAATAGATTTTAAGAGGAATTTCATAAAATCTGTGCCTTGCAACTCATATTTACTGGTAAAAAACGAGCACAGAAACTGTCAAGAGTTTGTTTACACTTGGGGAACCAATAAACAAGTGAGCAGACGTAATCAGTATAATGGTGAATTGGTGATTGTGATTCGCTAAAGGTTAATGCATTTAATGTATCAGCCAATCATATGACTTGATATATTTTGGCACGAAACGGTGTCAATTGAATGCATATACCGTAAAAATAGTACATTCCGAATGTTTACCTTCGTGATTTTTAGCTCCACTGGCTGAAAGCCACTGGGGCTATTGTCATGGCGTTGTGTCCGTCATGCGGTCGTCCGTGCGTGCGTGCATGCCTGTGTAAACTTTTTCTTTAAAAATCTTCTCCTCAGAAACTACTAGATGAATTTCAACCAAGCTTCACAGGAATGATCCTTGGGCGACCCTCTTTCAAAGCTGTTCAAGAAATTTTGATCCAATGAAAAACCTGGATTTAATGGGCTTGGCTAATTTCCAAATATGGTAAAAAGTGAGTTTTCTCAGATTCATATTGATGGATACCAATTAAATTTTACATGAATGATCCTTGGGTGACCCTTTATAAGTCTCCCAAAAATTATCGTGATCGGATGAAAAATATGCATTTTTATGGGCGGAGGTCATTTCTCTCTATGCTATATAGTGGAAACTTTGCAAATCATTTTCTCAAATTCAAATTGATGGATACCAATTAAATTTTACATGAATGATCCTTGGGTGACACTTTATCAGTCTACCAAAAATTATTGTGATCGTATGAAAAATATATTTTATGGGCAGAGGTCATTTCTCAATATGTTAGTTTATACTAATATATTTTAGTTCGATTGCGACAAAAGCTTAAGCTTATAGAATCGCTCCTGAACGCTCAATCCTGATGTTTTCACGTCCCCCAGAGAGAGGCAGTGGTTTAAACCCACTGCTACCCATTTTTACAGCTGGGTGAACTGGGGCTGGCTATTAAGTGTTTTGCCCATAAACACACCCCGGCGACAGTGGGGCTCAAACCACGGATATGTTATATAGTGGAAACTTTGAAAATCAATTTCTCAGAATGTAATGGATGGATATCAACCAAATTTCACTGGAATGATCCTTGTGTGACCCTTTATCAGTCTACCAAAAAGTATTGTGATCGTATGAAAAATATGTATTTTAAGGGTGGAGTGCATTTCTCTATATGATATATAGTGGAAACTTGAAAAAAATATTTTCTCAGAATGTAATGGATGGATATCAACCAAATATCAATGGAATGATCCTTGAGTGAACCTTTATCATGCAGCGAAAAATTAATGTCATTGGATGAAAAATATGTCTTTTCATGGGCAGAGGTCATTTCTCTATATGTTTTATAGTGGAAACTTTGAAATTCATTTCAACATCAGTAGAACCCAAAATATCTTAAAATCTAGGCAAACCTTAGATTTGTTTTTTCAAGAATTTCAAGCCTGTGGAGCGACTCAAGCCATTCATGGCTTTCCAGTTATGACATGACACTCTCTCCGGACAACAAAGTGAATTTTAATGAGTCCCGAGGAAAGCACATTTGTAAAGCTATTTTTAAAGCATTTCCGGAAGCCAATTGAAACACTCAGTCTTCATCGTTATACTTAACCAAAAAGAAGATTTGTACATCTTTGTCAACAAACAGAATAGAATAATGATTGAAACGGTCCTTTATATGCATGTTTTTAACCCTTGTCATGTTGAACCTGGAATATTCCTGCTTTGGCAGGAGCTAAAGACAAACATCAGCCTGCACAAATGTGCAGTCTGATGTTAGTCTACACCACCTGTTTCTCACTTTCAAACCAGAATTTACAATAGATTTAGTTTTTCAAATAAAAATTGACCTACAGTCCGAACTTTCAGTGCTTTTTGCCCTTTGATTTGGATGCAAATTTTTAGCCAAAATTTATTCAGCATGACAAGGGTTAAGAATTTCTTTGAACCAGGCTGTGTAAATTTTACATCATTACCGACTTTTTTCGTCCATTTCAACTGCTAAAATGGCCCAAAGACAGGGTACTTTGGAAGCCTTTGGGTCTTAATCATCTCTCCTGTAAACAGTAACAATCACTGACATATTTTGTCAATTTATAAAAATATAATTTCATCATATGAAAGCATGTTCAAAGTTGAGTAGGAATTATTTATAAGGTTTTATCAATCTAGGAGGATATATCAGGTATTAATTCATCTAGATGACAGAGGTCAAGTTAAGGTCAATAAAACAGTGCTATACATTAAAGAAGATGGTTTTTAGTGATTTACCCACATTTCCTCTCTCATGCCCCCATTATTCATTGGTAGGGGGTACAAAACCCCCAATAAAAATCTTAGTGGAAACACTTGGTATAACTTTCGACTGCAACCTGAACTTTGACTTATATATTAACAACATCATCAAAAGATCACAGAGGAATGTCAGCATTATATACAGATCTTTTAAATGTTAAGAGAAACCAATGTTTTTGATTCTCTACAAATCATTAGTTAGACCAGTACTAGAATATGGCTCTTGTGTTTGGACACCATATTTAAAGAAAGATATTACACGACTTGAAAAACTACAGCGCAGAGCTTCTTGTCTCATCCAGAAATGAAGCAAGACTAAAAAAGTTGGGACTCCCAACACTAGAGTACAGATGGGACCAATATGACATGCTACAAATATTTAAAGGTGTTCATAATTATGAGGTTCCCGGTTCCCCCGACTGGCAAGGGTTCACAGACATCACAGGGTTTTACCAGGAGCTATCAAGACTATCAAGGGGGATATTCTAGGCATTTTTAGCTTGGCTATTCTTGAGAAAAATCTGTGGTCCTGCTAAAGCCTTGGTGTCTTCTTCGTTGTTGTTGTTTTGCGGAAACTGACATTTTGTGATATCTCTGGTTCTACTGAAGGCATTCACTTGAAACTTTGCCCACATGCTCCATCAAAATAGCAACTTTTACTCTCAAGGGAGATAACTCATTTTGTGCAAATTATGCCCCTTTTTTTCTTAGAATTTTATCCAACATCCACCACTCAACAGCGGAGTGTAGGAACCCGTAGGCAATGGTCTTGTTGTAAGAGTTATGCCCTTTTTTCGACTTACACTTTTTGCATAAACAGCATTTGCAACCAAGCATAGGTACCTTTAGGTGATGCTTTTAGTAATGAAAATCTGAATATAGAAGACAGCAAATTTATGTATCAACATTTGCAAGGTTTAAAAGATTAAGTTGAAGAATTTTTACAGGCCTGGAGGACTTTGTACATTGTAGTTTCTACCATTCCTTCCTATTAAGAAGTGATGGGCTGATTAAATGATTATCAGGGCCCAAGGTTATTATAGTTTTCTCAGGCTCAGACTCAATTTTCACAAAATTTTGAATTGAAATAAATGTATGAAAATAAATGATAATATTAATAAGTTGTTATTTATACAACTTATTAATACCATCTTTTATGTTAATACATTAAAATGAGTAATAAAACAGAATTATGGCTTGTATCTCAAATTGAAATTGAGAAAATTTTGAATTGAGCCTGAGAAAAGTTTTATAACCTCGGGCCGAGATGGTTTAGGCTTCTAATTGCTATTTAATGACTGTGGCTGATTAAAAGATTATCAGATGGTTTAGGCTTCGGATTGCTAGTCAAAGTTTCATAATCAAATAATGACACTTGAATGAAAGTAAGCTAAAAATATTACATGTATTTTTCAAAATTACCTCAGTTGGTAGAAAATGTTTGGAAATGAGACTCCAGGCCATAGGTTTAGGGCCTGGGAGTCTTTATTAACTTCTACAAAAACAATTATACAATTGATCTTAGTTAATTTTCTATTTTAAATAGAAATGGTATAATGGATAACGGTATGATTGGAAACCAATTCCCCAACATTGCTATACAGCCTCGATGGCCAAAGGACTTGTGCTCTTGTGGATACCTAGAGAAACTCTGTAATGTTTCATTGTTCAGACGTACAGGGGGTAAAGCCAGTCTAAAATCTTTATTTCTCAATGAAACCCTATGTTATGGGTACTCATTTTCATTGTCTTGAAATGACAACTCCAATGAGTACAATAACATACTCAAAATACAAAATACATGATATCAAAATAAGCCCTCTATCTGTAGCTCTGATTGTCTTTTTATGACCCTATGTTGTTTTTTATTGTGCAGGTTACAGAAAATGTCCTGAAGAGTTTCAAATGTCACCAGCAGGTTTATGTTCCAGCTGTGTCAATGTCGTCCCACAAACACTTTGACATGAAATTTAGGAAACAGAGGAGAGAGAAAAAAATATGGGTATGCAGAGTTACAGATAGAGGGAGTGACAGCCCTGTTGTAGAGGAACATTTTTACCCATGTCATGCTGAATAAAAAATCTTGACAAATTTGCAACAAAATCCAAGAACTAAGAGGGCCGAATGCACTAAATGTGAGAGGGAATTCATTTTGAAAATTAATTTTTGTAGCTTCTCTGGTTTCAAAAAGTAAAAAAACAGGTGCTATAAAAAAAGATCAGACTGCACATTATGTGCAGGCTGATGTTTGTTTAAAGCTCCTGTCAAGGCAGGATTGTTCCGGGTTCAGCATAACAAGGGTTAAACCTTTTCTTGTCCCTGCATCTATAGAATGGGGATATGTTTTTTTACTTGTCTGTTTTTCCCTGTCCCCCCACCAAAATTATTAACATTGGCCATAACTTTTGATTGGTAAGGGATAGAGCCTTCATATTTCATGTTAATACATGTTTTGCTTGTGGCAAGATCTTTCTGTTGTAAGCAAGGTCAAGGTCATTTGTCAAAGTCAATTTCTAAGTCAATTATTTGGAGAATTTCTGAAAATCACAGTGCTGGGGCATAAGTGTTTAACAAACTCATCTTTTTTAACCTTAAAGTTTGTTGGACTTATTTGAAATCTTTAATTTCTGTGAATACCTTTCAAAACCTTAATTTGCTCAACTGTTTTCAAAGAAAATCGAAGGTATTTTCATCACCTTGGCATTTATGTTGTAGGTTTTGGCATGACAATCTGTGACCTTGATCTATGTTTTATAATTTAAGACATCTTCATGAAACTTGGTATGTTGGTTCACCATCATAAGGTCTATCTAGACAATCAAATGTGACATATTTTCAAGAGTTATGTCCCATTTCAACTTAAATTTTTTGTGCAATTCTAAGATTAACACTGCTATTTACTTGTCCAAGGATAATTAGCAATGAAAAAAGTGCTTGTCCATAGATAGAAAAGCGGTGTCTGACAAGTAGAGCAATAGAATTCCACAAATCTGATTAAGGTAGTGGACCCATAGTTATCCAACGTTGAGGAACTTTACAGTGTTAAACAATGTTTCCAACTGATTTTATTAGGAAACCTTGGTTAACATTGTTAAAGATCATGAGTTTCAAAATGTTACGGATCTATTATGGGTCCACTTCCTTAAGATCAGAAGTGTGTTTGTTAGAGAGCAAGATGAAAAATCCCGCATAATAAGCTTTGTAAGACACCATGGTGAATGATGATCGATATTTTGAGTGAAAACATTCAACGTTGTCATGACTTCTCGCTTTAACCCTTTCCTGTTTTACAAAATTTTGGACCTGTCCAAATTCAAAGGTTTTGCAGACAAAAATTAAAAGTGGATTTAATTTGAAAAATAACCATTCAGTAGGGTAGAAAATAGTGTGGAAAAAGATGAAATTGCTTGTCAGAAGCAATTTCTTCTTTTTTCACACTACTTTCTCAATCATAAAATCACAGGCAAGTAAAAAGCAAGGATTAAACAGCAAAGGGTAAAGCCAATGCAAAACCATCTATGTCTTCTCATTCAGATATCTTAAGATTCTTATTGAGCGGCTTAAAAATCTCTCTAACAAACACTTTATCTAAAAATCTTAATAAGAATCTAAAGAATGTTGCTCTAACAAACACACCTCTGTTCACCTTAATTAGAAAAGTATCACTGGGGAATTTCTACTAGCAAAGTTTTTTATATGGGAATTTTGGAATTAAATTAGTCAAGTCAATGTTGAGTTCTAAGGATTAATTTCAATAATTTGCTGTTTTCAATATTTCAAGTTCAATAAACGATGTCCATCTATATTGATCTTTCTCACTTTGCTATTTCAAATTCTTCCTACATTTTCTTATTCAACACCAAAGTTTCTAAATTCTAAATTCTTCTAAAGCCAAAGTCAATATCTAAAATCCAATCTTAATTATTCAAACGCCAAACCTAATCTTTCAAAAGCCAAACACATTCTGTCTCTCTCATACTCAAATTTCCATCTCAGCTTCTCAAACGTCACATGACCTCCTACTAAAATCTCAACCAATCAGAACTATTCTTACATCTTTACATCTTAACTGATTTGTTTCTAATTGGTCAATTGCTCAAGCTTCCACTTTCCCTCCTTTTCTTCCTGGGTCATTAAAAATCAAACAAATCTAACACCTACTTGCAATAATTAACTGTAAAAGATAAACCAAATGTGTCTAATGAACTGGTTCCACTAGCTTAAAGATATTGAAGATACATAAGGTTCTAAATATTACCATATGTTGCATACTAAGAGTTCTTGTTGAGTTATAGATAGCAAAACCTTAACAGAGATCAACTGATAATTCTTTCTTAAACTTTAAATCAAAATCTAAATTCAAATTAATAATTCTAAATTATTAATATCATAACTCAATATTAATTTCACATTTCAACAAACAATGACTATTATTTTTACTGGGTGACAAAAGGTAAGATGATATAGAGGATAATCATTTGTTTCAGTGTAAGATCGATTTATATTTCATTGAGTGAACAACAAAAGCTATATTTTCGCAAGAGTGAAATATAGTTTTTGTTGTTTACGAAATGAAATATTAATCGATCTTACACGAAAAACAAATGATTATTCTATTTCTTTAATGCAAAAAGGATACAAAATGTGAAATTTCTAGGACATATTTTCGTTAAGCGCGTAATTTTGCAAGTGATTGCTATGCAATGTTCATTGTGACGTCACTTATTTCGGCCCGCATAGATGACGTCAGATAGGATGAAATGCACAAAAGCAGGGTATAAGTTTTCGATAATTTCGCTACTTATGCAGCAAGATTATCAAGTGAACATCTACCGTTATTTCTCTATAAACCACCGAAAAACATTAAAGAAGATCCTAATTATACCCCAAAATCTATGTTTGGGGAGTACAAATGTACCGGTATATAGGAGTCAGCTTGTAGGTTGGTTGATTGGTCTGCTTGTCTGTAGCTTTTTCGTGTCTGCTCAATTTCTCAGCAACTAACAGAAGGGTTTCATCCAAATTTCATATTTATGATCAGCATCAAGCAGAGATCTGCGTGCCTTTTTTTGTAGCAGTCCATTGACTTTTGACCGAGTTATAGCCCTTTGATTGTGGTATTTCATTATGGACAAGTACAGTGAAACTTGTGTTAAGCGACTACTTGAGGGACCACCAAAAATCGGTCGTTTATGGGAATGGTCGCATAATACAAAATACTGTGATAAATGTGACAATTCATTTTGATACCATTTATAGATTGTCGGTCAAGTCGTACTGAATCTTATGATGTTCGAACCCATTAGAATCGTCTTATTGAGACGATTCTAATGGGTTCTAACAACGTAAGATTCAACAATAACCAGTTTTTTGATAAGAATGTACTCTTTTCAGAGATTTTGATTTCGGTGAAGGGATTTTTTATGGTGGTCGCTTTATACAATTGGTCGCTTAATAGACGTGGTCGCTCGAGCAATATCGACTGTACTTGAAGGGGGTATTAGTCAACTATTCAGTCGAGTTGAATTTGAGATTTAGTTGAGGTCATTGGACAGAGGTACAGATCGTAGGGGGTAAATCCAGTCTAAAATTGTTATTTGTCAATGAAACCCTTGGTTGCTGGTACTCATTTTAATTTTCTCCTCAAGACCATTCCAGTGAGTACCAATAATATAGGGGTTTTTCTATCATTGTTGATTTCCGACTATTTGTCTTTCACCAATGGGTTGATAATCGTAGACCTATGTGAGATAGCAACTGGAGGCTAGGAAAGGATGTGGTGGTTGTACTGGTGAGAGAAATACCAGGAAACCATTGTTAGGTGCTCCAGTCTCCGCGATATAACTGAAATAATGATGAAAGCGGCGTAAAACTCCATTCAATCAATCAATCAATCAATCATTGTTGATTTCCTGGAGATATGAAACCAAAAAATTAATCACACATATGTTTCAATGTGCAAAGCCTGTTCATACGATTGAAAGTAAATTTCCTATTTGACTACTTAGTGTGGAAGCTTGCAAATTAGCTGCACACTCAAAATAATTCTGATTGAGGACTAAAAATCAATGTTTCTGCCAATCAGAATGTATGAATTGTATTGGGCATAATGAAAATATAATTGTTTAAAAAGCTTTCTTTCTGTAATTATGCCAGAGTCATGAATGTTCCTTTCAGTTTGACAGGGAGCGGTTTTTCAGGGACAAAGACCTAACAAGAGATGAACAAAGAATAGAATACAAAAAAGAAGGGAAACAGTTGCCCAGACTTAATCGGCGCGCATCCCCACGAATGGAGAATATGATATCTATAAATGAATCAGGTATTTAAACCTTTGTCATAATGAACCTGGAATATTGCTGATTAGGCATGATGTAGAGACAAAAAACTACTTGTACCTATGTGCAATAGAGCTTTTGTTATATAGCAAAGAAAATCTAGCATTTTCATTGGTAATGCTGATCTGGCAAACATTGATATCTACGGCCACTCTGGTATAACTTTTAATATTTTCTTGAGGTACCTTTCCGGGAATATAGACAAAAATTCAAATCAGTAATGGCAGCCATGATTCTCTCACTTCATTGATAACACAACCAAGTTTACACATTACATTTTATTTTGATTATGCTACAGTGAAAAGCATGGCAGTTAATAACATACAAATAAATCAAAGCACTGAAAGTACTAATGGTGAACAAATCTGATGGCATTCTAGAGTGATATATTGAATTCGTTAAGAAAAGAGAAATAATAAATATAAAAAATAATTTAGGAAAGTATCTCAATAAAATTACGGCAATTCAGCAATTTCACTGTAAATTCAGAGAGAGAAAGAGAGGAAAGGAAAGATAGAGATGCAGACAGAGATAGACAGAGACACAGAGAGAGAAAGAGAGCCACCGAGAAAAGAAAACAGGCAAAGATAGTGCCTAGACTAATAATTCTTTTCTTAACTCAAAAAATGGCAGTCAGACGGTTAATTCAATTTCCACATGTGGAACCCATGTTTTACAAGATCAAACAACATTCTTTCTGCATTTTGACTATTTAAGGTAATCCTCCATTGTTCTGGTACTTTAACGACCTGAATGGGATTTCACCATCCTCCAAATTAAAAGACCGCTGTTTCGTCTTCAACCAAAAACACTGCAATTACAGGGTTTTTGTCTCTTTCGGTAATATGCATGGTTCAGGAAATGATGGTTATCTGATGCCAATGCTTAAAAAATAATTATAGAAAGACAATACCATTTATATAGGTAGGTATTTTGTACTGCGGATGGACTGTCCAAATATAGTCATTGTTTAAATGCTATTGCTCCTACCACGGTGGATAATCGTAAACCTAAGAGGGTAGAAGAGAGCAGCTAAGTAAGGATGTATGCTTATAAAAGTTCTGGTGCAAAAAATACCATATTGCATGTTTAGGTGCTCCAGTCCACAGGCGATTGGTTCACAATCTAAATTTTGTCCTATAGGTTATTATACATTCTCATATATGGCAAAATTCAGATTAAGACTGACTGTCGCGTGTTGAAAAGTTTGTAAACCCGAATGCATAAACCACAGATGTCACTAGACTGGTAACCATTTGTAATACTACAAGGTATGTAGATGTGTCATTTGTCTCAACTGGGCTGATTCCGTAACCTACTTTTAAATTGCAGGTTTTGGAGATCGCCCGAGTTTTGCTGAATGTAGATGTGTATGGTAAAAACAAGTTCTAGAGGTCATGACCTAGATAAACACATATTTCCGGCTAATTACTACAAGTTGCAATAGCGTAGGCTTAGATCAAACACATAGTATCTGCCTATACAGTGTATAGACACAAACTTTGTTTTTGCTCTAAACCGACGACAAGCTTATGCCGATCATCAAAACGACCTATTAAACAATGCAAACTCATTTTGTGTTTTTAAAGGGGAATATTCATTATCTACACTTGATGAAGAATTCTAGTATTACGCAATTAACGAAAAAACAGTGACTTTACGGAGAGAAGTCTTGAGAGATACTAAATTGAATCTAAAGGGGCACTACTTTATTTTGAATCTATTAAGATCCTACAGGGTGTTCCTTACATAGTAACACTGGTGAATGAAAACTTTGTTCGCCAAAAATGATATAAAGGCCAATTTATACCTTTTAATTTGACCAATCTGTTGATTTAAGGTGCCAAGTTTCTTGCAGGTTTAGCCAAGAACTGCTTTCATATCACAACATGTAGTAGTGTGAGGTCACAACTACATGTGATGTCAATTTGTACATTTAACAATTTGGTTTTAATACCAAGGCTATAAATAGGCAAAAGGCAGACATTTAGTCTAAATCTTTGAAGTATAATAAATAAGTAATACGGTTTCTTGTCTGGGTATATGAAGATTTATTCCTGGCAGTCAAAAATGGTGTCAACCCTCATCTAAAGCTCGGGTGAAATTTTTTCCAGCCAGTAATAAATCCTCATAAAGCCTGGCAAGAAACTGTATAACTAAGAATATTGAGGGCAGTTGTTTGTTGTAAGGCTGTATGGCAGTGTGTCCGTGCATAAATTTCATCAAAACTTCTTCTCTGAAACTATTATTCAGATTTTCACCGAATTTCACAGAAATGATGCTTGAGACATGTACTTTTAGATTTATTTCTTTAATTGTGATTGGGTCAATGACATGGGTGTTTTGTGCTATTTTGAACCAAAAATGGGCCAACAGGCTGGTATATAAAACAATCTAATAATAAAATACTTTGTACTAAAACTGTCTATCAGAACCATAATGCTTCAGAATAAGGAGGGATTTTATGAAACACCCTGTTTAATTCTGTAATGTAATTTGATACAGAAATGCTAGGTATGAAAGCTAACATTGTGATGAAAAAAGAGGATGACATTCAACTTTTTATGCCCCTGTATCATTAAAGAGGAGGGAGCATATTGTTTTGCCCTGTTTGTTTGTCAAAAAAATAAACCTTTTACATTGTTCATACCTTTTAAATGGTTACTTGTAGAGTCATCATGTTTCGCATCACCTTAGCTTAGACTTTTGGCCTTGAAGGTGCCAGCAGTAAGGTCTAGACAAAGCTATCAAAGGCAGTCAAAGGGGCGTCATTTTTTAATAAATACTTCTTATTTTTCTCCTCATGTATGATAATATGGGGATGTGTAATTATTTTACACTATGCATAGGGTTCATCCTATTTGAAGGAACCTATTAAAAAAAAAAAAACCTAACATTTCCACTCTTATTTTCCACTTTCACAGCGACACAGACATTGAAGGCTAAGACCTTAATAAAGTAAATTTTTATTGGGGTTTTGATTGACCTTGTGCACATAATTCATCCTTTTCTTTTTATGCTCCCTTAAAAACACCAACACCAACACTCATCCACTTCAACTACTGTAAACCTAGAAGATTTTGCGGCTAGGAATGTTGGGGTTTTCGTAATATCAGGCTATTTGAATTCGCGGATTGTTACTACCAGCAAAAGCCACAAAACAAAACACGCCACCTTAAATTTGCATGTTAATGCCTATTTCAAATATGTTTACCACAGGTGGAAAAGGTTTTATCAATGAAACAACCTAACTTCAGTCAATAGAAGCTATAGTTACGATCTTATGGTCGTCAACAAACCGGTTTATAAAGTCAGTCAATTTTAACAAAACTATTCCTTAAGTTCAGACATTATACTTAAAAATTTCAACAGTTTTCAACCATTGTCTTGTGAAGTTAACACTTACGCATATATTGTTGCCAAATAAATCCCGAAATAAAATTGCAAGTTACTTATGAAGTTTAGTGGATATACTTTACGTTGACTTAACATTTTAAGCCGAGAAATTAATTCCAACAATTACTAAGTTGATTGTAGACGTCTATCAGTGGTCATAATAACTTATTATCAACCTACATTTTTAAAGATTTTCAACCTCTTTAGAGTTTACTACTTTCAAATAATGATTCTGCACAAAAAATCTGTTGTGTCCAATAGATACAAAGTATGCTGTGATGCAACTACGGTAATTAGTTCTTTTAAAGAAAACTTGCAAGTGCAATTAAAGTTCACGTTTCATGATGAGTGGGCTTTCTGCGGCATTTTAAGTTGGCGTTTTCATCCCTCCCACGGATCACGTGAACTTTTATCATAAGAAATCCTTTCTAGGTTTACAGTATTTGTCTCCCACCAATGGGTTGACAATTATAAACCTATGTTGGATAGCAGCTGGTGGCTATGAAAGGATGTACTGGTTTTTCCAGGGATCTATTGCTAGATGCTCCAGCTCCTATGATTTGACTGTAAGATTGTTTAAAGTGGCCTTACACCACATACAAACAAACAAACAAATAAACCTTAATAAAAGGACCTATTAACCCTAATATTGAGTACCTATGACCCCAATTTTGTAGATGTAATACTTAAACCCTGTCTTCTTTCAGGTGGATTGTATGATAATACCATTCCTCGCACTGGTGAAGGAAGGCTATCACCGCTATCAACTGAGGTGAGCAATTCGATGGCTTAGCATGAAACAGTTGTAACTGCCTATAAACATATACAAGGGGTGATCCAAAAGTTCGTAAAATGAGGTTATAAATCACCAGAAAAGTTCACTATCAAAACATAAATCATACAGTCTTTAAATGCATCATCTGTGTAATAAACATGGAAATCTTTAAACGTTTACATTCAATAGCGGCTGAAAAATGCACAAAACAAGACAGAGACCCCCCACTAAGGCGGGGGAGCAAGAACGTCAAATGTGACGTCAATAATAATTCTTTTCTACATAGCCACGCTAACTCTCATGCCTTTCTGTACCGGATACGCCCACTTAAAGAAATTATCCACGTCCCATTTGGAATAAAATTTGTTTAAAATTTCTATATGCATGGTATTTTTAGTAAAGTGGAAAGCCAAATGCAGGACATTTATTTTTGGAAACTATTGAGAATCAATTGGAATATGTTAGTTCGTTGAAACTCCATTATCTCATTCTAAATGCTCCTTTGAAGCCTGTCCCTTTTAGAATATCCAGAAAAGCTTTAGGAAAAGTTCCCTTCTGTACACTCTTTATCATTTTTCTAAATTATCTGAACTGTTTTGATTGATAAATAGCATAGATCATGACAAAATTCGAAAATTAAATGACATTCATATTTTGGTGTTGACGTCTTGTTATTTTTCCTCGTTTATTCAAAATTATCAAATATATTCTGTGCCCGTTAAAAAGTGTCACAATAGCTTAAAAAGTAACAAATAAATTCTCTTTGCTTCCTTTAAATTAAGCCAAGGAATTCAAAACAAAGTTTCAGAAAACTTACAGAAAACTTGATTTATTTTACAGATTTTCAATATTTTTTTCACGCTCCCCCGCCTAAGCATGCATATGTTTCTATGGTAACGTATTCTTAGACTGCTAAAGATAACTCTGCAAAAATAAAAACATTAATGTGCCCCATAGTTACTAAACTGCAAATTGACCAAAATATATACTGAACAAGCTAGAAATGCGAAAGTTATTAGCCTATTGTCCGAACTTCTGAATCATCCCTCGTAGGCAGTTACAACTGTTTCGTGCTGAGCCATTGAATTACTATAACATAGAGGATAATCATATGTTACAGTGTTAGATTGATTTGAATTTTATTGAGTGAACAATTGGTGCTATCTCTGAGGAAACCACTTACTAGTACATTGAGGATTATCATGTGTTTAAGCGTAAGATTTATTGGAATTTATGCAAGTGAACAACAAAATATATTTTTTCTTAATGGGCACTATCTATTAAGGTTAAAACTAAGGTACTATAAGGTAGATTTGAATTTAATCAAGTGAACAACAAAATATATTTTACTTAATGGGCACTATCTATAAAGGTTAGCACTAAGGTAGCATAAGGTAGATTTGAATTTAATCAATTGAACAACAAAAGGTACCTGTATAATCTTTACAATTGAAGTTAGCAGTTACCGTACATAGAGCATAATCGTTTGATTCAGTGTGAGATTGATTTATACAGTCAAATCTGTGTGAGCGGCCAACTATGCACAGCAGCCAATCTGCCGACAGCGGCCACTCGATTTCCCCCATGCAAATTCCTTCTTTAGTTGCACTGTGAATAGCGTGATCTCCTGAAATGCGGCCGGCGGTCACCTTAATTGGTCTAATTCCAACTGTATATCACACCTATACAACGGTCATCTGACAAAACACGCGACTTAATAAGTCGTGTTTGAAAAAAATCGATAATCATCACTATAGTAAACAACCGAAGTCGCTTTATCGTAATGTGCAAGTTATAAATAACCAATTATCGATTTAATCCCTTGTTGTCGATTAAATGACGTGTAATTGGCCATTATTATCTATTTGATCTACTTAAATAATGATGATTAATTAAAGGATATGGAAATTCTCAGTTGTCGGGTCTCTTTACATAAAATGGTCTTGATCATTACAGGTTGTTTACACTTTTAGCAAACTGATTTCTCGAGGTCTTTCAAATGGACGAAAACCTGCTTTTGATATCAACTCTTGCCATAATATCACTCTCTAAGCGTAAGTTCCTCTCTCTAGAGGATCGTGTGAAAGTGATAGGCATGCTTGAATCTGGAAGTTCTTCCAGGATTATTGCTAATGAGTTCGGTGACGGTGTAGGTCGTACGCAGGTCCAATCTGTGGCTAAATGCAAACGAGAAATTCTTGATGAAAATGAATCTGGTAATCCGTCTGCAAAACGTGTGTTAAATGGTATAATTCCTTATTATATATAATTCCTCACTTAAAATGAAACTTGGAATTGCTTAGAATTTGGAGATGTCTAAAGGTTTGTGATCTTGTAATGAGCTAAACAAAAGTGGTACGACCTAAGGATACTGTGAACAGCAGCCAATCTGTGTACAGCAGCCAATTTGGCCCTCTCCCTTGACTGGCTGCTGTACACAGATTCGACTGTATTTCATTGAGTGAACAACAAAAGCTGTCTTTTCACAATTGACACTATCTTATGAGGTTAGTGCAAAATGGTACAAAGTGGATAATTATTTTTTCAGTGAAAATTAATTTGAATTTCATTGAATAAACTACATAATATATATTTTCTTTATTGGTGCAATCTAAGGTTGGCACTAACTGGTACATAGAGGATAATCATGTATTTCAGTTTAAGATTTTTATACGCAGCCGGAGGCGGACGTATATTGGCGTCATCTTCTCCGTCTGTCCATCCGTCCATCCATCCGTCTGTCTGTCCGTCCGTCCACTTTTCTTGTCAACGCAACTCCTCCTAAACTTCTGGCTGGATCTTCTTGAAACTTGGTCAATCTTATCACCTCAATTGATAGATGTGCATGAAGAAAGGATTTTATGGTTAGTTGATTTTTGCCTGAGTTATGCCCCTTGATAACTTAGTCTCTGGGTCCACTTTTCTTGTCAACGCAACTCCTCCTAAGTTTCCGGCTGGATCTTCTTGAAACTTGGTCAATGTTATCACCTCAATTGATAGATGTGCATGAAGGAAGGATTTTATGGTTCGTTGATTTTTGCCTGAGTTATGACCCTTGATAACTTAGTCTCTAGGTCCAATTTTCTTGTCAACGCAACTCCTCCTAAGTTTCTGGCTTGAACTTCTTGAAACTTGGACAATATTATCACCTCAATTGGTAGATGTGCATGAAGGAAGGATTTTATGGTTCGTTGATTTTTGCCTGAGTTATGCCCCTTGATAACTTAGTCTCTGGATCCACTTTTCTTGTCAACGCAACTCCTCCTAAGTTTCTGGCAGGATCTTCTTGAAACTTGGTCAATGTTATCACCTCAATTGGTAGATGTGCATGAAGGAAGGATTTTATGGTTCGTAGATTTTTGCCTGAGTTATGCCCCTTAAAAACTTAGTCTCTGCGGCTTATTGCCTCAGTTATGCCCCCTTAAAAACTTAGTCTCTGCGGCTTATTGAAATTGCAGCCTTGTGAATGCAACTCTTCCTAAGTTTCTGGCTGGATCTAAATGAAACTTGGTGGATGTTATAACCGAAATAGGTTGATGAGCATGAAGTAAGGATTTTATGGTTCATTAATTTTACCCTAAATTATGCCCTCTTAAAACTTAGTATCTAGGGCTTAATGTCATCACCATAATTTGTAGATGTACATGGATCAAGGATTTTATGGCTCATTTATTTCCCTGAATTATGCCCCCTTAAAACTTAGTGCCTGGGGCTTATTGAAATTGCAGCCTTGTGAAGGCAACTCCTCTAACTTTTTGTCTTAATTTAAATGAAACTTAGTCATTTTCAATTTGGTTCTGTCAAAATAAGTGGTGTCTACAATTATTTCTGTGAAACAGCAGCAAAGTGGCGGCGTATTTTGTGACGATGGCACTCTTGTTTGATATTTGATAAAGTAAACAACAAAAGCTATATTTTTTACAATTGGCTCTGAAAATAAAGCTTTTATTGATTTTGAAATGAAACCTCATTTGATCTTATACATAGGCAAGACCAAAAGGGAAATACACACCAGAGTAACAGAGCACATGCGCGATATACGTTTAGGAAAGGACAAACCAATTAACTCACACTCTGGTTTAAGAAACCACTCAGAAGAAGATATATCTTTTGCTGTTTTACAAAAATGTTACGGGGCCGAAAGGACAGAGCGCCAATTTCATATGGGCTTATGGATTCAGAGGCTGAAAACCTCTAAACCCTTTGGCTGTAATATCAAAAATCATTTGAAAAACCTTCATGTAGTGATAAATAATGTATGTGCATCAAAGAATTAGAATGTGCTTTTTTTACAGCTTTTGTGATCATCTTTTGTCAATTTCTCAGTAGGAAATGTGCCTCAGAGGTTGCCAACAATTCTTTAAACATCTTCTACTCAGCAACCAAGGGTGGATTTCAAACAAACTTGTCAGAAATGTTCCTTGGATGACCCTTCTTAAAACTTATTTGTGAAACTTTGATTGACCTCCAAATATGGGCTTTCACTTTATAAATCTTTAAAAATCTTCTCCTCCCAAACCATTTGTTGGTTTCAACAAAACTTGGCCTGAATGATCCTTGGGTAACCCTCGTCTGAAATTGTTCAAGAAATTTGGATTGACCCCAGAATAGGGGCATGGCCGGATGGGCCTTATTTTCATTATGAAATCTTTAAAAATTTTCTCCCCCCAAACCATTGGCCCTATTTAAACAAAACTTGTCTTGAATGATCCTTGGATGATCTTCTTCTAAAATTGTTCAGGATATTTGGATTGACCCCGAAATTTGGGCATGGTTACTAAGGGTAGGGCTTATTTTCACTATTGAATATTTAAAAATCTTCTTCTCCTAAACCAAGGGCCAAATTTGAACAAAAGTCCTTGGGTAAACCTCTTCTAAAGTTGTTCAAGAAATTTGGATTGTCCCCCAAATATGGGTGTGGCTGAGTAGGGCTTATTTTCACTATATAAATCTTCTCCCAAACCATTGGTTGGATTTCAGTGAAACTTGGCATGAAATTGAATGGTTCTTTGGGTGACCCTCTTCTTAAGTTTTTCAAAAAATTAGGATTTACCTCCAAAAATGGGCTTGGCAAATTTGGGCTTATTTTCACTATTACCCCGGTAAGTATTTAAAAATCTTCTTCTCCCAAACCTTTGGCCCAATTTCAATGAAACTTGGCATGAAATTACATGATCCTAGAATGACCCTCTTCTAAAGTTGTTCAAGAATTTTGGATTGTCCTTCTGATATTGGTGTGGAAGGGTGGGCTTATTATCAATATGACATGTTCTCCCAAAACATCAATGGATCAATTTCAACCAAGCTTTGCAGGATAATGTGCCTTGGGTAAATCATCAACAACCATGCTTTGCAGGATAATATTCCTTGGGTAAATCTCCACCTTGAAAGTTTTTTTTTAATTACCTATATATGGGTGGCTGGGCTTAGGCTCACAAAAATGATTTTCTGGTTTTCCCATGCTGTATAAACACAGGGGGTGATGTCCATAATCGGAGCCACCGGCTCCGCTTTCAAAATCATGTGTGGAACTTCCGCTCCACGTGTGGCTCCGATTATGTAGTTGTAAACATTTCATATTTTGAATGAAAAATGGGGTAGGAGGTAGGGATTTCCTCATTTATCTAATATTTAATTCATTAATCATAAAAAAGTCGAATGCTTTTCGACCAGTTATACATTTTGCAACGTAAACGTACTCAAAAAATATAAGAACGCTCGTTGGTTTTTGTTAAAAATGATTTCTTCTGGGAGCAGTCTTGAGCCAGGAATGTCAAAACACGTGGTTTTACCTCCAAAATGCAATATTCTGAACAGAATTGATAACGCAGACCACTGTTTTCAGTGTACACGAGTTTAACAAAACAACCACAATAATTTTACCCAATGTACTTTTCTGCAATACGATATATATCAAAGAAAATTGTATGGTTCCGATTATGTGGATTGGCTCCGATTATGTACCCTGGCTCTGAAGTTGTGGAGTGTCTTCTTCTTCTTCCATATGCCCCCACAGCCTTCAATATGAAGTTTCTATTAGTTCTATGGGGCGCTGTTTTCTCGTCATTCCATGGCACACGTTGTCTATTTTATGTCTCACCTTTCTCGTTTACTTTTATTCCCTCCAAAATGCAATATTCGGAACAGTATGTCTGATGTTGTAGACCCTTGTTTTCAGTGTGTACGAATTCAAGAAAACAACCACAATATTCTAGAAAATTGTTCTTTACTGAAATTTTAGATAGTTGAAAGAAAATTATTTGTCTCTAATTATGTACCAATGCTCCAAAGTCTGTGGAGTGCCTAACCTTTAGGGACCGAAACTCATAATCACTTGCCTTAAAACTACATTTATTTATTTATTTATTTATTTATTTATTTATTTATTTTATATTTATTTATTTATTTATTTATTCATTCATTTATTTAGTTAGTTAGATAGTTAGTTAGTGAGAAAAGGAATGACACCGTATTCATACGCATTGAAGAGTTGTAGGCGCGTGAAGGCGACTATCCCTAGGAGCAAATCCAAACATGGCTATGCATTCAATGTTCATGTTGCCTCGATCTCACTCAAAATCTTGGGTTTTCGCAACTTTTTTACTCTCTTTGTAAACTAGTTTTCGATAAGCTCGGGTTTGAAATGAGTCCAGTCAGTGAAAGAATAGGCATTGGTCTCACTTTAAGGAAGTGTTCACGAATTAAATCCACAATGGCATGATATGAATAGACCATAATATTGACTTATTTACAGGGATTCACCCTATGGCTATTGCTTTTGAAGGATTCGACAAACGGCCCAGATACCTTGTCTTTGTGGTTTACTGTCACCATGAGTCCACGATAACCTTAAAAAACTGTGACCTGGGGAGTAAAAAGTTTCCGATTATAACACAAATTGTAGTACAATCCGTCCTCCCCATCCAGTCAGCACCGAAGTTCGGCATCGGTAGTTGTTACTATCGGCGTTTTAACCTGGCAATGGTCGAGTTATGACGCCTCAGTGTCCTTGATTTTAATCGCATAAATGAATCAGTTTAATATGTCTATGCGCAATGACGTTCCGAAAATCATTTTGTTTGCTACCACCAAACTCGAAAACTTGGCTTTATCTGATAAATGTTTTCACGGTTTGTCGTTTCCACCTTTATAAGCTATATTACTCGACAAACTTGAGTTTCGTACGATGCATTCGACCTGCTGCATGAGAAAACATTGTTTATAACGAAAACTTTCTTTAAGTTATACCGATGCCTTCTCTTTCAACGACAAGACTTTTCTCAAACTCAAGCATATCAGAAACGAGCTTGCAATGAGAGTTCACAAAAGAACGAAAAATCGCAAGGTTTTGAGTCAAATTAAGGCAGCATGAAGAGCAATTGGATAGCCATGTTAGGATTTAATCTAGGTAAAATTCAGAAATCCACGTGTCGAACATTATTTGAGAGCAATATTGCACATGAACACACGCGCTATTGAATTTTACAGAGCAATGAAAACTGACTTTGATTTTAAAACTTTGATTTTGGGGGTAGTAACTCTCCAATGCGCATGTCTTCGGCGTAATCTTTTTTGTCACAGATCAATAATTAGTGTACGTTTATTTTGGTGTATCCAATTTTCCAAACTCTAGATTATGGAAAAAAAGTTGTATCTAAAAATTAAATTGATGCGTTTTTTTTGTTGTTCAGTATATATAAAACGTGTTTTCGCCCTTGTATATTGATCCGTTTTGCTAAATGTCAAATTTTTATACTTTGTTTAATTTTCAACATCGCCTTTATAAAATGGTACCCCTATACAGAAAAAGCGCTCGGGACAACTTCAGTACATGTATTTGGTTTTCATAGTCTTAAATAAGTTTTGGTTTTATTAAATCTAGTTTAATTACTTTCCGATTGAAAAGTTGACAAATCCGGAGGTGAAGTAGTAAATTATGACATTAATCGGAATTTATATAAATATGTTCAAAACATTGCGGAAATTCGGAACTAAATGTTAAGCGGGGCTTAAAAACAAGGGACCATTGGTCCTTAAGCGCTAACCTGAGGCATTTACAAGTATTTGACAAATGTGGCAAAGTGTCAAAACTACTTATTTGAAATTCATGACTAGCTCAACAAAAGTCCAAGATATCAAAAAGACAATCATTCCGATTACATTTCAAAACAGTTGAGTCAAATATGTTGCCTCTTAAGTACTGAAGGATTTTCAAAGATTTGAAGAGGTGTCCCAGTTTAAGATTCCAAGAGAAAGATCCTGACAATATGTTAAAACAAATAAATGTCCTCTAGATTTTCCTTAATTTGACCTATCGATATCATTTTTGGTCCCTCTTAACCAATTTTTGAACTTAATGAGATTTCACGGAGGCAAATATTCTGACCAAGTTTCAAGACATTTGAGTGAAGGAAGTGGCCTCTATAGTTCACACAAGGTTTTCTCAAGATTTGACCCTTTAACCTAATTTTTGCCTTCACTTGATCCAGTTTTGGACTTGACCAAGATTAGATTTGATGGAGGCCAACATTCTTACCAAGTTTCAGGACATTTGGGTCAAGAATGTGGCTTCAAAAGCGAACATGTTCTTTTCTAAGATATGACCCCTTGACCTCATTTTTGACTCCGATTGACCCAATTTCAAACTTGACCGAGATTTGATAAAGACCAACATTCTGACCAAGTTTCAGGACATAAGGGCAAATTATGTGGCCTCTAAAGTGATCAGAAGGTTTTTCTTAGATATGATCCATTGACCTCAATTTTGACCCCACTTGACCCAATGTCGAACTTGTCCGAGATGATATATTAATAGTATTTCTTGAAATACACTGCAACTCCATTAAAACGCTGTGGTCGGGGTCCAAGAAATGAAACAGCGGAAGAAGTGGATGTATCTGCTATAACGCTGTACCCCCCGGACGCCCCCCCCCCCCCCCTCCTCCCCCGCGGTGAACAATAACGTACCGCGGAAACGTAACAGACACAGTGTCAATATTGATAACGATATCGGATATCTTAATATACATGTAGATCTACATAATTATGCTTTCGTATTTTATATTTTTAAAACTCGGCAACGAATTGAAGAACAAACGCGGTGTATTACTTTGGTATTTTTTATTTTAAGATCGTTGTGTTGTCCCTAAGCTAAACAAAACTATCTTTGATAAAGTAATATAGTTTGTAGGGTTAAACGATCGCAGACTCCTCTTAGTTCTCTGAATCCCGATTTCTCGGGCCTACCCGTCCGGCAGCTGAGAAACACCGAAAACGACGATCTCAAAAGGGTTAAGATAGAAAAATCCATTAAGTTTCATAAGATCAACGAATTTCATAATTATCTACGCAATCAAAATAAACAATACCCTACGTCCGATCGAAACTATACCCAAGTAATAGTATCTCCCGGAGTGCAGGACCGCATTCTTCGATGAGCGAGAAAAAATGCCGTAAGTTCAATTGAATGAATCTGTAGCTACGACATTTGGTTCGCCGGTTTGCGGAGATAAGCTAATCAATTTAATACATCATCTTCACGAGTCAAGGGATATCGAAAGCTTCTTCTCGAAAACTGTGGAAGTAAAACGTTCGTAAACCTTGGCTAGATAAGATGTTAATTCACGGCTTTGATAATTATATAGTGGATCGTCAGGTAAGAAAGTCCAGACGACAGCGAAGCGACGCGGTCACCATCTATTTCGCGCCTTTTTTAAATTCTTTGTTTGACACTGGAAAGCGGGAAATGTAGGTTTATATATAGCTTTCTGTTTAAAATTGAATGAAGTTGTCTATTTATTGAGAGATAGGAATCAACGAAAAAAATTCATTTGGACTTTGAATTTTAAAACATGACTATAATATGAATAAGTTTAATAAAAAAGAAACAAAATTTCATCATATATTTACAAAAAACGTAATATTTATAAGAAAATTCAACGGGATTGGCCAAGGGAGGTAATAAACCAATAAATTGGGTAACGGGCGAGTCGCTTTTTGAAACGTTTGTCAACAGCGGTAAATGTTCAAGATTTGAGAATATAAAATGAGATTAGCTTACTTTGCGAAAACACGGCTTCTTCTAAAATTTATTAAACTTGGATTTAATCGCATGCGAGCTAGACTTTTCGGTGTCCCTGCCGTCGACAAAGCGCAGTTGGTAGCGCGTCGGACGCTCAATGTTTCTTGGACGGCGGCACTCATTCTTTCTGACTATAAGTCACTCACTCATCCATGGGTTACTAATTGTAGAACTATGTGAGATAGCAGTTTGGGGTTAGGAAAGGATGTGATGGTTTTACTCGTGATCGAATTCGGTACTCCAGCGGTAGTGATATAACTATTGGCCTACGTCTGTCAGCAATCAAACTAGCCATTTCTCTTTAACCTGAGGCATTCATCGCCACCACTGCTCCGCGGGAGGTGTGAAAAACAATTGTATTGATTTACTTGGCGACGCTCAGTATCGATTTTTATCTCAGTGTTTTCACCCTTCGATCTAAAATCGCGATCAAAACAGCGTTGACGGCGGATCGGGTAACATCGCAGCAGCATCCCAAAATGGTCGACCCCCCCCAAATTTCGGGAGCCAAGCGGACCCCGCGTTATAATGGATTTAGCGCTCTAACAGATTTCGTTATAATGGAGTTGCAGTGTATGTATCAAATGAACGCGAATTTCGCAACATCTTTTTTTGATACCACTCACAAAATATATCTGAAAAAAATTTCATGGAATTATCGACGTTGAAAGAGTGTTAGTAGTGACGTTGTTAAAATTGGAACGCTTAGCGTGCGAAGTATAATAAGCAAGAAAAAACATTGACAAGCTCCGAAGAAATCTTTATATCTCTTCACATTTAATCCTGGATTATAGTCTGACAATTCTCTTGCATGTACATGTACTAAGTAATATTAATGAAGCTGACTGTCTAGTAACCGGAATATTGTAATAAAAGTAAACATGTAGAAGTGAAACGTAACAAACGTAACTTGCATCTTGGAATGATGATAAAAAGGCGCCCCATGAAACTAGTAGAAATTTCATATTGAAGATGTTATATGGAAGAAGAAGAAGACACTCCACAGACTTTGGAGCATTGGTACATAATTAGAGACAAATAATTTTCTTTCGACTATCTAAAATTTCAGTAAAGAACAATTTTCTAGAATATTGTGGTTGTTTTCTTGAATTCGTACACACTGAAAACAAGGGTCTACAACATCAGACATACTGTTCCGAATATTGCATTTTGGAGGGAATAAAAGTAAACGAGAAAGGTGAGAAATAAAATAGACAACGTGTGCCATGGAATGACGAGAAAACAGCGCCCCATAGAACTAATAGAAACTTCATATTGAAGGCTGTGGGGGCATATGGAAGAAGAAGAAGAAGACACTCCACAACTTCAGAGCCAGGGTACATAATCGGAGCCAATCCACATAATCGGAACCATACAATTTTCTCTGATATATATCGTATTGCAGAAAAGTACATTGGGTAAGATTATTGTGGTTGTTTTGTTAAACTCGTGTACACTGAAAACAGTGGTCTGCGTTATCAATTCTGTTCAGAATATTGCATTTTGGAGGTAAAACCACGTGTTTTGACATTCCTGGCTCAAGACTGCTCCCAGAAGAAATCATTTTTAACAAAAACCAACGAGCACTCTTATATTTTTTGAGTAGGTTGACGTTGCAAAATGTATAACTGGTCGAATAGCATTCAACTTTTTTATGATTAATGAATTAAATATTAGATAAATGAGGAAATCCCGACCTCCTACCCCATTTTTCATTCAAAATATGAAATGTTTACATCTACATAATCGGAGCCACATGTGGAGCGGAAGTTCCACACATGATTTTGAAAGCGGAGCCGGTGGCTCCGATTATGGACATCACCCCCCGTGATAAAGTATTGTGTTATTGTTAAAGATCCATCAAGACATAACTATCCTATTTATAAAAAATACTAATATATTTTTTTCAAAACTTCTTTCCTTGTAAGGTTTATCCTCTTTATGCTTCTTTACAAATTTCCTTGTAAACTTACATTTCTGGCTGAGTTTCTAAATTTTAGATATTTGAAAGCCAGTAGAGCAATACAGGGCCTCTTATTTTATTGTAATTCTGTTCTTTTTATAAATTATTGATATTTGTTATAAAGTGGAAACTTTGAAAATCATTTTCTCTGAACCTAAATTATTGATTTTCAACAAATTTTACTGATATGTTCATTTGGTAACCCCTAAATCAGACTTCACAAAATTATTGTGATAAATAAAAATATGTCTTTTATGGACGGAGGTCATTTTTCCATACATTTTGTTTAGTTCAAACCAAATGTCAATTCCTAATTTTACCAGTGTGAAGAATTGTGACATTTAGATGGAACATATGACTTTCATGGGTGCAGGTCATATCTATACATAATTGAAATATAGTAAGAAACAGGGTGTATATTTTACATTTATATTGGTTTCACCTTGTACATCCATAGTCAGTCCGTCTGTATGTATGCCTTTTTTGTTTCCTGACTCTAAATCAAGAATGAAGTGATGTCATATTTGAACATTGTCTGTGAAATAATTATGTTAGGCGCAAAGTAAAGATTGGTACAATTCTGGAATTTGAAACTCTTTTATAGAAATTCTGGATTGGTCTAGTATTTTGTTGATAAAATAAATATACGGACGGTAAACATCGGGTACTCAAGTACCCGGGGTAAAGATGTCTTGGGTAATGTTTTCTACCCTTTGATATAAAAAATAGACTTATTTATCTCTTTGATCATTAAATCACTATTCAACAATTTGTCTTTTACTTGTCCATGGTCAAGTTGCCTAGAAAAGTGCACTTGTCTGCAGTTGGGTGTCTGCAGACAATATGCTAATTTCTTAAATTATTAGTCCCCTACCGACGAAAGCCGAAGGGGACTATAGGTTTGCGCTCCGTCCGTCTGTCTGTCTGTCCGTCTGTCCGTCCGTCAGTCCGTCTGTCTGTCAGTCTGGATTTCAGTTTTCCGGACTTTTTTTCTTAACCCTTGGAGATATTGAGCTGATTTTTGGTATGTGAGTCCGCATCAATGAGTTACAGAACGAGTTCGAATTTGGTTCCGGTCCATTGATTTTTGTGGAAGATACAGATGCTGGGCTTAGAAATTACCAGGAAATTTCAGTTTTCCGGACTTTTTAGCTCACCTGAGCACAACGTGCTCAAGTGAGCTATTGTGATCACCTTTTGTCCGGCGTCCGTGCGTCGTCCGTCGTCTGTCGTCCGTCAACAATTTCTTTAAACGACATCTCCTCCTAAACTACTAGGCCAATTTTAACCAAACTTGGCAGAAATGTTCCTTAGGTGGTCCCCTTTAAGAATTGCTAAAAGAATTGAAATCGGTGAAAAACTCTGGTTGCTATGGAAACCAAAGTTAAAAATTTAAGAAAATCTTTAAAATTCTTCTTCTTCTGAACCAGCAGCCCTACAGCCTTGAAATTTGGCATGGATGATAAGCTCATAGACCTTAATAAAAATAGCTAAAATCATATCTGTTGGGCCACCAGGTGCGGAGCACCAGGGGGGAGGGGGTAGTACCTTGGGTGAATTTTGTAATCTTTAACCTTCTTCTTCTTCTGATCATGAAGGCCTACAGCCTTAAAATTTTGCATGTATGATCACCTCATAGACCTTTATATAAATAGCTAAAATCTTATTTGTAGGGCCACCAGGTGCGGAGCACCAGGGGGGAGGGGGTAGTACATTGATGAAAATTTTGTAATCTTTAATGTTTTTCTTCTTCTGAACCAGGAGACCTACAGATTTGAATATTGGCATGGATGATCAGCATATGGACCTTTATAAAAATAGCTAAAATCATGACTGTAGATTCACCAGGTGCGTAGCACCAGGGGGGAGAGGGTAGTACTTTTGTGAAATTTTGTAATATTTAACCTTCTTCTTCTTCTGAACCACAAGTCCTACAGACTTGAAAATTGGCATGGAGGATCAGCTCATAGACCTTTATATAAATAGCTAAAATCTTATTTGTAGGGCCAACAGGTGCGGAGCACCAAGAGGGAGGGGGTAGTACTTTGATGAAACTTTTGTTATCTTTAACCTTTTTCTTCTTCTGAACCAGGAGTCCTACAGATTTGAATATTGGCATGGATGATCAGCATATGGACCTTTATAAAAAATAGCTAAAATCATGACTGTAGATTCACCAGGTGCGGAGCACCAAGGGGGAGAGGGTAGTACTTTTGTGAAAATTTTGTAATCCTTAACCTTCTTCTTCTGAACCACGAGCCCTACTGACTTGAAAATTGGCATGGAGGATCAGCTCATAGACCTTAATAAAAATAGCTAAAATCATGACTGTAAAGCCACCTGGTGTGGAGCACCAGGGGGGAGGGGGTAGTACTTTTGTAAAAATTTTGTAACTTTTATCTTCATCTTCTAATGAACCAGGAGCCCTACAGACTTCAATATTGGCATGGATGATAAGCATATGGATCTAAAATAAAATAGCTAAAATCATGAATGTAGAGCCACCAGATGCGGAGCATTAGGGGGCAGGGGATAGTACTTTTGATCAACTTTGAAATCTTTGACCTTATTCTTCTCCTGAATCAGGAACCCTACAGACTTGAAAATTGTCATGGGTGATCAATATATTGACATTAATAAAAATAGCTAAAATCATGACTGTAGGGTCACCAGGTGCTGAGTGTCTTGGGGAGGGGGTAGTACTTTGGAACATTTTTGAAATCTTTAAACTTCTTCTAATGAGCCAGGAGTCCTACAGACTTGAAAATTAGCTAAAATCATGATTGTAGAATCACCAGGTGCAGAGCATCTTGGGGGAGGGGGAGTGCTTTGTTGAGAATTTTGAATCCCTACAGCCTTTATGTTTGACATGGATTGATCAACTCATTAAAGAAAACTTTAAAAGTCTCAGACTCAGCCTGTATATCTGGCATAGATTATCTGATCACAGACCTTTTATGGAAAAAGCTTAAATAAATAATGTCCAGGGGAGGAGCAGAGGGGGGGGGGGAATGATTATTTCAAATGTTATCTGATTGAATAAGTGAAAATCTCTTTTTCTGTGGTTGCATGGACATACCTAGGTAATGAAGCTTTTTTCTCAGGTGAGCGACCCAGGGCCAACGGCCCTCTTGTTTTCTTCACCCTTGGAGATATTGAGCTGATTTTTGGTATATAAGTCCGCATCAATTAGTTACAGAACGAGTTTGAGTTTGGTTCCGGTCCATTGATATTTGCGAAAGATACGGATGCTGGACTCAAAAAATTACTAAGAAATTTCAGTTTTCCGGACTTTTTTTCTTAACCCTTGGAGATATCAAGCTGACTTTTGGTATGTGAGTCCGCATCAATGAGTTACAGAAAGAGTTTGAGTTTGGTTCCGGTTCATTGATTTTTTGGAAAGATACGGATGCTGGACTTAGAAAATTACATGGAAATTTCAGTTTTCCGGACTTTTTTTCTTAATCCTTGGAGATATTCAGCTGATTTTTGGTATGTGAGTCCGCATCAATGAGTTACAGAACAAGTTTGAATTTAGCTCCAGTCCATTGATTTTTGTGGAAGATACGGATGCTGGACTTAGAAAATTACCAGGAAATTTCAGTTTTCTGTACTTTTTAGCTCACCTGAGCACGAAGTGCTCATGTGAGCTATTGTGATCACCTTTCGTCCGGCGTCCGGCCGTCGGTCGTCGGACGTCGGTCGTCGTCCGTCGTCCGTCGTCCGGCGTCCGTCAACAATTTCTTTAAACGACATCTCCTCCTAAACTACTGGGCCAATTAACTCCAAATTTTACAGAAATGTTGCTTAAGTGGTCCCCTTCAAAAATAGCTAAAAGAATTGAAATCCATGAAAAACTCTGGTTGTTATGGCAACAAAAGGTGAAATTTTAAGAAAATCTTAAAAATTCTTCTTCTTCTCAACCAGTAGTCCTACAGACTTAAAAATTGGCATGGATGATCAGTTCATGGACCTGAATAAAAATAGCTAAAATTATAACTTTTGGGCCACCAGGTGCGGAGCAACAGGGGGGAGGGGGTAGTACTTTGGGTAAATTTTGTTATCTTTAAGTTTCTTCTTCTTTGGAACCAGAAGCCCTACAGACTTGAAACTTGGCATGGAGGATCAGCATATGGACCTTCATATAAATAGCTAAAATCATGACTGAAGATTCACCAGGTGCGGAGCATCAGGGGGGAGAGGGTAGTACTTTTGTGAAAATTTTGTAATCTTTAACCTTCTTCTTCTTCTGAACCACAAGCCCTACAGACTTGAAACTTGGCATGGAGGATCAGCTTATAGACCTTAATTAAAATAGCTGAAATTATATCTTTTGGGCCACCAGGTGCGGAGCACCAGGGGGGAGGGGGTAGTACTTTGGGTAAATTTTGTAATCTTTAAGTTTCTTCTTCTTCGGAACCAGGAGCCCTACAGACTTGAAAATTGGCATGGATGATCAGCATATGGACCTTTATATAAATAGCTAAAATCATGACTGTAGATTCACCAGGTGCGGAGCATCAGGGGGGAGAGGGTAGTACTTTTGTGAAAATTTTGTAATCTTTAACCTTCTTCTTCTTCTGAACCACAAGCCCTACAGACTTGAAACTTGGCATGGAGGATCAGCTCATAGACCTTAATAAAAATATCTAAAATAATATCTGTTGGGCTGCCAGGTGCGGAGCACCAGGGGGGAGGGGGTAGTACTTTGGGTAAATTTTGTAATCTTTAAGTTTCTTCTTCTTCGGAACCAGGAGCCCTACAGACTTGAAAATTGGCATGGATGATCAGCATATGGACCTTTATATAAATAGCTAAAATCATGACTGTTGATTCACAAGGTGCGGAGCATCAGGGGGGAGAGGGTAGTACTTTTGTGAAAATTTTGTAATCTTTAACCTTCTTCTTCTTCTGAACCACAAGCCCTACAGACTTGGAACTTGGCATGGAGGATCAGCTCATAGACCTTAATTAAAATAGCTGAAATTATATCTTTTGGGCCACCAGGTGCAGAGCACCAGGGGGGAGGGGGTAGTACTTTGGGTAAATTTTGTAATCTTTAAGTAAGTTTCTTCTTCTTCGGAACCAGGAGCCCTACAGACTTGAAAATTGGCATGGATGATCAGCATATGGACCTTTATATAAATAGCTAAAATCATGACTGTAGATTCACCAGGTCCGGAGCATCAGGGGGGAGAGGGTAGTACTTTTGTGAAAATTTTGTAATCTTTAACCTTCTTCTTCTTCTGAACCACAAGCCCTACAGACTTGAAACTTGGCATGGAGGATCAGCTCATAGACCTTAATAAAAATATCTAAAATAATATCTGTTGGGCTGCCAGGTGCGGAGCACCAGGGGGGAGGGGGTAGTACTTTGGGTAAATTTTGTAATCTTTAAGTTTCTTCTTCTTCGGAACCAGGAGCCCTACAGACTTGAAAATTGGCATGGATGATCAGCATATGGACCTTTATATAAATAGCTAAAATCATGACTGTAGATTCACCAGGTCCGGAGCATCAGGGGGGAGAGGGTAGTACTTTTGTGAAAATTTTGTAATCTTTAACCTTCTTCTTCTTCTGAACCACAAGCCCTACAGACTTGAAACTTGGCATGGAGGATCAGCTCATAGACCTTAATAAAAATAGCTAAAATAATATCTGTTGGGCTGCCAGGTGCGGAGCACCAGGGGGGAGGGGGTAGTACTTTGGGTAAATTTTGTAATCTTTAAGTTTCTTCTTCTTCGGAACCAGGAGCCCTACAGACTTGAAAATTGGCATGGATGATCAGCATATGGACCTTTATATAAATAGCTTAAATCATGACTGTAGATTCACCAGGTCCGGAGCATCAGGGGGGAGAGGGTAGTACTTTTGTGAAAATTTTGTAATCTTTAACCTTCTTCTTCTGAACCACAAGCCCTACAGACTTGAAACTTGGCATGGAGGATCAGCTCATAGACCTTAATAAAAATATCTAAAATAATATCTGTTGGGCTGCCAGGTGCGGAGCACCAGGGGGGAGGGGGTAGTACTTTGGGTAAATTTTGTAATCTTTAAGTTTCTTCTTCTTCGGAACCAGGAGCCCTACAGACTTGAAAATTGGCATGGATGATCAGCATATGGACCTTTATATAAATAGCTAAAATCATTACTGTAGATTCACCAGGTCCGGAGCATCAGGTGGGAGAGGGTAGTACTTTTGTGAAAATTTTGTAATCTTTAACCTTCTTCTTCTTCTGAACCACAAGCCCTACAGACTTGAAACTTGGCATGGATGATCAGCTCATAGACCTTAATAAAAATATCTAAAATAATATCTGTTGGGCTGGCAGGTGCGGAGCACCAGGGGGGAGGGGGTAGTACTTTGGGTAAATTTTGTAATCTTTAAGTTTCTTCTTCTTCGGAACCAGGAGCCCTACAGACTTGAAAATTGGCATGGATGATCAGCATATGGACCTTTATATAAATAGCTAAAATCATGACTGTTGATTCACCAGGTGCGGAGCATCAGGGGGGAGAGGGTAGTACTTTTGTGAAAATTTTGTAATCTTTAACCTTCTTCTTCTTCTGAACCACAAGCCCTACAGACTTGGAACTTGGCATGGAGGATCAGCTCATAGACCTTAATTAAAATAGCTGAAATTATATCTTTTGGGCCACCAGGTGCAGAGCACCAGGGGGGAGGGGGTAGTACTTTGGGTAAATTTTGTAATCTTTAAGTAAGTTTCTTCTTCTTCGGAACCAGGAGCCCTACAGACTTGAAAATTGGCATGGATGATCAGCATATGGACCTTTATATAAATAGCTAAAATCATGACTGTAGATTCACCAGGTCCGGAGCATCAGGGGGGAGAGGGTAGTACTTTTGTGAAAATTTTGTAATCTTTAACCTTCTTCTTCTTCTGAACCACAAGCCCTACAGACTTGAAACTTGGCATGGAGGATCAGCTCATAGACCTTAATAAAAATATCTAAAATAATATCTGTTGGGCTGCCAGGTGCGGAGCACCAGGGAGGAGGGGGTAGTACTTTGGGTAAATTTTGTAATCTTTAAGTTTCTTCTTCTTCGGAACCAGGAGCCCTACAGACTTGAAAATTGGCATGGAGGATTAGCTCATAGACCTTAATAAAAATAGCTAAAATCATGACTGTAATGCCACCAGGTGCAGGGCACCAGGGGGGAGGGGGGAGTACTTTTGTGAAAATTTTGTAACTTTAATCTTCGTCTTATTATGAACCAGGAGCCCTACAGACTTGAAACTTGGCATGGAGGATCAGCTCATAGACCTTAATTGAAATAGCTGAAATTATATCTTTTGGGCCACCAGGTGCGGAGCACCAAGGGGGAGGGGGGAGTACTTTGGGTAAATTTTGTAATCTTTTACCTTCATCTTCTTCTGAACCAGGAGCCTGACAGATTTGAATATTGGCATGGATGATCAGCATATGGACCTTTATATAAATAGCTTAAATCATGACTGTAGATTCACCAGGTGCGGAGCATCAGGGGGGAGAGGGTAGTACTTTTGTGAAAATTTTGTAATCTTTAACCTTCTTCTTCTTCTGAACCACAAGCCCTACAGACTTGAAAAAAAGGCATGGAGGATTAGCTCATAGACCTTAATAAAAATAGCTAAAATTATGACTGTAATGCCACCAGGTGCAGGGCACCAGGGGGGAGGGGGGAGTACTTTTGTGAAAATTTTGTAACTTTAACCTTCATCTTATTATGAACCAGGAGCCCTATAGACTTCAATATTGGCATGGATGATAAGCATATGGATCTAAAATAAAATAGCTAAAATCATGAATGTAGGGTCGCCAGATGCAGAGCATTAGGGGGGAGGGGGTAGTACTTTGGATAAATTTTGAAATCTTTAACCTTATTCTTCTTCTGGATCAGGAACCCTACAGACTTGAAAATTGTTATGGGTGATCAATATATGGACATTAATAAAAATAGCTAAAATCAGAACTGTTGGGTCACCAGGTGCTGAGTGTCTTGGGGAGGGGGTAGTACTTTGGATCATTTTTAAAATCTTTAAACTTCTTCTAATGAACCAAGAGTCCTACAGACTTGAAAATTGGTATGGATGATCAGCATATGGACATTAATTGAATTTGCTAAAATCATGACTGTAGATTCACCAAGTGCAGAGCATCTTGGGGGAGGGGGAGTGCTTTGTTGGGAATTTTGAATCCCTACAGCCTTTATATTTGACATGGATTATTCAACTCATTAAAGAAAACTTTAAAAGTCTCAGACTCAGCCTGTATATCTGGCATAGATTTGCTGATCACAGACCTTCTATGAAAAAAGCTTAAATAGATAATGACCAGGGGAGGAGCAGAGGGGGGATTATTTCAAATGTTATCTGATTGAATAAGTGAAAATCTCTTTTTTCTGTGGTTGCATGGACATACCTAGGTAATGAAGCTTTTTTCTCAGGTGAGCGACAACAAAATTTGCAATAAACCAAATTCATACAAAACTACCAAGTTGATTACAATATATCTTGAATTTTATGACTTTCAAAATTTTTCAAGAGCCATTTATAAGTACTTCAAGTTGCTCTAATGTCAGTACATGTACTTGACAATTTTTTTTAAAGAATTACACCAAGTTATCACATGACTAAAGCTCAATTTGTATCCAAAACAGTAAAATAAATTGTACATCTCAAAGACAGGTAGGACTATTTTAATCATTATTGTGACTATCTTTAGGAATAGCACAATGAATCAGCAAAAGATAACTAGATCATAACTGATGACAAAGCCTTTGAGAGAGATATTTATAGCATTGCACATATTCACTGGGCTAATTTTGATCTCAGGGCTTTAATTCAACCATAATGACAGAAAACCAGCACCAAAGCTACAAGTACATAATCAGGTCTAACTTATAGAGAAAGAGAATTTGAAAATTTTCTATCTTGAAATGTGTAAAATCCTAAATGCCTTAAAAATGAAGATTGTCTGTGTTTCCTTCTTTACATTCCTATGAAAATTTGGTGATTCTATAAAAAAAAATACCTAAGTTTCAATTTGATGCATTTAGAAATGAAAGTCATGCCAAACATTTATTTCTATGTAAAGTTAGGTCATTAAAACCAAATATGAAAGTTGAAGACCTTATGGACTTATTTTTTTTCTCACTTGACAGATGGTTCTTTATTTAAATTAATTTTTACTGGTTTACACATATCTATTTTACGGAATGTCTCATCTGTGGAACATATATCCACCTATGTCTCTCAGGGAAAACGACTAACTATTTTTACCTGGGGCCCAGGTAGCCAAAATTCAACATTTAACAATAGGGATATAGGTATTTTCTCTAAAAGTCTAGGGGCCCAGCCCAAAATCTAGCAGCTATGGGTGACTGGGCCCCTGTTAGTCTTTTTCCCTGTCTCTTATGTATGAGAAGGTGCTAGGTGCACCCCTTTCACAATTGCAGGATGCGATATTCACCAAAACAAAAAGTGAAATATAAATATTGATACATTTTACAATGAAGGCAAATCATTCAATCACCTTTTTTGCTTTGAAATGGTTGTGATAAGAAATTGAGATCTGTCATGTGATCAGGGACCTTTTGGGGTCCTCAGTATAGATATTAGCCAGAAAAGGGTTCAAGTAAAGACTCAAATGAGGTTGAAAACTCATTAACTCTTCAAAGAGGCTAAATTGTGTAAAAATTTATTAGAAAGTGTCATTGATCAAAGATTCTTTTTTGTTTTGAAGTTATACATTTTATCTGAAACTTGACACTTGAATGGTTTTATACCAACATGTATACCTAATGTTATCAATGAGTAAAGTAATAAAGTAATAAAAGATATATAAAAATACTAAGTTCTAGCAACATCTGTACTTTAGAGGGGGGGGGGGGGGAATTAGAGTAATGGTCAGGGTCCATTGATTTTAAATAAATCTTCAGTAAAAAAAAAATGAAAAAAAGTGGAATCAGTTTGATGTTAATGCATATTCATCATTTTTATTGTTCTACTTGTTATAGTATGATCTGTTTTACCAAAATCCATTCATTCATCCATCCATTCGTATGATTGTTTAGAGGAAATTCACCTCAAATTAAAGGAAAAATGGCTTAAAGACAATTATATAAATTATCAGAAAATGCATACATGTACTAAATATAAGCTCCCTGACCATGTTATGCATACCCGGGCGTGTTTATCAGGAGAAATACGGTTATCTAATCTAATCTAATCTAAGTGAATATTATTCATCACAGTATTGGTAGGGTAACCAAAAATATTACTTTTGGTGTGCTTGATATTCTGTACAGGGAATAAATCATGGGATGAAAGTGTTGGATATAGCGTCTATGGAAACACAAATTCTGTCTTTGAACTAGCACAGAGGGTTACAGGTTGAAAAAGAAGTGTTTGAGAAACACAATTATGTTTTCGAAAAAACTTTTATTTTTAGATATTTTACCTTGAAGGATAACCTTGACCTTAATTGTCACATGAACTTGACCTTGCCATCTGCTGCAAATGTACATGCTAAATAGGAGCATTTCTTCTTAAAGTATGACATACCTACAGATGCTTGTTAATGAGACATATCTTCATGCCAAAAAAATATAATTTTATCTCGAATGTGTTCAAAGTAAAAGACATGGTTTTTCATTTATGGTCTCATTTTGAAAACCGATTTGACCTTGATTTATGACCTTGACCATGAACTTGATTGTGCATCAGCAGATATTGATCATTGAGATCTATCATCATGCCAAAAAATTATGAACATTACATTTTGAATAGGTTTGACTTGAAAGTGATTGGCAAGGTTAATTGGTTTGTTTAAGTTTTTCATACAGACAGACCAACAGATAGAAAGATGAACAGACAGAAAACAGTATGCTCTGGTACAGAAAAAAGAACCTTACTATTTTGTTTAACTTTTTGTACACATGTAATCTTTCAATTCAAAAAATAAACGTCTAGACAAATTTCAAAGAATGCTAAAATTGAAAAAATAAAGCAAAAATGTTTACAACTAGAATGGTTGTCCAAACATAACTTGAGTCAAACCAGCAGAAGCTGAGTTTCAATATTTTATCTTTCAGTGCCTCAGACAAGCTCAATTTCAAACCTTGACCTATAACCTTTACCCTGGAGCTATCTGAAAATTTGTGTCAAATGGCACCACCCTACTCATATGATAGATAACAATTGTGCCAAGTTACTCTGGGATCCATCCAAAACCTATTTACTTTAAGTTGTGTCCATCAAGATGCATGCTTTATGAGTTGCTATAAAATTGCTTGCATACCTCAATGAAAAAAATATAAGCTTGAGCACAAAGAAGTCCCCCCCCCCCCCCCCAAAAAAAATGCCTCATTTTGTTGAAAGCTTTACTTTGAAGCTTGACAGTATTGCATTTTTTGATCAGGTTTATTTTATGGATTTTAGGTTTTTATGTGGGTATGAAGCTTAAATCCTAATCACACCTATTATGTATAAACTGGCTTTGCATATTGATATATGTTGTTCAGGTTTTAGTGTCATACCTCCATGAAATCAATTGTACAAACATATTCTTCATCTCTTTGATAAAGGAGCTATATGGTTTGGACAAATTGGGACAAACTTACACACTCAGGCATATGATCAACTTGTCATAGTGACAACTTTGTCTTTCTCAATGTATGCAGGCCTGACAAAAATTGTGAGAAAAAAGGAGGAATTTTTTGTAGAAAACAGTTTCTTCCTTTTCCTAAATATTTTCTCAGTATTTTTCTTTGTTTTAAAGAGTTTACCATTTTCCTTTCAAGATAAAAGGAACTTAATTTGCATTTTTCAAGTAATTTGCAAGTTTTGGAATGAACTGATTTATTTCAAAATGATTTATTGTTGAGTATGTCCCTATTTCATACCTACATGAACAAAATTTTAAACGTTCAGCTTTAATTTGTGCTTGTGCACAGAATAGCTCCATAAAATGTCTTACAATTGGTTATATATTTCTTTATCATTTTCATGATGTGTCATAAAATTGCAAGAAATTTTGTTTTTCATTTCATGGGGGTATGAGTTGAAAATTGTGTATGAATCAGCTTATTGTATTCTTACAATGTGGTTAGATTTTTTTGGTAAGTACCTCCATGGCAATAAAAAATATTTTCTCTATCTCAAACATTTGCAAATGAATAGATCTGCTCTCTACCCCCATTTAACTTCTAAGAGCATTTACAATGTACATGTGCATGATTCCTGAATAAGCAACTTTTTTTTTGTGCACAGTTAAAAAATACCACCAGGGATAATTCTGACTCAGAAAAGCATGTGCATTAAGCATTAAGCTGAATCTAATGAGAATTTCAAGAATATTTGGAGTTTGAATATTTGGCAAAGCAATTGCTAAACACAAAACAGTTGTAACTGCCTATATAATTATAGGCAGTTTACAACTGTTTTGCACTGAGCAAACAAATTCTGTGCTGGATTAAATTTTGCTTTGTTATTTTTCTCTCATTAAGCCAGTTTCATTGAGATTTCTGGCAAAAAAACGAGAAAATCTTTCAAAATCTCGCCCTAAAATGATCCCTGACTACTGATCACTAAGATTTAACCCATAACCAAACAATATAATTTCACATTTGTCCGAATTCAGATTTGGTCTACATATTAGAAGAAGTTTTGAAAATTGTTGTCTTCTATATAGAAAACTTAGTGAAAGAAACAGTCTGTTTTGAGCAATTTCTTGCTGCATTTCCGCAATCTTTTCCCAAGATAGTCTTTTAATTGGAATTGAAGGTGTGATTATATGTGAATGGGTTAAACTTGGAATACTTTTTATGCTCCCCGAAGGGAGAGCATATAGCCGCTGCTTCGTCTGTCCGTCCGTCCGTCCGTCCATAATTCCGTCCGTCCATCAGTCTGTCCGTCCGCCTGTCCGTCTGTCTGTCCGTCCATTTCCACCTATTTCTCTATATCCCTTGGGCCAAATTAAATGAAACTTACCATGTGAACTTCCTATGATATAGTGATGATGCATCTGTGATGGTTTTTGGATTTGAGGCCTTGTCACAGGAAAAGGGGACTTCGGGTAAAAAAACAGTTTTTCCCAAATTTCTCCTAGTCCAACAGTCAGAATTTAGTGAAATTTCATATTTGAGTAGCAAATCAGATGCCCTTTACTATAAACAATTTGAAATTAACGTAAAAAAAAAATATCATGGAAAAAGGGGGCTAAATGTTTGTTACCTTACGTTAGCATGTAAAATAGTAATTCCATCCATCCGTCCCCACCTATTTCTCCATAACCCTTGGGCCAAATCAAATGAAACTTACCATGTGAACTCCCTATGATAAAGTGATGATGTTTCTGTGACGGTTTTTGGATTTGAGGCCTCATCACGGGAAAAGGGGACTTAGGGTAAAAAACAGTTTTTCCCAAATTTCTCCTAGACTAACAGTCAGAATTTAGTGAAATTTCATATTTGAGTAGCAAATCAGATGCCCTTTACTATAAACAATTTGAAATTAACGTAAAAAAAAAAATATCACGGAAAAAGGGGGCTAAATGTTTGTTACCTTTACGCTAGCGTGTAAAATACAGTTATTCTTTCATTTCTCCTAGTCTCATGCTCAGAATTTGATGAAATTTCACATTTCAGTAGCAAATCAGATGCCCTTTACCATAAGGTATTTGATATTTGTGTCTAAAAATATGTCATGCAAAAAGGGAGTTTAATGTTTGTTACCTTTATGTTTGCTGTATAAGATAACATCTTATTTGAGTCCTTGCAATCTGACCACAGAGCATATCTCCTAAAGTATAATAGCTATCAACTTGAAACCTTATGGGTGGATAGATCTTATGGAGGAGAAGTGCAGTGCACAAGAACTACAACTCTTGCTTGCATAATTTTGGAGTTATTGCCCTTTGGTATTTTTGATACTTAGATTTTGTCTGGAGCATATCTCCTAAAGTATAATAGCTATCAACTTGAATCTGTATGGGTGGATAGATCTCATAGAGGAGAAGTGCAATACACCTGAACTACAACTCTTGCTTGTATAATTTTGGAGTTATTGCCCTTTGTTATTTTTATTACTTAGATTTTATAGGAGGCAAATCTTTGACAGCACATAGAATCTTTTATCTATTAGGCTTCAGTTTACTATCAAGCTTTTGTGGCGGGGGATGTCCATGTCCAACATGGCTCTTGTTTTTGTGACAATGCCTTATTCGGGGAGCATAATCCGTCTCTGACGGCTCTTGTTCTTCACATGTTCGCACAAGGTTGAATAACCTGAAATTATACTTTTTTGGTGGCCCAAGTATTTAATAATCCTCAAGAACATATACCAAGTTCAGCTGTCAAGGCTGTTCCTTGATAGATACATGTTGCAAGTAAAGTGTTTGAAAATAAGTGATGATAATTCATTTAAAAAAAAGGTAAATGTCTCTTGACATTTTAATATATTGTATCATGACTTAGAAGAATAGACTGATAATTAGCTGTACTTCATCTGTATAGATGCATTATATTCAATTTTGATACTGAAGGAGCTTTTCACATGAAATCATGTATGTAACAAGGGATATTTTTTTCCATTTTGTCTAGAAAATGTAATATTGCAAATTTTAAGAGACCCTTGACATGACAAGGGACCATGTTTGAAGTTAATTTAAGTTACTTATTTCTGCAAGGGGAAGAGTGCACAAAACATCCTAAATGACCAGGCTTGTAATTTTTTGCTTGGATGATTTTTTCAATCTTATTTTGACTTTAGCCCTCAATATGCAGCTTTTAAGAAATTAAGATGCATAATGATAAGACTTGAACTAGTGTGAGCACATAAATATCACAATATGTATATTTGTACATTTATTAAAAAGATATTTAAATCATCAGTATCTTTTTGAGTTCAATTTTAAGACTGATGATTAAATTTCAAACCTTGTTGTAAAGGATTCCTTGATACATTGTTCTACTGAAATATAACATGATTACATGGATTATAGATTTTATCAAAATAATACCTAACATTAGACACAATAAACATTTGCATCTACAGCAAAAAATGTAAAATGGTATCGATATATCTTTTTAGGGTATACTAAATGTCAAAAAGACAAAAAATTAAAGAAAAAGCATCTTCTTTTTTCCTAGATAGGCACATGTTTTTGGGCTGTTCCCCAGTAGACACCAAGTTATGTTTTCATAAATCATGCATAGCTTTTACGTGTTTATAGTTCTTGAAATCTTGGTTTCACATGTATCTGAATGAGCAAAAAATATCATGAGTTCAAATTTGCCAAGTGTAAGCTTTAAGAAAATAATCAGATTCCACTTGAAAGCATTTAAGAAATGAGAAGTTTCATATACATGTCATTCAGTTACATATCTAGAAGAGGTTTATTTGCCCCCACCCCTTTCCTCTGCAGTCTTATTATTTTTTCCTGGAAAAACTCAATCAATTTGGTCAAGAAAAAAAAACACATTTGTAAGTTGAATCTTCTTTCAACAAATTCTGTCCTAGTAATGTGAACAAAATTAAATTTTGATAAAGTAGGAATTTAGAGTTGAGTCTTACTATCTTCAAAGAGCACAAGAAAACAAGTTTTTTACTACAAGAGTTGACCTCAGGTGTATGAATAAAAAAACTCACTAAAAATTTCACTAAAGTGGGTGTCATCAACATTCTTTATGAGTTTAAATAGTTGAATGAGATCAAAACTTTTTCCTCTGTAGTAGGCCTATAACAATCTTCATAGTGCAAAACTTCGAATCCAGGAACAAGTTTAGTAAATCTTCTTTGATTTTTTTTATAGCATGCAAGTCCTTTTTAGCTCGCCCGGGACGAAAGTCTCGGAAGAGCTATTGTCATACCCTCGGATGTCGGCGTCGGCGTCGGTGTCGGCGTCCGCATTAGGTTAAAGTTTTTTATTTCTATCAATATTTATCCTAGAGGCTTTAATTTTTACAGAAACACTCATTAGGGCATAGGCTTTCATTTGAGACCAACATTCATGTCGAAATGACCTTTAGACTGTGACCTTGACCCTTACAAAAAAACTTTAACCAAAAACTTTAACCAAAAACTTTAACCAAAAAAACTTTAACCTTGCTTATATTTTCTGTAAGCTTTAAACTAGAGACATCATTACTTCATATGCACACTCATTAGGTGATAGGCTTTCACCATAGACAAAGGTCCTTGACAATTTGACCTTGACCTTGACCCTTTGTGGACTTAGAAAAACTTTAACCAAAAAACTTTAACCAAAAACTTTAACCTTGCATATATTTTTTTAATGCTCTTACCTAGGGCATCATAGCTTCATATATAAACTCAACAGGTGATAGGCTTTCACCAGAGACCAAGGTCCTTCACAATTTGACCTTGACCTTTACCATTTGTGGACTTAGGAAAAACTTTAACTGAAAACTTCAACCAAAAACTTTCACCTTACTTATATTTTCTGAATGCTTTAACCTAGGGACATCATTACTTCATATACATAGTCACCAGATGAAAGGCTTTCACCAGAAACTAAGGGCCTTGACAATTTGACCTTGAACTTGACCTTGACCTTTTATGGACTTGGAAAATCTTAAACTGAAAAACTTTAACCAAAAATTTAACTTTGCTTATATTTTCTAAATGCTTTACTCAGGGACATTATTACTTCATACACATACTTACTAGGTGATAGGCTTCTACAGAGACCAAGGTCCTTCACAATTTGACCTTGATCTTGACCTTTTGTGGACTTAGAAAAATTTTAAAGAAAAACTTGTTGTTTGATGCAAAGAAATTCCATTGGTAACCTCATCTGCTTGTAGGCTTTCACTTTACCCTAACCTTATACATGCAATTAAAACAAAAAAGTTTTTATATTTCTTAATTACTACTCAAACAGATATATATTAGATCATGGACTTTAACATTGAAAGAAACCACTTTGAACTTCGGTCTTTGGTCAAGTGCTGTTTGTGACAAGCAGCTGTTTGGGCGAGCTACGTTGTCCGCGGACAACTCTTGTTTAAGAATTGGATACCACACAGAGGAGCAGTTAATAATCTAAGATAGGTCGAGCTATTGTCTTGTACACTATTAGTAAAGAGTATACATCTAGATGTCTGAAAGACTGGTGTTGATTAGGACCACACGCTGGTTACCACCATTCACAGTAGTATTCATGTAGTTATCAAATTTCTTTTTTTTTTTCAAAGTGTATGCCCAGATCTTTTTCACTCGCCACTACTTTCAATGTTGTTATACGCTCGCTGGGCAGTGGACACGCACTCGGCTTGTTAACTATCCAAACCATTCTTGTCCCTAAGTTCTCAGGAAATCAGAATTCTGATGCATTCCAGTGCCGGTATATACTTTTTCGTAGTGTATTGGTCTTGTTACAAGCGAAATATTCACGCCTTTTACTTAGTTTAAATCTGCCACCTCGACATGTATTGACGTAGGTTACTAATGTAAACAATAATGCGGAAATATACTTGCCGTCCGGAAGCGCTTGTGCGTATGCGCGAACTACCGGAAAAAAGAAAACACGAAAAGGTCTATTATTAAATCATCATTCAACAATTTGTCTTTTACTTGTCCATGGTCAGGTTGCCTAGAAAAGTGCACTTGTCTGCAGTTGGGTGTCTGCAGACAATATGCTAATTTCTTAAATTATTAAATCATCATTCAACAATTTGTCTTTTACTTGGACATGGTCAGGTTGCCTAGAAAAGTGCACTTGTCTGCAGTTGGGTGTCTGCAGACAATATGCTAATTTCTTACATTATTAAATCATCATTCAACAATTTGTCTTTTACTTGGACATGGTCAGGTTGCCTAGAAAAGTGTACTTGTCTGAAGTTGGGAAAGCCCATGTCAGAAAAGTCAGACATGGGAATTCAACACTCTTGGTAAGCAATATAAAACGGGTGCATAGAAAAACCGAATTACACCTGAAATCCAAATTAGACCGAATAACGCCGAATTTCACCAAATTACATTAAAAAAAAAAGGTTAAATGTGGTCCCTATTCTACTGTAAGCACTTACTCTTAAGGAATTATAAGTAAACTAAATCATGAGTAATATTCAGGTGACGTTTATTGGAATGTTTTACGCCCATATGTTTATTTGAAGTCACCAAATTTCACCTATGACCTTTATACTGTTACTACTGTATTCTATAAACAGTGTGCAAATAAACTGTCTAAGGTTTCATTTATAATTTAAATGACTGATTTAATTAAATACATAATTCATGTAATGTACACTTCATTAAGTGTAATTCAGTTTATAGCTAACTCCATGGTTGCCATGAAAAGTATAATTTGGTTTTTCCTTCATCATCTTAGCCTATAATTTATCAGGTGAAATTCGGTGGTCCCAAAAGAAATTCACGATTCAACATCTCCCTCATGTTTTTTTATCTAATACAGAATTATCTTAAAAAAACATATCTTTGAATTTTTGTACTGTAATTCGGTGAAATTTGGCGTAATTCGGTGTAATTCTGATTTCAGGTGTAATTCGGTTTTTCTATGCACCGATATAAAACCATCATGGTTCTCTTGTTTTCTTTTTTAGGGAATGAAATACTATAAGGAGATCCCAAGTCGTAAATTTGCAGACTATAGAAGCAGACGAGCTCTAAAGAAATATGAGGACGGTTTTAATCGTAAGGAACTAGCCAATCAGTGTCAGTTGTTATATGTCAAAGCCATGAATCTCCTGACATCAAAAGAGTGAGTTTATTTAACCCTTTCCTATTTTTCAAAAATTTTTGACCTGTCCAAATTCAAAGGTTTTGCAGACGAAAATTTAAAGTGGATTTAATTTGAAAAATAAACATTCAGTAGGGTAGAAAATAGTGTGGAAAAAGAAGAAATTGCTTGTCAGAAGCAATTTCTTCTTTTTTCACAATGTTTTCTCAATCATAAAATCACAGGCACGTAAAAAGCAGGGATTAAATAGGAAAGGGTTAAGCTATTTCCAGTTTCTGATAGATTTAGATGGGTCCAAACATTGGACAATTATAAGTGCAAGCACTTCTGATAAGAAACGATCATAACTAGTAGAAAATATTGTGGAAAAGAAGAAATAGATTATAAGTAGTAATTTCTTCTTTTCTCCAGAAGTAATATAAAGGGACATATAGTCTATGGTCTGAACAGGAAAGAGTTAATCTTTGACATGCTGAATTTATACCATGGTAAAATAGCATTAAAATCAAATATAGAGGTTGGTAGATGATAGTCCTGCATCCTATTGTACCCTTGATCCCATCCTTGACCTTTAATCATCTACCAAAAAAATTGAATTATCAGGTCAAGAACTACATTTCGCCTCTTATAAGTACTTGGGGATGATTGTGTTTGATTCTGGCATCCTGTAGAACCCTTGACCCTAAACTTTGACTGACCTACTTTCTTAAATTTAGAATAATAGTGTTGAGGTCTGCATTAAATCAATAGTTAATTTACATTTTTACAGACCTTAATATGCTTTCTTAAATCATTATTTACTTGAACTCGACTTAAAATAAATTAATGTTTCTTCCAGTTTCCTCAGGGACCTTTTGTATATTGTAACTGTTTGTTGAAATTCAGCTGTGTCATGGAAAAAGGAGCCTTCATGTCAAATTTTCTTTTGAACACAACTCCTCCTTATAATAATGGACTGGTTTGGATGAAACTTTATCATAATATTCCTTGTCACCTGATCTTGTGCAATTCTCACAGTTTGGTGAAATTTAGCAGTCATGGATTTTTTTTGGTTTTGAATGGGTTTAACACCGCTTTCAACAATATTGCTGTTATATCACGGTGGCTGGAGCACCTAACAATGGATTCCTGGTATTTCTTTCACCTGTACTACCATTACACCCTTTCCTAGCCTCCGACTGCTATCTCACATAGGATTACGATTATCTACCCATTAGTGAGAGACAAAAGGTCGGAAAGGATATTTGCCGCCACTGGGGATCGAACCCACGACTTCCAGATCGGAAGCAGTCATGGAAAAAGGGGCCTTCACGTAAGATTTCTTGTGAAAGCAACTTCTCCTTCATGTATGGATCAATTCGGATGACACTTTCAAAAAAAGCTCCTATTTACCTGACATTATGCAAGTTGTCAGGGTCTTGTCAGGAAATTGTGCCTTCAAGTCAAATTTTTGGTATGTCTGTATGCCACATCTTCACACTGTTCCTAGTCACCTGACATTGCACATACTATCAGGATTTGTTGACATTCAGTTGTGTTACAGAAAAAGGCTGTAATTTAAATTTTTCTTGTAAAAGCAATTCTTCTTTAAGTGAATCTTTGATCTCCATGAAAAAAAACATACTGTTCATTATCATATGGCCATGAGTATATTGCTTTCATATGGCCATGTGCATATTGTGCTGATATATAGTGCGTTTTTTTTTTACTTGAATCTGACCCCTGCTATTTAGATGAATAAAAATATGATTATTCCTATTTGGCTTTGCATGTGCTTTCATAGGAATGAATAACAAACGATATTGAATGTATTATACATTTTATTTATTGATAAAATATGTCGGTAATTGTTATTTAAGCATTTTTTCCACAGAGGTCAAAGTCGGTTCAAATTAACCAGGCTATAGTAAACTTTGCCATGACATGGAAAAAGTGGCCTCATTGTAAAGAGGGCTTTCATTTTATCGATAATCCTTTAAATTTTTCATGGGTATCTTATGTCAATGGCACTCTTGTTTCATACCTACAAAATAGAAATGAAATACTCAATTCATAGATTTTAATTTTATACCATTGATCAAAAATGTAAAGAAGACTCTATAATTAAACAGATATTTCATTGGGACTACTTTGTGCGCAGTCTTACAAAATAGCTACATTCTGAAAATTGTTTTCCTTGAGCAATGAAACCAATTTTCCAGCCAATTGAAGTACAAAAATATTGATGAACCTGTGTGTGACATTTCAAATGTGCCCGAAGCAAAGACTCTGGCTAGTCTGTGCATTTGCACAGTCTTGCCAGGGTCTTCACTTGGGGCTTTAGAAAAAAGATAAGGTCTCAAAGTGTCTTAAGACAGTCAGGCAAACTTATAATAATACTATGTGGCAGTCAAGGCTGGTTAATGTTGGCCCCTCATGCACATGTCAAATTGTTGGAAATGCCACACACAGGCTCATTTGATAATGCATGTATTATAAATGCTTGATTTTATTGGTTTCAGTATAAGAAAGGATATTGAAGAACTGGCAGAGTATATGACAGGATATTGTTTACGGGTAAGGCAGCTAGATTTTAAACTTTTTATGCCCCTATATAATTGATCAGGGGTCCGTTTTACTAAACATCTTCTCCGTCGTCTGTATGTCCATCCGTCCGTCTGTACATATGTCCACTTTTATTGTGAACACAACTCCTCCCTCATTTATGGACCGATTTTGATGAAACCCGATTTTGATGAAACCTTCTCAGAATGTTCCTGGTCACCTGACCATGAGCATGAAGTCACGGTTTGGTGAATTTCAGCTGCCTCTTGGAAAAAGGGGCCTTCATGTTAAAAATCTTGTGAATGCAACTCCTCCCCCATTTTTGGACCGATTTGGATGAAACTTTCACAAAATGTTCCTGGTCACCTGACCTAGTGCATATAAACTTTTTATGCCCCTATATAATTGATCAGGGGTCCGTTTTACTAAACATCTTCTCCGTCGTCTGTATGTCCATCCGTCCGTCTGTACATATGTCCACTTTTATTGTGAACACAACTCCTCCCTCATTTATGGACCGATTTTGATGAAACCTTCTCAGAATGTTCCTGGTCACCTGACCATGAGCATGAAGTCACGGTTTGGTGAATTTCAGCTGCAACATTGAAAAAGGGGTCTTCATGTAAAAAAATCTTGTGAATGCAACTCCTCCCCCATTTTTGGACTGATTTGGATGAAACTTTCACAAATGTTCCTAGTCACCTGACCTAGCACCTTAAGTCATGGTTTTGTGAATTTTAGCTGCGTTGTGGAAAAAGAGCCCTCCATTTATGGACCGATTTCAATGAAACTTTCTTGAAATGTTCCAAGTCACCTAACCTAGCGCATATTGTCACGGTTTGTTTGGTGAATTTTAGCAGTGTCGTGGAAAAAGGGGCCTACTTGTAAAAATTCTTTTGAACGCAACTTCCCTCCATTAATGGAATGATGTGGATGAAACTTTCAAAAAATAATCCCAGCCACCTGATCTTGCTTATATAGTCGTGGTTTGGTGAAATACAGCTGCGTATGCGGCCTTTATGTGAAAATTCTTGCGAATACAACTCTTCCTTTGATTATGGACTTATTTTAAAGAAATTTCTAAGAAATGTTCATTGTTACCTGAATTTGTGTATGTTGTTGCAGTTACATGAATTTCAACCGTGTCATGGAAAAAGGGGCCTTCTTGTCAAAGCTCTTTTTATTGTCATATTTAGTTGCAGTTTAAAGAAGTGTAAACCCAATTCAATCAATCAATCATCACAAACAGTATGAACTGGACAATTTTAAAAGGTTGTCTGCAAATGTTTTGATTTTGACATCTTAAAAATTTCATTTAGTGGTATTTTTCATCTTGCTCTTACGAACATGCTTGAGGTAACCAGAAATCACATTTCAAAAATTCTTTTATAGAAAATAAGATTGATTATTATATATTAAGAAAATTAACAAAGTGCATAAAGTTCCCACACTGGTCAGTCTACGCAGTCTTCGATTGACACTTTACGCATTACCAAGATGTTCCCTTTTCCTCTGACAGATCTAATATATATATGTAAATGATATAAGTAGTCGTATATTTCTAGTGAAATCTATACTTAATTGCCACTCTTTTAGTTCTTTTGTATAATATTATAAACTGATAACATTAAACTACATGTATGTCATACTAAACCTGGAGTACTCATGCTTTGGCAGGTCAAACAAAAAAAACATACAAATACATACAAGTAATGCGAAGTTTGATCTAAGTTTGAATTATCAGAGTTCGCTTATTTGCAAAGCAGTATCGAGCGTAGTAATCTATACTTTTGGAATTAGTTGTTTTTGGTGGACTCGACACTATATAGTGAGCATGCCGTTTGACATTTTTCCTTTGAAGTTATGACCCCTACAGGTAAATGGAACCCCTGGTTTCCCTTGCCTAAAAAAGCCTTGCTAAAAAGATTTTAAAAAATGGAGTGCTTGCCTTCAAATGTCACCTTGCCTCTTTATAAACCAGGGGCCTGTTTTGCTAAACATCTTACGATCTATTTTGCGTAAGTCAAAAATGAAAGTTACTTCTACAATAGTAACTAAATATGGAATTCTTCCATGCATCATCTCATTGGAATCGTCTTCTCAAGACAATTCCAATGAGATATTGCAAGGCAGAATCTTACATTGAATGAACACACCAGGTACGATTTGTGATTTTGACTTACGATTAATTTTTTTGTAAGATGTTTAGTAAAATGGTACCTAGGCCAACAGCTCTATTAGCGCTTTGATTATGCCCCTTCATTGATAAAGATGGTGTGTATTGTTTTACTTTAGTCTGTCTGTCTGTCTGACTGTCTGTCTGCAGAACTTAACAACAAAACTTAATTTTGGCAAGTACTTCAAGGCTATTTGAGAAACAATGCTCATTTTTGGCATGATTATAGATCTCATTAAGACGCAACTCCAGATGTAAAGGTCATGTGACAAGGTTAAGGTCATAAAAAGTTTGAAGAATTTGCTATGTCTAGGCATTCATGATTGACAACACATCTTGTTCTTTTTAGCTCACCTGAACACATCGTGCTCAAGGTGAGCTTTCATTGAATGTCTGCCATCTGTTATCCGTCGTTCTTCATGCTTGTCTGGTTTCAGATGTCAACAATTTAAGTGTTTACACTCTAGAGGCCTAAAAGATTGTCCTATTTTCATGGAACTTGGTCAGAATGTTTGTCAGGTCACAAGGATGAAGCCTATTGAAAATGGGAAGGATCCATGCCATATCACGAGAAAAGGGGCCTTAATGACAATTTTCTCGTTTACACTCTAGAAGCCACATACATGGTCCAATCTTCATGAAACTTGGTCAGAATGTTTGTCAGGTCAAAAGGATGAACCCTATTAAAAATGGGAAGGATATGTGTCTGATCATTGGAAAAGGGGCCTTAATGACAATTTTCTCGTTTACACTGTAGAGGCCACATACATGGTCCAATCTTCATGAAACTTGGTCAAAATGTTTGTCAGGTCACAAGGATGAACCCTATTGAAAATGGGAAGGATATGTGTCTGATCATTGGAAAAGGGGCCTTAATGACAATTTTCTCGTTTACACTCTGGAGACCACATACATGGTCCAATCTTCATGAAACTTGGTCAAAATGTTTGTCAGGTCACAAGGATGAACCCTATTGAAAATGGGAAGGATATGTGTCTGATCATTGGAAAAGGGACCTTAATGACAAAATTTATTGTTAACACTCTAAGGTCCTCAAATATGGTCCTATCTTCATGAAACTTGGTCAGAATGTTGGAAATTTGATTTATTAAATGAGACAAAGATATGAAGGTGAGCGATATAGGACCATCACGGTCCTCTTGTTTTTAAAACAGAAAGTTTAGAAATCATTTTCTCAGAATATGTGACCTGTCACATGAAAAGAACCATTTGGGAAATCTGTTAAATAAATCAACGAGATTGGGTTCAGCATAGATCAACCAGAGGTTGCATTTCAAAAATACTGTAACAGGAAGGTAGATTGATCATTCTAGATTCAGAAAATATGCAAAGTGCTAAAAAAAATTGAACGACCCTTTCGCACTACCCAAATGGTTTCTTTTTGTGTGATAGGTGACATGTATTCATGTACAGGGGCAGCTGTCATAGCAGAGCTGGTAGCACATCAGACTGTCAATCTAGAGGTCCCGGGTTCGATCCCCTATTGCTGCACTCATCCTTCTTATGATTTGTCTCTCTACAATGTGTTGATAAACATAGACCTATATGAGATAGCAACTGGGGGCAAGTAAAAGGATGTGATGGTAGTACTAGTATAAAAAATACCAGGAATCCATTGTTCAGTGTTCCAGCCACAGCAATATCACTGCAAAATGTTGAAAGCGGCGTAAAACCCCATTCAAATTGTTTATGTTACTGATGGGTTGATAATCGTAGACCTATGTGAAATAGCAGCTAGAGGCTAGGAAAGGAAATTATGGTTGTACTAGTGAGAGAAGTACCAGGAATCCATTGTTAGGTGCTCCAGCCTCTCAATATAACTGAAAAAATGTTGAAAGCAGCGTTAAACTCCATTCAAATTGTTTATGCCAAGATATCTCTTCTTATTTTCAGACTCTAACAGAAGACTTTGCTAAGCGTACTGTAGTGTGGGAATACGTCGAGACGGTGAAGCCTCCTCAAATAGTTCAGATGAGAACACACGAGGTCGCCATAAAAGATAATTTGATCGCTCAAATCACTGTCAAAATTCACTCAAAACAAGTAGGTCATTTTTGCTTCAGGGATGAGGTTCTAATTTGTAGCTCCTCTGGCCGAAAGGCCAGCGGGCTATTGTAAAGGCGGGGTGTCCGTGCGTCCGTCCGTCCGTAAACTTTTACTTTAAAAATCTTCTCCTCATAAAGTACTGGATGGATTCCAATCAAATTTCACAGGAATGTTCCTTGGGTGACCCTCTATCAGATTCCTTTAAAGATTTTTAATCGGTTGAAAATCATGGCTGTAGTGGGTGTGGCTAATTTCCATATATGGTAATAGGTGGCTTTTCTCAGAAACTAATTGATGGATATAAACCAAACTTCACATAAATTATCCTTGAGGGGCCTTCTATCAGCCTACAAAAAATCATTGTGATCAGATGAAAAATATGTATTTTATGGGCGGAGGTCATTTCTCTAAATGTTATATAGTGAAAACTTTAAAATCATTTTCTCAGAATCTAACCGATGGATATCAAGAAAATTTCCCTGGAATGATTCTTGAGTGACCATCAACAAGTCTATAAAAAATATTCTGATCAGATGAAAAATGTGTATTTTATGGGCGGAGGTCATTTCTCTATATGTTATATAGTGAAAACTTTGAAAATCATTTTCTCAGAATCTAATTGATAGATATCAACCAAATTTTACATGAATGATACTTGAGTGAGCCTTTATCAGTATAGCATAAATTATTGTGATCAGATGAAAAACTTGTATTTTATGGGCGGAGGTCATTTCTCTATATGTTATATAGTGAAAACTTTGAAAATCATTTTCTCAGAACCTAATTGATAGATATCAACCAAATTTTACATGAATGAAACTTGAGTGACCCTTTATCAGTATAGCAAAAATTATTGTGATCGGATGCAAAACATATATTTTATGGGCGGAGGTCATTTCCCTATATGTTATATAATGTAAACTTTGAAAATCATTTTCTCAGAATCTTATCAATGGATTTCAACCAAATTTTACTAGAATGATTCTTTAGTGATCCTTTACCAGTCTATTAAAAATATATTGTGATCAGATCAAAAATATGTCTTTTATGGGCAGAGGTCATTTCTTCAGATAGGTTATATGGTGGAATATCCAATAAAACAAACTATCCTGACAGATGGATTAGATATCATGGAAATTTTATTTCTGTGAAGTTGTATCAGTCTGCAAAAAAATATTTTGATTAGATGAACAGCATATTTTTTTTTATTGGTAGATGGTATTATAACATATAAAGTGAATATTTGATCACCCTTTTGGTATCATCTCAATGATGAATTTTTCTAGACTTGTTAAATTTAATAGGTGTAATGATTATAGATTAGAAAGAACAAAACCTTCGTTGAAATTCAAATGTATAGAAACATTAGTTGAAATAAGTAGCCTGAGAATTAACCCTCAGAATTTAACAATTTAGTTGAACGAAGGGTGAATCTGCTTAGAGTGTAAAATGATGTTCTAACCTGACATTCAGAGTGGGGTAGAAAGAGTTGAGTTGACTGCGCTCTAAGGCATTGGGCAGAATAAAATCAATATATTGGATTGAATATTTTCCTTCTTACTATCATTAGTTAGAATTTTGTTTTGATGACAAAAAATTATTGTGAAGTAACATCTTTTAGTAGTGTTTAACTAACTAAAAGTGGAAAGATCTACAATCAAAATTTTGCAGACCAACACCAGTATAATGTGCAGTAACATTCTGTTAGTGTTGAAATTCTTATATTTGGATTTAACAAAATTTCATCCTTGGGTGACCTATTATATTGTGATTAAATGAAAAATATTTGTGTAAGAGGTAGAGGTCAATTTTCAATGTTATTCACTGATCATGAGTTTTTTATGCAGAAATATTTCAGCATATGACACTTATTTACTTGAAATAAACATTCACTCATTCATTCACTTCAATTCTCATTTAAACAGCTTTATCATCCTCTAATAGTCATTATCAGGATATTCAGGCCTGTGGAGCGAATCAGGTGCTCAAGCGCCTCTAGTTTCTTATTTTCGACTGAGAATTTTCTCAAACTTACAATTAAAAAGAAATGTATGTAAGCCGTTACTTATAACAACTTTATGATATCTTTTATGTCCATTCATTTATAAAAGTTTTGCAACAGAAAATGCCTTAATCAAAAGTTGATTTCAAGAAAAGTCTTAGTTGAACAGGAGAAAGTTTTTTAATCTTGGGCCCAGATTAGATGTTTAAGTATCATAGGGACTAATTATGAATTGTAATGCTGACTTGGAAAATAAAGTCTGTAATAAGTCTTCTTGGTTAACACTTTCCTGTTTAATCCCTGCTTTTTACGTGATTTTATGATTGAGAAAACATTGTGAAAAAAGAAGAAATTGCTTCTGATAAGCAATTTCTTCCTTTTCCACACTATTTTCTACCCTACTGAATGGTTGTTTTTCAAATTAAATCCACTTTTAATTTTCTTCTGCAAAACCTTTGAATTTGGACAGGTCCAAAATTTTGTATAACAGGAAAGGGTTAAAATAATGTCCATCTCACCTTTTGTGCCTCTGCATTAAAGCTGTGACAAGTACCCCCGATATCTTTACCCTCGGGTACTCAAGTACCCAATGTTTACTGTCCATTTATTTATCTTGGACAAGTAGAATTTTGGTTCCCCGTGTACCCCCACTATCTTTACCCTCGGGTACTCAAGTACCCAATGTTTACTGTCCATTTATTTATCTTATTAAGACAACAAAATACAAATGTGAATCATGAAATTCTGCAAAATTGGATTCGAACATACAACTTACTACATGGCTTTAACCCTTTCCTGTTTAATCCCTGCTTTTTACGTGCCTGTGATTTTATGATTGAGAAAAACAGTGTGAAAAAAAGAAGAAATTGCTTCTGACAAGCAATTTCTTCTTTTTCCACACTGTTTTCTACCCTACTGGATGGTTATTTTTCAAATTAAATCCACTTTAAATTTTCGTCTGCAAAACCTTTGAATTTGGACAGGTCCAAAATTTTGTAAAACAGCAACAGGTTAAGGGATGGTGGTGTAGTAAGTCTGTGAGTAAGTAGCTAGGAATCTCAAAAGTGTAAGGAATCTAGTACATAGACAGATGTGAGCCATTCAGAGAAAAGGGTCCTCAACCCTAAATGGGTCCACTCTGTCTATATAGGCTACAAATAAAAATTTAACTAAGGGCAGGTCTCTCTCATTTGCATATCCACAGCAAATTGCCTCCCTGTAAACTGTCACAAAAGTATCTGGTGTAAGTCCCTAGTACTATCTGGAAATCAACTTCAGTAAAGATTTGAAGACTGTTTTGAACAGTTTTTTTAGCTCACCTGAGCACGAAGTGCTCAAGGTGAGCTATTGTGGTTAGGTGGATGTCCGTCGTCCGTCGTGGGTCGTGCGGTGTCCGTCGTCCGTCGTCAACATTTGCCTTGTATGCACTCTAGAGGCCACATTTTTTGCCTGATCAACCTGAATTTTGGTCAGAATGATTGTCCTGATGAAATCTCGGACGAGTTCGAAATTGGGTCAACTGGGGTCAAAAACTAGGTCACAAGGTCAAATCTTAGAAAAACTTTGTATGCACTCTAGAGACCACATTTTTTGCCCATTCAACCTGAATTTTGGTCAGAATGATTGTCTTGATGAAACCTCGGACAAGTTTGAAATTGGGTCAACTGGGGTCAAAAACTAGGTCACAGGGTCAAATCTTAGAAACACCTTGTATGCACTCTAGAGGCCACATTTTTTGACCGTTCAACCTGAATTTTAGTCAGAATGATTGTCTCCATGAAATCTTGGACGAGTTCGAAATTGGGTCAACTTGGGTCAAAAACTAGGTCACAAGGTCAAATCTAAGAAAAAGCTTGTATGCACTCTACAGGCCACATTTTTTGCCCAATCAACCTGAATTTTGGTCAGAATGATTGTCTTGAAGAAATCTTGGACGAGTTTGAAATTGGGTCAACTGGGGTCAAAAACTAGGTCAAATCTTAGAAAAACTTTGTATGCACTCTAGAGACCACTTTTTTTGCCCATTCAACCTGAATTTTGGTCAGAATGATTGTCTTGATGAAACCTCGGACGAGTTTGAAATTGGGTCAACTGGGGTCAAAAACTAGGTCACAGGGTCAAATCTTAGAAACACCTTGTATGCACTCTAGAGGCCACATTTTTTGACCGTTCAACCTGAATTTTAGTCAGAATGATTGTCTTGATGAAACCTCGAACGAGTTTGAAATTGGGTCAACTGGGGTCAAAAACTAGGTCACAGGGTCAAATCTTAGAAACACCTTGTATGCACTCTAGAGGCCACATTTTTTGACCGTTCAACCTGAATTTTAGTCAGAATGATTGTCTCCATGAAATCTTGGACAAGTTCGAAATTGGGTCAACTTGGGTCAAAAACTAGGTCACAAGGTCAAATCTAAGAAAAAGCTTGTATGCACTCTAGAGGCCACATTTTTTGACCGATCAACCTGAATTTTGGTCAGAATGATTGTCTTGAAGAAATCTTGGAAGAGTGTGAAATTGGGTCAACTGGGGTCAAAAACTAGGTCACAGGGTCAAATCTAAGAAAAAGCTTGTATGCCCTCTAGAGGCCAAATTTTTTGCATGATCAACCTGAATTTTAGTTGGAATGATTGTCTTGATGAAATCTTGGATGAGTTGGAAAATGGGTCAACTTGGGTAAAAAACTAGGTCACGGGGTCAAATCTACGAAAAACGTATGCACTCTAGATGCCACATTTTTTGACCGATCAACCTGAATTTTGGTCAGAATGATTGTCTTGGTGAAATCTTGGACGAGGTCCAAATTGGGTCAACTTGACTCAAAAACTAGGTCACAGGGTCAAATCTTAGAAAAACCTTATAAGCCTTCTAATGGCCACATTTATTGTCCAATCAACCTGAATTTTGGTGAGAATGATTGTCTCGATGAAATCTTGGATAATTTTGAAATTGGGCTAACCAGGGTCAAAAACTAGGTCACAGGGTCAAATCTAAGAAAAACCTTTGATGCACTCTACAGGCCACATTTTTTGCCCAATCAACCTGAATTTTGGTCAGAATGATTGTCTCGATGAAATTTTGGACGAGATCAAATTTGGATCAACGGGGTCAAAAACTAGGTCACAGGGTCAAATCTAAGAAAAGCATTATTTGCACTCTAGAGGCCACAATTTTTGGCCAATCAAAATGAAATTTGGTCAGAATGATTGTCTAGATGAAATCTTGGATGAGATCGAAATTTGGTCATGGGGGGTCGAAAACTAGGTCACGAAATCAATTTTAAAAATCCTTGTTGGTCAACCTTAAAATTGTAAAAAAAGGATTCTCAAGTTGTATAGAAGCAACAGCTTTGTTTAGCTGAGTCATTCATCATTCTATTTCTAATACCAGGGCTTGAAAATTCTACTCGTCCGCTCGTCCTGCATGATTTTTTCCTTCTTTGTCTATATAAGCAGGACAAGTGGATTTTGCAAAATTTCACATATGAAATTAATGTGTCACTATATTTTCTTGTTTAGCAGGACGAGTAGAAATTTCAAGAATTTTCAAGCCCTGAATACTTCATTTGAAAATTTTAGACAGTTCATTCAGGTGAGCGATTAAGGGCCACTATGGCCCTCTTGTTTTAACAGTCTTCAATTCTTTTCTGAAGTTGATCCCTAAAGGTACATAGTACTTATACAACAGATATAGATTCAAGAACCAGGCAGGAACAGATAAGATAATGTATTTACAATCAAGGATCATTTACATGAGATAAATAATTCAAGGATAAAACATTGCAAACGAACATTTTAACAAAATGTAAGTAGAAAATAACCAAACAAAGAGTATATCAAAATGTAAGTAGAAAATAACCAAAAGAACAGTTTAACAAAATGTAAGTAGAAAATAACCAAAAGAACAGTTTAACAAAATGTAAGTAGAAATTAACCAAACGAACAGTTTAACAAAATGTAAGTAGAAAATAACCAAAAGAACAGTTTAACAAAATGTAAGTTGAAAATAACCAAAAGAACAGTTTAAAAAAATGTAAGTAGAAAATAACCCCACCAGATACTCAAATTCTTAAGTACTCATCCCAGGTCTACTCTGCATCAAAAGATTGGGGACATAATTATTGTTCACCTGTATGTCTGTCCATCTTCAAAAATAACCTTTGACAAGCTTAGTCTGGAATATTCCTACTTTGGCAGCAGGTGAAGACAAAGATCAGCTTGCATCTATGTGCTGTCTGATCTTAGTCTACTCACCTGTTTTCTCTAATTAAATGCAGAGTTGTTTATAAAATTTATTTTCAAAAGAAAGATTGTTCTACTCTCTTAAGTACTTTTATATGAGTGTAATTCTGAAAGACCTTTTTAATTAAGCGTGACAAGGGTAAATGATTCCCATCTGCAGACATCAAGGTCATTTGAAGTTGTAAAACTTGAGCATATTTGTTTTCATATAACAATTTGATAGGTATTACTTGATTTTCACAACCTAAATGATGGATTTCAATCAGAATCAGGAGCCAGCTCTTGGTTTACCTTTTATCAGTCTGTAAGATATTATTTTGATAAGATGAAAAAAATATAAAAAAAAAAATCAAAAAGAAATTTAATGGATCAATGCCAAACAGATGTAACTGCTGTTATTCCAAAATCTCATAGCTATAGCTTTATTCAAGCTGTAGTTACGAGATTTTAGAATGACATTGACGATATATGTGAGTATAGGCAGTGACAATTGTTTTGCACTGAATCACCAAATTATTTAGGGAGTCAATATACCCTCAAATTTTATTTCCTTATTGCAGAAACTCGCAGTTTATGACCAGTTTGGCAGAATATTGCTAGGGAATCCAGATTTGATAAAAACAGTCATAGAGTACATAGTGTTTGAAAGTCATATCGTGGACACCTATGGTAAATGGAGGCTTCATGCCAAAATAAAGCCCAGCTGGGAACCTATGCAGCCAATTGTAAAGACGATGAAGAAAGCTGACCTGGACATAATTAATAAAACTCTAGAGGAGAATGAGGAAGAGGAGAATGTAAACTAAATAACCCTTTAACCCTTTCCTGTTTTACAAAATTTTGGACCTGTCCAAATTCAAACATGTTGCAGACGAAAATTTAAAATGGATTTAATTTGAAAAATAACCATTCAGTAGGGTAGAAAATTGTGTGGAAAAAGAAGAAATTGCTTGTCAGAAGCAATTTCTTCTTTTTATGCCCCCGATAGGGAGGCATCATAAATTTGACTTGTCCGTCCGTCCGTCATTCCGTCCAAAAACTTTAACATTGGCCATAACTTCTAAATCAAAGCGGTGTCGGGGGCATTGTCATCTTACAGTGACAGCTCTTGTTTCACAATGTTTTCTCAATCATGATATCACAGGCACGTAAAAAGCAGGGATTAAACAGCAAAGGGTTAAAATGTATTATGCAGGGCTACAGATAGAGAGAGTGTAGGGGGAGGGGGGGTATCTTGGATTTCAAATTGAATTTTGATTCATCAATACTTCCACAAATCCTATTTTGCGGGTACTCATTGGAATCGTCTCAATAAGTACCCACAACATAGGGTTTCAGTGAAAAATAAAGATTTGAAATTGGCAATACTCCCTCTTATCTGTACCTCAGTTTATGTCCCTTCCAAGAAATGTTCACTGCAAGGCTCCCCCTACAGGTCACCAAATGCAACATATTTATAAATCTGGCCACAAAACTCTCCCATTTAATTTACTGGCGACCATTTATTTTTTTTATAAAATGGTAAACGTCCAACTGTTATTATCCCCTGCTGTTTTTGGCGAGGGGATACGTCCATCATTCTGTCGTTCTAAGGTTCCTTCACTAAACTTGTCCAGAGCAAACTCCTAAAGTATAATAGCTATCAACTTGAAACTTTATGGGTGGATAGTCTCATGGAGGAGAAGTGCAGTGCACAAGAACTACAACTCTTGCTTGCATAATTTTGGAGTTATTGCCCATTTTAGGGGGGAAATCCCTTGAGTACAAAAGAATCCTTAATCTATTAGGCTTCAGTTTACTATCAAGATTTCGCAGTGGGTGGTGGCCATGTCGGACATGGCTCTTGTATAGAGTTACCTCTGTCTGTGTTTGAGTTTGTGCATGAGTGTGTTGGGAGGGGGGTGGGGGGGTAGGTGTTTTCCAATCTTGTCAAAAGCATAACATCTACATTTATGGATGAATTTCAAAATAAATTAGCACAAGTACTCTCTTTGAAGGCTACTAATGTACTGAGAAGATTTTGTGAGGATATACCCAAGATCACAACTGAAGGTAAAAAGGGTAACTGCTAAAATTGAGATTGCAATTAATTTAAAATTTTAAAATTTAAAATTGCAATTTAGGCTGATAGAATTTCCATATTCCAACATCTACTATCTGGGGCAAATTGTTTTACCCTTGTTTGTCTGTCTGTCTCTTTGTCCACCCCTTTGTCTTTCTTTAAAATGTAACAAAAAACCCATGACAATTACTTGAAGTCTACTCAAGATACATCTTCACGAGTCAATGGGTATCGAATCGATAAGATCTTCTCGAATACCCCTTGACTGAATGAATAGGTATTTTCTGTACGATTTATTTTTAGCCGGCCAATCAAAAGGTCAAACGCGATTTCTGTGACTGCCAATCAGAGAGCTTATATCAAACGACATCGGTACCTTTTAATCCCTATGGCAACCTGTTGTATTCCGACGACTGTGTAGATAAACCCTTCATTCATGGATAAAGAAAATGCGTCGCATCGAAGACGCTAACTTTTTAGTACGTTTTTATTCGGTGACAGATTTATAAAATCAACAAAATATAAATCAGTTCCTTTTTATCAGAATGATAGGAATAGTAAGCTGAAAGTTTCCTCTTTGTCCACCGTGAATGTTTCCGAAGCTCCCCCCCCCTTTAAATTGCATCAAAAATGTGAGTTGGGAATTCAGACATTATCTTTCACACGTTTTGTATTTTTGCCGACTAACAAAAATAACATGAAATGATTTTGAGTTAATCTATCCACCATATTGTTCCATAGAAGAACATTTTGGATAGCCTTCTTTCTTCCCTCCCCACCCCCCAAACAAAAACACAAAAAAATGTATGAAATAAAAATGAATAAAATTAATGGCCAGTTTTTTTTGTTTTTTTTTTTTTCATTGAAAGCAAATATATTTCTATACTACATAGAATATAGTCAACGGGCGGCAAAACTACTTAATCATAACTTGAATAAGCTGTAGCCACGAGATTTTGGACTACCCCACATTAAAACACGTATATATCATATATATTACAGATAAAAATCAAATAATCCCTTTTTAATTACAAATATATGAGTAAATCGATTTGGATTGGACATTGCGCGTGATTGTTTTGTTTTAAACGTCGTGCATAAGTTGTTTCATAGCAAATCTAAGTTTTAAATTTATCGTAACATTGTGACTACCTGCAAATATGGGTACTTTTCAAATTAAAATTAATTCAAATAAATAAACAAATAAATAAATAATGAAGACAAATTATGACAATAAACAAATTGACTAATTCTTCAGCTCCTACAATATTCTCACACGAGATTTATTTTACATAGATAGAGGATTTTTACTAAAAATTGTTCTATTATTTTCTCTTTTATTTATTTATTTTCATATTTTATTCTCTTTATTTCTCTTGTCATTTAATGTGTTTAAAGAAAAGTCTGCTGGAAAAGAAGGAGAAAAACTCCCGAATAAAAGAATTCATATGAAATTTCAAGTAAATTATCATTTCTAAATTATTTCCATTTATAAGACGGCTTAATTATTGAATTAATTCCAAATTTTAAATTTCGCGTACTTCAATATAGATGCATTCTACTAACTTGGAGTATGTCATCGATAAGGTCTAAAATATTGAAAACTTAATCAGGTATTGATTGATTAAATAACTTGAAAATTCAAATGAACATTGAAAAATCGTAATACACTGTCATCGAGGGTAGAAAAAGAAGAATTTGAGAACCTTTCAATGTACCATCAAATTATTAAAAAGATACGTTGTCATTTGAACAGATATAGGAATTTCGATCAGTTTTTGTGATTGTGTATTTCAGTCTTGCTAAGTGTCACAATTACCTAAAACTGAAGGGGTTAAGCGCAATTCTAAGGGTTAATTACACATCTGGAAAGAAGCCGCAGGGTATATTGATGTAACATACCTCCCGCTGTCGGACCTTTTTGTAAGAAGGCTACTGATTGGTCCGCCTCGTTTTCCGTTCTGTGACGTCACGCGTACAGAAATTACCCATTCAATCAGCCAAGGGTAAGATAAGTAAAACGTTCGTAACCCTTGGTTCGACAAGATGCTCAAGATACTATGCTCATATTTGGTACTTTGATAGTTCTCATTGATGAACACTACTAGATTCTTTGGTCAAGGTTATATGTCAAGGTCATGAACATATGAATAAGATATATTTCCTGCAACAGGTAATTAATTCCTTTTTTATACGCCGCCAGAGGCGGACGTATATTGGCGTCATCTTCTCTGTCTGTCCGTCAGTCCGTCTGTCCATCCGTCCGTCCACTTTTCTTGTCAACGCAACTCCTCCTAAGTTTCTGGCTGGATCTTCTTGAAACTTGGTCAATGTGATCATCTCAATTGGTATATGTGCATGAAGAAAAGATTTTACGGTTCGCTGATTTTTGCCTGAGTTATGCCCCTTGATAACTTAGTCTCTGGGTCCACTTTTCTTGTCAACGCAACTCCTCCTAAGTTTCTGGCTGGATCTTCTTGAAACTTGGTCAATGTAATCACCTCAATTGGTAGATGTGCATGAAGGAAAGATTTTACGGTTCGTTGATTTTTGCCTGAGTTATGCCCCCTGATAGCTTAGTCTCTGGGTCCACTTTTCTTGTCAACGCAACTCCTCCTAAGTTTCTGGCTGGATCTTCTTGAAACTTGGTCAATGTTATCACCTCAATTGGTAGATGTGCATGAAGGAATGATTTTATGGTTTGTTGATTTTTGCCTGAGTTATGCCCCTTAAAAACTTAGTCTCTGGGTCCACTTTTCTTGTCAACGCAACTCCTCCTAAGTTTTTGGCTGGATCTTCTTGAAACTTGGTCAATGTTATCACCTCAATTGGTAGATGTGCATGAAGGAAGGATTTTATGGTTCGTTGATTTTTGCCTGAGTAATGCCCCTTAAAAACTTAGTCTCTGGGGCTTATTGCCTCAATTATGCCCCTTAAAATTTAGTCACTGGGGCTTATTGAAATTGCTGCCTTGTGAATGCAACTCTTCCTAAGTTTCTGGCTGGATCTAAATGAAACTTGGTGGATGTTATAACCGAAATTGGTAGATGAGCATGAAGTAAGGATTTTATGGTTCATTAATTTTACCCTAAATTATGCCCCCTTAAAACTTTGTATCTAGGGCTTATTGAAATTGCAGCCTTTTGAAAACAACTCCTCCTTACATTTTGTCTTTATTTAAATGAAACTTGGTCAATGTCATCACCATAATTTGTAGATGTACATGGATCAAGGATTTTATGGCTCATTTATTTCCCTGAATTATGCCCCCTTAAAACTTAGTGCCTGGGGCTTATTGAAATTGCAGCCTTGTGAAGGCAACTCCTCCTTACTTTTTGTCTTAATTTAAATGAAACTTGGTCATTTTCAATTTGGTTCTGTCAAAATTAGTAGTGTCTACAATTATTTTCGTGAAACAGCAGCAAAGTGGCGGCGTATTTTGTGACAATGGCACTCTTGTTTCCAAAATAACTCAAACCGACAAATCTTAGTTGAGTATGAAAAAGTTTCATAACATTTTGCCTGTCTGTTTTGTTCAGCGGCCTTGATATGAGGCCATGGTCTAACAATACATTCAAGTTAAATGATAGAGGTGATTTCATGTTCAGTCAACAGATAATGAATTTATCAAACAGATTGTCTAAGATCAGGAACAAAAAAGTGCTGAGTTTCTTTGTATTTTGATCAAAAGGTATAATTGTCTGCTGTATTTTTTTGACAAAGGTTTGTTATAAATGTATGAACTTAGATTTATTGCAATAAATTTTAAAATTTCTAAAAACTGTTATGGTTTTGCTTCCATGCTTTAGATACATGTATGGTATGCTTAATTCAAGGATTTCTCAAGTCAGACTGTCATTCTAGAGTTCGCGGGTTCGATCCCCAATGGCGGCACTCATTCTTTCGACTATTTGTCTCTCACCAATGGGTTGATAATCGTAGACCTATGTGAGATAGCGGCTGGAGGCTAGGAAAGAATGTGGTGGTTGTACTGGTGATAGTAATACCAGGAATCCATTGTTAGGTGCTCCAGCTGCCGCGATATAACTGAAATAATGTTGAAAGCGGCATTAAACTCCATTCAATCAATCAATCAATCTGATTTCTCAAGGGGTGTTATGTAGGGATACAAATTTTTAACAGTGGTTTATCTAGAGATCAATGTAGATGATCACTCAGTAATGTCTTGGGGAAACTGGCCAAGCCTGGCTAGCTATCCATCCTAGGGTTGTGAGTTTGAACCCCTTGGCCAACTTGTATCTGACATGTGGCATAAATCATTGAGTCATTTGTCTTGCCCAATTAGCATTTGACCCTTGTCATGCTGAACCCTGAATATTCCTGTTTTGACAGAAGGTATAGACAAAGATCAGCCTGCACCTATGTGCAGTCTGATCTTAGTCAACACCACCTGTCAGTCCCCTTTCATGGCAGAGTTGTTAATGAATTGAATCTTCAAAAAGAAAGATTATCTACACCCCTGGATTCTAGGGCTTTCAGTACTTTCATATTTGTGCAATTCTGAAAGAGGATTTTGATTCAGCATGGCAAGGGTTAATTATTACTATGCATAATTTGGCTGAACAGCTGGTGGCTAAGATGAAATGCTGAGGTGTGTGTAACCACAGGAAATAAGGGTGGATGCACCATCCAATAGGATATAACTTTAACATTTTGAAAGTGCTGTTAAAACTATTAAAATTTCCCACAAAACCATTACCAAAGATTAATCCCTGCATACTTTCTTTCAATAAATTCGAAGATAATCTATGCCCATGACGTCCTTGTATTGTCAGGCAAAAGTTTGAAAGGATATCTGATTGGAAAGTCAGAGCTACAGAAAGAGGGGAGTACCAGTATTTTAGATTTCAAATAAGATTATTTCAACAGCACTTTCTCAAATCCTTTATTGTGGGAACTTATTTGAATCATCTCGTCGAGATGATTCGAATAAGAACCCACAACATAAGGTTTTGATACAAAATAATGATTTTAGACTGGAAATATCCCCTCGTATCTGTACATATACAGCAAAAGGAAAATATTTTGGTATTCCAAGTATGCTCACATCAAATATATCAGTATTTTAACCCTTGTCATGCTGATCCCGGAATATTCCTGCCTTGACAGGAACTATAGACAAACATCAGCCTGCACATTTGTGCAGTCTGATCTTTGTCTATACCACCTGTTTTTCCTTTTCTTAAACATAATAGTTTAAAAATTTGATTATCAAAAATAAAACCTACTCGCATTTAGTGCATCAAGTGCTTTGAGCACTTTGATTTTGTTGCAATTTTGCCAACATTTTTTATATAGCATGACAAGGGTTAAGAATGCAACCTATCATAAGAAAATGACTAATCAAAGTTTAACAGACTAGTTATGAGATCACCTTGGAGTCATTTTGTGTTGGCGTGACACATTGTAACATTGGTCATTTCTCTGTTGATATTGAATATTTCCCCATGAAACTTTGCATGTGTGTTCACCATCACAAAAGCTCTCCAGACTATCAAGGAGGATAACTCTGAAAGCATATTTGTCAGAGTTGTGCCCCTTTTTGACTGTTTTTTTTTTCTTCAACATGTATCTGCAACTGAGCCTATGCTAAGGATTTAGAGTTGCACATAAGCCAAATGTTCCATGTGTAATGGTTTAAAAGGAGCTATCTTGCATTTAGCCAATTAGAATCCACCCTTTTAGAGTCGAGGATCCTTTTCTCTGAATGGACTGTGTCATTATTTGCTTGGTTCATTGCATTTTGGATGATGACAACTACCATGGATCTCCCTGGCCAAGAATCAGGACAAGTCTTCTCATAGATGTAAAGGTTTAATGGGAGGTATCTTGTATTCGCAGGGTTTGATACTTACTTATAATCATAAGGAGTCCATAGGACTCAAACTCACAACGAGGCTTTCCAAAGATAAATGGTATGATATAAACTGTTATCAAGTCAGAGCTGAGATTACTTTTCTCTGAATAGATCACATCTGTCTATGTGCTCTATTTGTTACTCATGTCCATAATGTTTGGTCAATGAAATGTAATGAGCAATTTATAAGAAGAGAAATCACTCCCCTGAAAATAGCCTAGAGATTGGCTCATTGGTTTGTGAGAAGAAGGTTTAATAAATTTAAAAAGGTAACAAGAGCCATGCTTATGCTCTCCTGTTGGGTACTTGATAGGGGATAATAAAAACTTAGTCAAAAGACGGGCATGATTTGCACAAAACACACCTAGAGATATCTTCCTTGATAGTATAGGCTGCTCTTAGATGGTGATTAGTCTATCAAGGGGCACAAATCACACAAAAAGCATCTAGAGTTAACCCCCTTGATGGTATAGGCGTCTCTTTTGAAAATGAACATGTTTCAAGTGTGCCAAGTTTCAAGTGAATGCCTTAAGGAGAACCAGAGATATAAAATTTTCAAAGTTTTTGCTTGACAACTTCACCACGGCTTTAGCAATACCTCGGGTTTCTCAAACAATAGGCAAGCTAAAAATGTCAAATAAATAAACCTATACATATGACAGACACACAGCTATGACAATAGCTCCACTTGCAGAAATCCAGGCTTATAGAGAACAAAGTGGCCTGTATCTCTCCACTGGCTTAAAAATGTCAAGATTTGAAAGAGAGATATTGAAAATAGAAGGTAATGAAAATTACCAGCATGGATTTAGATATCACTTTAAAACAAGAGGACCAGACTGGCCCTAAACCGCTCACCTGAATTATATTGATCAAGTGGATCTCATCCAATCAAAATTTCATGAACAATTTTTGAAGAGGGTCATCCAAGGAACATTCTGGTACAGTCTCATTGAAATCGATCCAAAGGTTCAGGAGAAGATATCATTCCAAGATTTCAGACTAAAGATAGGCCCAGCCCTGCCATGCCCATATTTGGAACTTTGGAAGACGGTCACCACAGGAACATTCTGGTAAAGTAAGATTGAAAAAGGCCCAATGGTTCAGGAGATATTGTTCAAAGATTTCAGGGTCAAACTAAGCCCCACCCTGCCACACCCATATTTGGGAGTCAATCCAAAATTTCTTCAACAACTTTAAAAGAGGGTCACGCAAGAAACATTCTTGTAAAGTTTCATTGAAATAGGCCCAATAGTTCAGGAGGAGATGTCGTTCAAAGATTTCGGGGTCAAAAAAAGCCCTGCCCTGCATCACCCATATTTGGGGGTCAATCCAAATTTCTTGAACAACTCTACAAGAGGGTCACCTAAAGAACATTCTGGCCAAGTTTTGTCAAAATCCACCCATTGGTTAGGAGGAGAAGATGTTTAAAGAAAAGTTTACGCACGCACAATGGACACCCCACCATGAGAATAGCTCACTGGCCTTTGGCCAGTGGAGCTAAAAATCAAACAAAGACATACTCTCCAAAACAAATGAAGTTTTAATAAAAAGGACCTTCATACTTTTATACAGGAAAAAAATCCTGAAAACAACAAGAAAAAATTATCAAAATTAACAAATATGAAAGTTAAAGAGGTTTTTATTTCAATTTTTTAAGATAGTCTTTTAGTGAAATAAATTGACCACCAACTATTTGTCTTTGATTTCGTATTTTTAACTTTTGTCATGCTAGGCCCGGGAAACCCCAGTTTTGAGAGGAGGTATAGACAAAGATATATGTGCAGTCTGATCTTAATCCACACCACCTTATTTAACTTTTTTTTAACCAGAATTTTTTTTATTAATAACGTTTGTTGTAGTATGATACAGCCTCACATTTAGTGCATTTGATGCTTTCAGCACTTTTAGTGCATTTGATGCTTTCAGCACTTTTAGTGAATTTGATGCTTTCAGCACTTTGATTCCAAAACGCTTTCAGCAATTTGATTCCAAAACAAATTTACAAGGTTATTATTCAGCAAGACAAGGGTTAATGATCAAGCACATAAAGATAGTTTGAGTCAGAAGTGAGGATTCTGATCAGACTGAAATAATTTCTTTTCTTGGCACCTGTGTAAATCTGTTGGAATTAAAATTCAGGTGAATTCTGGTCCTCTTGTTTTAAAGTGATATCTAAACTGTTTTCACCCATGTAATTTTACTTTTACATATTAGTTATACCAGTTCTCTTCTAATAGCTTAGTTTCAATTTGGAAAAAATAAGAATTCCTTCTGAATGCTGGTGACTTTCATTACCTTGTATTTCAATATCTTTCAAATCTTTAGATATTTAAGCCAGTGGAGCGATACAGGCCCTCTTGGGCCTCTTGTTAAGTATTAATCTTTAAAGTTACTCGGTATATATGCTGACTGCTGGAAGATAGGTAAGATCTTGTCTATCTTAAGGGCACATAGTAAAGACTAAGATCAGACTGTGCTACTGCATAGGCCTGTCTGGGGCTTTGATATGTGCTCATTTGAAATAGTTGGAAATTTTACACAATTGCTTATATAGTCATATTATAACAAATAATTCATAATAAACATCACAGTTACACTCGAATCAATGTTTATACAAAAATACACACAAAAGAAACTTAACAAAATCAAAACTTTTTTGTGAAAATAAAGTTTCCTATTTCAATTTTCATGTTTAATCTTAATAGATCGCCTTGACCCTGACGTGAGTTGATGTATACCAATGAAAGGTACTTTCTTTCCAAATATAAGCAACTCTTTTTACAGAAGGGAAGGTCTCCAAAATACAAGAAATTATTCATTGGTTTAAAATGCTTGGGGAAGAGAAGATTGTCATTAAATATCTGAGAAATTACTCTGTGAAAATGTTTTCAGATTTCATTGAAATATTTCCTCAACATGTTAATATAATGAGATTTAGTGTTGGTAAAATAGTTTTTTATTCATCAAGGCACTGCATACAAGTTTTGATTAAAAATGTCAACAGGTGATTGTTCAAGTTTCACTGCAAAGAATAATCTTTCAGCGTTTTGTAACTGTAGTAACTGTTGTCTGACTGTATGGAGAATACTGAAAATATAAAAAAAATCAACAGTTGATTGTTCAAGTTTTACAGCAAAGATTTCTCTTTTCCAACATTATTTAGTGGCTGTTGCCTGACTCTATGGGGAATACTGAAAGTAAACAAAATATCAACAGCTTAGCTTGTTATGTTAACCAAGTCGTTTCTTTTGCCCTGAAAATGACTTTATGTTGAATGTGATGACATCATTTTACAATCTGGGTAATTTGGCAAAATATCCTTATTTGATAAATTTCAATATATTTATAGCAAAAAATTTAACTAATTTTTAAGATTTGTATTAATGAAATACTTAATTTTACTAATCAGACATCTAAATCTGAAACAGATAAAAATCTGGCACAGCTTGTTAACAGATAACTAATAGTTTATTTGGTATTTCATCTTACCTAATCAATTTACTTTATTTGTAAGATTTCATGTTGTAGTTTTGTAGAAACTGTATGATCACTTCTCTCATTCAGGTAACTGGTCCCCGTGCTATCTCAGACAAACCAGGGCTTGTGCTATCTTTTGAATTTCAGGAGTCATTGACCCCTCAACTGTGATTTTTTAGGGGTCAAATGTAGTGGGTCAATAAAATCAATAGAATAATGAATCATAAGTAAATAGTTCGTGGTTATACTAATTGACCTCTTCAACTGTCTCCTTCATATCTTTTTAGGAGATTCATATTAAATATGAATCTCTTATAAAGATATAAAAGAAACAATAATTTCTAATCCATTTATAATTTGTAGCAATGTCAAGCTGAAATTTTTGGAGTCAAAATGACCCTCCTGGCTGAAAAATGTGGGGGTCAAAATAGGATTTATTCAAATTTTTTGGGTCAAAACCCTGGTTTAAGGGTCAAACACAAGCCCTGCAAACTCCATCGTCAGAATTTAACAGATGAAACCACTCAAATTTCTTAACACTTGCCATGCTGAACCAGGAACTTTCCATCTTTGGCAGTAAGTAAAAACAAAATTCAGCCTGCAAATATGTGCATGCTGATCTATGTCTATACCACCTGATTTTTTATTTTCAAACCCAGAAAAGCTGAAAAATTGATTCTTTTTAAGTGAACACAGAATTGCAATTATGTCATTCAGTATATGTTGTCAGCACTTGGACTTTAATGCAATTTAACCACAGTGTTTATTCAGTTTAAAAAGGGTTAAAATGCTATTTAACCCTTTCCTGTTTTACAAAATTTTGGACCTGTCCAAATTCAAAGGTTTTGCAGACGAAAATTAAAAGTGCATTTAATTTGAAAAATAACCATTCAGTAGGGTAGAAAATAGTGTGGAAAAAGAAGAAATTGCTTGCCAGAAGCAATTTCTTCTTTTTTCACCATGTTTTCTCAATCATGGAATGACAGGCACGTAAAAAGCGGGGATTAAACAGCAAAGGGTTAATACACACCAGTAACTGGACACCAAACTGTGAGTGCATTTCTCTTCCTGTAGCTAGCGCTGACTTCAGGTCCCCGTTTGGTAGGATTCCAATATGGCGCCCCCTCTCCTTCATAGACTCAAGGTAAACAAACTGTCCTATCTGGATCACCTGGAATTTGGTCTCAACACCGTGCATCATTCCTGGTGGCTGAATAGTAAGAGGAAATTACACTTTGATTAGTGAGAGTTAATATCAATTCATTTGAATTTGAACAATGCAAGGAGTCAGATTATAAATTGCAATAATCAATCAATATGCAAACATTTTATATTGACCCTTATCCAGATGAAATAAAAATTTGTTTCAAACAAATTGCTAATTTTTAGGATATTTCAACTTATCTGGCAGAAATTTTGTACATAACAAATAAGTAAAAAGCAGGGCAGTTCTCTTACCCTACAAATTTTGTATTTTTAATATTTAACACAATCCTAAAAGACATAATACACATATTTCAATTTGGAGTTTTACATTATAGCAAACTACACAGTTTCAGATTGGGCCTATTTTCACAGAAGCTGAAGAGTGATGAAATTTTAAAAAATCCTTTTAGAAGAAAATATTATGGGGAATAAAGAAATAGCTTGATAAAAGCTATTTCTTCATTTTTTCCATGTTTTCAACATATTTCTACTTCAGACAGAGTTTCAGATAGAGGGGGTAAAAAGGATTGAAATATTTCAACAATAATTACACAAGCCCTATATTGTTGGTACATGTATACTTCTTGGAATTGTCTCTCGGAGATGATTCAAATGAGTACCCACAACATAGGGTTTCACTGAAATAACATTTTTAGAATTGCTTAACCCCCATTTATTTAAACTTCTGTCAGGAGAGCCAATAAGAGCACTACATATTATTGCCTATGCTTGGCTGTTGAGTGCTGGTGGTGGATACAACTCTAAGACAAGGGGCATAATTTGCACAAAATGCAACTAGAGTTATCCCCCTTGATAGTATAGGTTGCTCTTTTCATGGTGAACATGTGTGCCAAGTTTCAAAGAATGCCTTCACAAGAACATGAGATATCACAAAATGTGAAAAATCTAACAAGATGACAATGACATTGACAACGTAATAGGGTTTTCTCTGAAAATAGCTGAGTTTGAAAGTGGGAATGTGTTGTAATGATTTAATAATGTGATTGTAAGATACAGGTAGTATAAACAGTGAGTGTTAACTCACCATGCTCATAACTAAGGTGTTACCATTCACAATGGCAAGAAAGTTGTTGTTATTGTGCAGCCTGACCTGGTTGTTCCCTTCATTCACTACCGTCCAGGTTGCTGAAATGGATATAACACATTTTATTTCACAACTAAATTATTCAGACCAATAACATAGCTTCTTTTGCATCGTGTGATGGTTAAATACCCAGATCCATATCATATGACCAGAAAAAGACTACAGTGAAATACAGGTATATTTCAAAAACAAGGCAACCCATATTGTGGGATAAAAACCAGACAAGCTATATTGGATGATGTTAGTGAGGCTGCACTAGCAGCAGTCCTGAATATCTATATAATAATTTTTCAATATACCAAATCCTCTTTTTGGACATTTAGAATTAAATCCAAGTTTGAAAAGATTCTTTGTACCTACATTTGTTACATCACCTTGCAAGAGAATTTGTGATAACATATACAGAATATGTTGGAGTTTCATGATTTAACCCTTTGCTGTTTAATCCCTGCTTTTTACGTGCCTGTGATTTAATGATTGAGAAAACATTGTGAAAAAAGAAGAACTTGCTTCTGACAAGCAATTTCATCTTTTTCCACACTATTTTCTACCCTACTGAATGATTATTTTTCAAATTAAATCCACTTTTATTTTCGTCTGCAAAACCTTTGAATTTGGACCGGTCCAAAATTTTGTAAAACAGGAAAGGGTTAAAGCATACTCTTTGACAACAAGAAAATCTACATTTCAAGTGAAGACAGGTTGTCATTTGTATTAATTACACACTATAACCAATAAGCATGAACCAACATGACACTAAGTCTTTAAATAAGCATTTCATGTCAATTTCTATTTTTAAAACAAGTTTTTGTATCTACAGTCAAACCTGTCTTAAGCAAGCACCAAAGGGATATTAAACAAGAGTTGTCCACGGACAACGTAGCTCGCCCAAACAGCTGCTTGTCACAAACAGCGTTTATCGAAGACCCAAGTTCAAAGTAGTTTCTTTCAATGTTAAAGTATATATCTGTTTGAGTAGTAATTAAGAAATATAAAAACTTTTTTGTTTTAATTGCATGTATAAGGTTAGGGTAAAGTGAAAGCCTACAAGCAGATGAGGTTACCAATGGAATTTCTTTGTATCAAACATGAAGTTTTTCTTTAAAATGTTTCTAAGTCCACAAAAGGTCAAGATCAAGGTCAAATTGTGAAGGACCTTGGTCTCTGTAGAAGCCTATCACCTAGTGAGTATGTGTATGAAGTAATAATGTCCCTGAGTAAAGCATTTAGAAAATAAGCAAGGTTAAATTTTTGGTTAAAGTTTTTCAGTTTTTCCAAGTCCATAAAAGGTCAAGGTCAAATTGTCAAGGCCCTTGGTTTCTGGTGAAAGCCTTTCATCTGGTGACTATGTATATGAAGTAATGATGTCCCTAGGTTAAAGCATTCAGAAAATATAAGCAAGGCTAAAGTTTTTGGTAAAAGAATTTCGGTTAAAGTATTTCTAAGTTCATAAAAGGTCAAGGTCAAATTATCAAGGACCTTGATCTCTCACAAAAGCCTATCACCTAATGAGTATGTATATGAAGTAATGATGTCCCTAGGTTAAAGCATTCAGAAAATATAAGCAAGGTTAAAGTTTTTAAAGTTTTTGGTTAAAGTTTACAGTTAAAGTTTTTCTAAGTCCACAAATGGTAAAGGTCAAGGTCAAATTGTGAGGGACCTTGGTCTCTGGTGAAAGCCTATCACCTAGTGAGTATATACATGAAGCTATGATGCCCCTAGGTTAGAGCATTAAAAACATATATGCAAGGTTAAAGTTGTTGGTTAAAGTTTTTTGGTTAAAGTTTTCTAAGTCCACAAAGGGTCAAGGTCAAGGTCAAATTGTCAAGGACCTTTGTCTATGGTAAAAGACTATCACCTAATGAGTGTGCATATGAAGTAATGATGTCTCTAGTTTAGAGTTTACAGAAAATATAAGCGAGGTTAAAGTTTTTTTGGTTAAAGTTTTTGGTTAAAGTTTTTGGTTAAAGTTTTTTTAAAAGGGTCAAGGTCACAGTCTTAAGGTCATTTCGACATGGATGTTGGTCTCAAATGAAAGCCTATGCCCTAATGAGTACTTCTGTAAAAAATCAAGCCTCTAGGATAAATATTGATAGAAATAAAAACTTTTAACCTAATGCCAACGCTGACACCGATGCTGACTCAGACATCCGAGGGTATGACAATAGCTCTTCCGAGACTTTCGTCCCGGGTGAGCTAAAAAATGCTTGCTTAAGACAGATGCTTGCTAAATACAGGTCAATTTCAGTGCAAATGGTTCATTTGGGAACCCGATTGCTGCTTGCTTAAGACAGGCTGCTTGCTGAATAAAGGTGGCCGCTAAGACAGGTTTGACTATATTTCATAATTTTACATTCATTTGCATTTGACAATCTTTTTGGATCATTTTGAATCTTTTCCTTTCCTGGCACATATGTGCAGACTGATCATAGACCATATCACCTGATTTCTCTTTTTAAGCAAAAATAGCTTAAAATTGTTTTTTCAAAAAATACAAGCTCACAATTTGTGCATCCAGAACTTTAAGCACTTCAAATCGAGGGGTCAGAGCAAAATTGTTGTAAGTGCATAAATACATATTTAAGCACTTAGAATAGTCTTATGTTGACACCTGGAAATGTAATGCAATTTTGGTGAGGTTTTATTCAGCATGTGAAGAGTAAAACAAACATAAAATACCATGAGGTGCTCCTTGAGGCCCTCTCCCATCAACAATCAGTCCATTGGCTCCCTGCAATATCTCTAAACAGCCTCCATTAGATCGGGAAACCAGCTGTATCACATTTCCTGTTTGGAATAAGTTCTGTAACAAAAGATTAGGGGGTTTTACGAATGGATTACATTCAAAATAAGAAAATGCATTTAAATGGTTTCAATTACATGTAGTGTACAGTAATAGTAATTGAGCTTGATAGCTATACATCTAACTGCTTTGCAATAAAATCTTACATCCCATAATTGTTTTTTTTAAATGTTTTCTCTTCAAAATACTTAAATAATATTTTCTACATTGAAATAGGAACTAGACTTAATTCTACAGTGGAAGGAATGTTATTACCTGGCTTACAGTTTCACAAAAGTACATGTAATATCATTACTGGATGAAAGATAAGCATCTGTAAGTAATATTTTCTACATTGAAGACTTTTCATTATGCACTATGATATAAGATGTAAATATTTCTTATAATAAAAACTATGTAGTTATAATGTATTTGACTTTGTCATTAAAATTGGTCATAAAATAAGCTGAAAGAAAGTTACACAATGAAAAACTTGTAACTTGACATTGATTTCCAAACAAGAGGACCATGATAGCCCTAAATTGCTCACCTGAGCCTCCTTGGCCCCCTGGGACACCACATGAATAAGATTAGCAAATCAAGGGTTTAGTGCAAGAGAATACTAAGTGTATATACATTGTATAAACACTTAGTACACTCTTGCACTGAACCCTTGAAATGTCCAATAGGAGACTATTTGTACCCAGTATCAATATTTTTGATGGTCTTTTTGAAGGTGATGATTGTAGAAAGTTTTCCAACTTTGTTTCTAAGTAAAAAGGGATACACACAGGCTGAGCCCTAATATATGAAGATAAGAGTGAAATATGAACTTACTTGGTTTAAGTCATCTTAATGAAGCTAAATATGAAATATCTAGGTTGTCAGCTTTCTAATTTCAATGAAAAAGATTTCTTTCCTTTTTTCAATGAAAATGCAATGCACCTGGACAGAGCCCAAATTTTATCAAAGGAGCATGATATGACATACTTGGTAGAGGTTCACAAGATAATACTGCATACCATATATTAGAGCTATCTGCCTTCTGGTTTCAGAGCAGAATATTTTTGAAGATTACTTTCTTTATTTCAATGTAAAATGGGATGCTACCCAGTAAATCCCAATTAAGACCCATGGGCATGATATGAACAAACTTGGTAAAGGTCTATATGATGCTGCTTCATACCAAATATGAAAGCTGTCTACCTTCTAGTATAGTTCAGAAAAGAAGATTTTTGAAGATTATCTTTATTTCCTTGTAATATCATTCTAGGAGTACGCTATGTACAAACTTGGTAGAGGTCCACTAGATGATGCAACATACCAAGTATACTAAAAGCTGCCTGCCTTCTGGTTTCAGAGCAGAAGATTAAGAAGAAAAAAAAAATGTTTTTCTCCAATTTTAGTTGCTATGGCAATGAGAGTTAAGGATGGATTTAATATTTTTTTAAAAAAAACTTTGATTTATCTTGACAGAAGGACAATTCCTGCTACATTTCATCAAGATTGGCCTTCCAGTTTAGTAGAAGATGCTTTAACAAAATAGTGGACAACAGATGAAGCACTACAGAAGATGGACATTGCATGATCACAGAAGCTCACCCTGAGTACTTTGTGCTCAGCTGCCCTTATAAGAATTTAAAGCTGATTAGTCAGGTCTTTTAAAGGGGCCTTCTGCAAACTCTTGTAACAAAAACATCTTCAAATGTATTTAAAGGAAAATGATTCAAACAATGGCCTGCCATTCAGAGGTCAGAATTGAAAATAGAGACCTGGGTCCTATCTAATAGGGCTGTCACATCTTAGCGTTTTAGCCAGCGTGTGCGGAACGTGTTGGATTTTTTATAACACGCTGCGAACATGTCGGGTACCCTATGGACGCGTTCCGCACACGCTATCGGCACGCTGTAACACATTGGCACAAGTTGCGATACCCTGAGTATCTCATAAAATTTTGTGTATGCACAAAATTTCTCAGCGTGAACACGTTCCGAACACGCTCAGCACGCTAGAGACATGCTAGGAGCTCGTTCACTTACACTACAGACACGCTAGAATCACGTTCGCCCAAAGTTTAACGTGTTTCTAGCGTGTCTCCAGCGTACTGGGAACGTGTGCATAGCGTGTCTTGAGCGTACTGAACGTGTGTTTAGCGCGTTGCCAGCGAGTTCACAGCCTGTTTTTTGCGTATGACAGCGTTTCAGTTTTCAATGAAAATATAAAAGTTCCGCTGCATATTTGTCTTGAATTTCTGCCATCAGCTTCTCGTTTATGAATAAATTTGTGCATGTATGTGTGTATGACCCTTTTGACATGTTCATATCTGCATTTTTCCTCATGACCAGTCTAAGAATGACTTGAAAACTCGATTATAAGTAGCATTCTCTATCTTTGACAATGAACGATTTCGTTCAAGTCATATAAATAAACATGTTATGTTATGTTATAAGCTGTTTGTTTTTTCTTTCATATATATCCTTTGCAGATTTCCTTAGTTCCTTAGATTGTAGAGGTGGAGAATGTAGCCTAAATGTGTATTAAACATTGCGTTTATAGCTTTACAAGAGCGTCTGCTCTTTGGTCAGAATAACAATACGTTCGCGAAAAGACAAACATTCCTTCGTCTCTTTGATCATTATCAATACACCAAAAAGACAAGTACATCGTTGTACCTAGTGGACATAATACAAGAAGTGTTTTACTCTATTCTGTTCTGTTTAGAATATTTGATTCTATTATATGTACTACAAGTTTGATATTTGGTACACCCTTACCCCCTTAATATAAGACCAGCTATTCAAGATTAAGAGAGGTTGTAGAAAGTCATCCTAAATGGTAGAGCATATGGAGGAAGACAGGAGTGCATTACGACAAGTAGTTCCTTACCCTTTCGTAATACTTTTCGAGTGAAAAGTACCAGAAGCTTTAATCAGCCTGTAATCTTATAACTTTGTTATATGCATGTTTTCATATGTAACAAGAGCCAGTGTATTTTTTTCTTTTCGTCTTTTCCTATTTTTCTTTTACATGAACCAACATACTTTGAATTTGAATATGTGTAGTGGCCGGTGGCCTGTTTATACATTAAAAGAATGAATTTAAAGTGGTAATTTATATTTACATCAAAACAAGCTGTGAACACGTTATAACACACTAGAAGCGCGTTACTAAAACGCTAAGCACACTCTGAGGATGTTACGAGAACGTTGGACACACGCTCAAGAACGTTGGTACACACTGACATACGCTATCAACACGTTCTGGACACGTTACTCACACATTCAAACTCGCTTTGAACACACTACAAGTGCGTCGTGAATTGACAAAAGGCAAATGTAGGTTAGCGTATGCCGACGTTTTGCGGACTTAGTCGTTTTCCCAAACGCGTTAGGCACACGCTGGCTAAAACGTTGAGGTGTGACAGGGCCATGACTAAACACCATAGAATCATTTTTTGCATAAGTCAAAAATTAATGTTGCTTCTACAGCATTAACCAAATATGGAATTATGCCATGCATCATCTCAAAATCTCATCTCTAAAGACCATTCCAGTGAGATATTGCAAATCAGAATATAACCAGGGACAATTTTTGATTTTCTTGGACTTACGATTTATTTTTTGTAAGAAGTTTAGTAAAACAGCCCCAGGTGACATGAAAGACTGATCATCCTATTTTTGAACCCTATGTATAAGAGCTGATCAAGGCTATTCCTTTCACTCTACCAAAATGAAAGGTTTCAGATATCATTACAACAAGAGCTGTCACTGTAAGATGACAATGCCCCCGACACCGCTTTGATAGTAATAAGGAAGTTATGGCCAATGTTAAAGTTTTTGGACGGAATGACGGACGGACGGACGGACGGACAGACGGACGGACAGACGGACGGACAGACGGACGGACGGACAAGTCAAATTTATTATGCCTCCCTATCGGGGGCATAAAAAGAGTATATTTTGGGGCATTATATATAGGTGTGTGTTGAGAGACAAAAGTAAGGATTCAACAGGAGGCAAATGTGAATCAGTTAGTTCACATGCCATTACCAACTGGCTTTTTAACTTAAATTACCTTGACCTTGGACAATAAAAAGTGTAAAGCAACATTGATATTTATTTTTTTTTTTTAAAAAATGTCTTTAAATTGAATTAATAAAGTCTAGTGAAATAAGTAAAGGTTATGGTTTTGGAGTTAACATACAATATCCAACAAATCAAAATCTGAGGATGATTGAAAATAAAGTTCACGTTCCTGTGTACACCTGTGTACAATTTTGTGTTGACACATGTTACTATGTTTACAGGAATCATTTTTGGGCGAGATCTGTGCAAATTCTCTCATTTTTCTGCAAGAAATCTCATTCAAATTGGCTAAATGAGAGAAAAATCTCAGAGCAAAATGTATTTTTAACAAAGGATTTGGTTCAAAAAGCCTTTGAAAACTCATTATTTCTCATAAGTTCTGATTGAATGAGATTTTTTGCACATGGAATTCTGAGCCAGAATTATCCCTGTTTACCAAATAAGATTGGTAAGACTCTATACAAAAGTACCGGTAACTGCAATATCAGATGTAACAAACATATTCTGGGATATCGGTAAGTTTTAAACTGATTCTTTAAGGGCTTCTATAGTATTGTTCAATTTTTTTGATTAAATTACTGTCAGATCATAATTTCAAGCAAAGATAGCATCAATTCACATTTTTGCAGGTGTAAATATTTAATATGACCCTCAAAAGTTGTTTTAATGGGCAAAACTTCTTTCAGGTCTCTGTTAATTAAAATGTTAATACCTTGAGCCTCTAAAATGTGAAAAGGCCATATTTTCAGTTGATATAATTAATATTTCATTTAATCCATACTCGGATACATGCTATTCTTACCAAAATGTTACCCGTAGCATTTGTAGCAATGGCCTTGTTTATGTGATTAGCCGTCCAGTCTATTTCTCGACTAACAGTCTTACCCAGAACATCAAGTTCCCGACCGATCTGGCCAAATAGTCCATGCTAAAATAGTATTGATTAGTGTAAAGTTAGAATCGAAATATAAATTCTAGTTATAACACACTACAAAACACAGCAACTACCGTATTTCTCCTAATAAAAGCTCCCAAGAGCTTCACAAAACATAGGCAATGATCTACTATTTAGTACCCATTTTCTACAGCAATATCTATCAAGTTGATTTTTTTCTATAATGTTAAGGGGTTTTCTTTTTGCTTTAGCCCCTTTATTTTTTTTTAGTAAATTCATCTAAACAATCATTTAAATGATTGTTTACATGAAATTGACCTCAAATTAAGGAAAAAGGCTGACACAAGTTTTTTTTTTTTAAATTATGATAAATTCCGTCAATTGTATAGGGCTTTTCTGAGTATTTAGTTAAGGGGGAGAAACTATTAGAAGGGCAGTTTTATTAGAAGAATTATGGTATACTCCACCTTGACTGACCTGTATTGCATAAAATATATCAATAAAATAAACCATCTCTATCAGAAAGCAAACGAAATGTTTTTTCATGTGTGTAAACAAAGAAATGAATGTAATTATTGACAATCTGATCAGGAACTTTGATTTTGCCTAGGTCACATGAATTGAGAATTGAGAAATTTTTAATCAATTTTTGTTTCAAATGAACATTTTTCAAAAACTTTGACTGGAAACAGGGGTTGGGGGTGGGGGTGTTGCCCCCTCATGGGTGAAATATGGACAAATTTGTCAGGAATGGATCTAGTCATTCTGCACAACTTTGAATACCCACCCAATGCCTTGGAGCTTGTGAAGAGAAAACTCTTTGAACTTAACCCTTGTCATACTGAATAAATTTTGGCTAAAAATTTTCATCAAAATCAAAGGGCAAAAAGCACTGAAAGTACCAACTGTAGGTCAATTTTTATATGTGAAAAACTAAATCTATTGACAATTCTGGTTTGAAAATGAGAAACTGATGGTGTAGACTAACATCAGACTGCACATATGTGCAACCTGGGCCTTAGACAAAAAGTTTCAAAAGTGTTTGAAAATTGTCCATTTAAAAAAGTCATGGCAACCAAAGTGAAAGGTGAAATTAAAATTTGAAAACAATTTTGATAGCGCTTCACATTATCACCATTCCTGCCAGGTTTCATTGGATAAACTCATGGTAAAGTAAGTAGAAGTTGTTTGTAGAACATTGTTGAAAAACATCCAATAATGATAAATGAAGACAATATTGACAAGGCTGACAAGGGACAAAATAGCTCACTTTGTGAGCTCTAAATGCTAAGATGAGCCTAAACGATTTATGAGCTCCAAATGCTAGGATGAGCCTAAAACGAAGATATTAGAATTCAGCAATATTGGACAATAAAGGTCAGTTTTTACGGGTGAAATGAAATACTGCTTCTTATGCTATGTGAATTTGAGAAAAGAAACAATACTAAAGTCAATGAGAATTTTACCAGCAAAAATAGAACTTTTTAGGCATGAAGATTATTTTTAAAACAAGATTCAACAAAAGATTTTCAATAGAAGCGTACTAGCAACATGTCTAGAAACACAAGGCTTTGTTTTCTTCTTTTGAAAAAAGCGTCTCTTTGCTGGGAAAATTGTCACACGAGTCACTGTGATGAAATAGAATATAAGCTCTTGATAATGTGAAAGTCTGGCTTGAATTATTAAAGGCAGCTGTAATTGTTTTTTGCAGCTAAATATGAAATGAGCCTGTGTGTGAGATTTCAAACAATTTCAGGTATGCGCAAAGCAAAGACTCTGACCAGCCTGTGCATCCGCACAGTCTGACAAGAGTCTCCACTATGCGTTAGATAAGGTCTCAAAGTATCTGTAGACCACCAGGTAACTTTATATTTACAGTATCTGGCTGTCTACACTACTCAATGTTTGTACCTCACGAATATTTCAAATTGTTGGAATTGTCACGCACAGGCTCAAATATCATTATCAAAAGGCAGAGCTACAGACAGAAAGGGAATTTTGGATTTTAGATCAAAGTGCATTGTATTTTAGTAATTATAGCACAATTCGATGGATCAGCGCGAAACAGTTGTAACTCCCTATATGTTTATAGGGAGTTGCAACCTTTTTGCTCTGAGACATCCAATTGCTTTGTCATTGGTATTGAATGGAATGAGCACCCACAAGTGCCACAACAAGGGGATTCATAGAGGAAATAAAGATTTAAGACTGGCTTTATCCCCTCTTATCTGTAGCTCTGAAAAGAGTAGATCCCTGTAATTCAGATCGCTCAGGAAAGTTGGAAGACTGTTTATGTGAGGTCCACAAGAAAGATTTTTTAAAGCAGTCACATTTTTATGGATGTTAAAAATCAAGTAAAAAAACAGAACCAAACTACTAACTACAGGAAGTTAACTGAGGTGCGTTTCTTAGGTTAATTTTCTTAAGAATCTCATTAAGATTTTTAAGATGTAGCGTTTCTTAGATTAAGATTTTTAAGCGGCTCAATAAGAATCTTAAGATATCTTAATGAGGAAACAAAGATGATTTTGCATTGGCTTAAAACGAGTAGCCTTGACGACGCTGAATGTTTTCACTCAAAATATTGAAAATCATTTCTTATGGCGTCTTAAAAATCTTATTTAGCGGGATTTTTCATCTTGCTCTAAAAAACGCACCTCTGATTTGTGCTATTACTAGCTGGCCATACTTTTTCTTCAATTTTTGACCCTGAAATATAACCTTGACCTTTGACCCCAAAAGTATTTTTAGGAATCCCTGAACCTTATCAACGGAATTCAAATACTAGACCCCATTTATTATCAAGAGCTTTAAACAAAATAATCAACCCCTTACCTTACAACAAAATTTAAGACAGATCCAAAATGAAAGTTATTGCAGACAACTATTCGATGGCACAGTATGAAACAGTTGTAACTGCCTTTATGTTTATAGGCAGTTACAACTGTTTGTGCAAAGCCATCATACTCCAAATTAAGACATAGGACCATGATGGTCCTATATCGCTCACCTTCGTCTCTTTGAGTCCTCCCTTAGCAAAATTAAATGCTTTAAAGATCATAAAATGACCATTAGATTATTCAAAGAAAGACATTTTTCTTTTCCTATGATCCCTGCATATGTTTCTAGGCTTTTCTAAACCAGTTTCATGTGACCTGGCCAACATTCTGACCAAGTTTCATGACCATTGAACCAAATTTGTGGCCTCTAGAGACTAGAGTGTAAACATAAATTGTCAGGCCCCTTTTCCCATATGACATGTATCCTTCCCTTTTTCAAAAGGGTTCATCCTTGAGACCAGGCCAACATTCTTATCAAGTTCCTTGGAGATTAGGCCATATTTGTGGCCTTTAGTAGAGTGTGAACAAGAAAATTGTAATTAAGGTCGCTTTTACCGTGATATGGCATGGATCCTTCCCATATTCCATACGGTTCATTCTTGTGACCTGGCCAACATTCTGACCAAGTTTCATGAAGATTCAGATATATTTGTGGCCTCCAGTGTGTAAACAAGAAAATTGGCATTAAGGCCCCTTTTCCTGTGATATGGCATGGATCCTTTCCATTTCCAAAAGAGTTCCTCCTGATGACCTGGCAAACATTCTGATCAAGTTTCATGAAGATTGGACAGTATTTGTGGCCTCCAGAGAGTAAACAAGAAAATTTGCATGAAGGCCCCTTTTCCCTTGATATGGCATGGATACTTCCCATTTTTAATTGGGTACATCCTTGTGACCTGGCCAACAATCTGACTAAGTTTCATGAAGATTGGGCCATATTTGTGGCCTCAAGAGTGTAAACAAGAATATTGTCTTTAAGGCCCCTTTTCCCTTGATATGGCACAGATCCTTCCCATTTTCAATAGGGTTCATCCTTGTGACCTAGCCAACAATCTGACCAAGTTTCATGTAGATTGGGCCACATTTGTGCTCTCTAGAGTGTAAACAAGAAAATTGTCTTTTAGGCCCCTTTTCCCTTGATATGGCATGGATCCTTACCATTTTCAATAGGGTTCATCCTTGTGACCTGGCCAACATTCTGACAGATTGTGTAATATTTGTGGCCTCTAGAGTGTAAACACTAAGATTGTTGACGCCGGACGCCAGACGACACACGACGCACGACACACAACGGACATTCAATGATCACAAAAGCTCACCTTGAGCATGATGTGCTCAGGTGAGCTAAAAACTGAAATAAGAATGCCATATCTGATGTGAGAAAGCAATTTCTTATTTTCTCACAATATTCATGTGCTTCAATTTTCCTTAAAATGCAGGATCCTGTTGTATTTTTGTTGTAATGGGTTAAGAAAAGAGTGAAAACTACAAAAGGTTAACCATTATCATGCTGAATAAATTCTAGGAAAACTTACAAATTCAAAATCAAAGTGTTTTCGGATGCACTTTACTGTGAGCCAGTATTCATTTTGAAAAAGAAAATAATACATTTTGAACTTCCCTGGTTAGAAAAAGAAAATCAGGTTGTGTAGTCTGATTTCAGACAGCACAGAGTATGATTATTACGGACTCAGCATGATAAGGATTAACTACGAAATCAAAAAGTCAGTTTGTTAACCCTTTGCTGTTTAATCCCTACTTTTTACATACCTGTGATTTTATGATTGAGAAAACATTGTGAAAAAAGAAGAAATTGCTTCTGACAAGCAATTTCTTCCTTTTTCCACACTATTTTCTACCCTACTGAATGGTTATTTTTCAAATTAAATCCATTTTTAATTTCGTCTGCAAATCCTTTGAATTTGGACAGGTCCAAAATTTTGTAAAACAGGAAAGGATTAACTGCAAAATCAAAAAGTGAGTTTGTTAACACCCTGTGAACAAGTTCTCTACAAAATTTTACCAGGACGGTGCCTGTGGCTGAAGTTTGTAAACTCCTATCTATAGCATTAGCTGCTCTGTCTGCTTCACGGCCAATAGATTGGCCGATTTTGTCTACCTCTTTCAGCATACTTCCTAAGAACCCTCGCTAAAATATTGTTTCATTATAAAAGATTCAAACATGCAACATAACAAACTTTTTTCAATCTTCACTTTGGCTTAATACAATAATGTTTTTTTCAGATATACGAATTATTTATTGGTCAAAATTCAAAGAGTTTGATTTGATTTGAATTGGGGTTTTACGTCGCTTTCAACAATCTTACAGTTATATCGCGACGACTGGAGCACCTAACGATGGATTCCTGGTATTTCTCACACCAGTACTACCACCACATCCCTTTCCTAGCCTCCAGTTGCTATTCCACATAGGTTTACGATTATCTACCCATTGGTGGAAGACAAATGTCGGAAAGGATAAGTGCCGCGGCCGGGGATCGAACCCGTGTGAATATAGACCCCTGGATTAGAAGTCCGGCGCGCTACCAACTGCGCTATTGCCGCGGCAAAAAATTCAAAGAGATTTTCTGGCATATTAGTAAAATCTCTATAGTCATAATTTTTCTGATTTTTTTCAATGCAAAGACTGTCATATATTGAAATGATTTCAACATTCTGTGGTCAAAAGGTGTATCATACCAGGGGGTCCACACTGTGGGGAGTCTGGAAGTCAGAGACTCCTTGTTTACCATTTGAGACTCTATCCACTTGCAAGTAAGGAGTCCAATGGACTCCAAGGGTCAAATGAGAAAATTTTGTGAAACAAATACAGACAGCAGTCTCCTTTATAACACTTGCCAAAACTGTAGATCTTTTCACTACAGTAGTTGTTGAACAAAATTGTTGCTTTAATCCCATAGTGTTTTGAAAAAAAAAAAATCTTCAGAAGAAAAATGCGGAAAAGAAGGAATTGCTTTTAACAAGCAATTTTTTTTTCCACAATGTTCTCCATTATGAGAATTCAGACTCCTTACTTTGTGCTTGGACTCTTTGTTTTCATGTGATAGGAGTTCAATAGATTCCTTACTCTCAGGAGTTAGTTTCTACCCCTGCATACTATTGGTTGCATGTAACATTCTGTTAGAAACCTTGATGAAAATAAGGCAAATAGAGGTTATAAGATGAATATAACATGTACTTAGTATATTGTATGAAAAAATATCTAACTAGGTTGTAGGAATTGATAATTGTCTCAGCAGAGCCTCGACATTTAATCCATTCCCCCAACCTCGTTAATTTCTTTTTTCATACAAAACACTTACTATGTATTATATATCAAGGCTGCAGTTTTGATGTTTTTTGAGATGAGAGGAAGATCGTCTGCTTCTTCACCAAGATAACCCGAGTAAGATTCACGGGAGAGGCTATTGATCTTGGTTCTTTCATTGTGAACACTGGTGAATTTTCTAGGAAGCAGAATTGAGAAGGATTAACCTAAGTTGTAAGAACTTGTTTCTCAATTGATGTAAAAAAAAATAGGTTTAAACTATTTTCATTCATACCTCTGCAATAACAAAGTAATCATGAAGGTATACCATGGTTTATTTGACCCGAATTTGACCTCTTTGGAAAAAAATGCTTAAATAACAATTGCGGACATATTTTATCAATTAACAAAATGTATAATACGCTTATTACCGTTTTATTAATCTCTCCTCTGAAAGCATGTGCAAGTCAAAATAGGAATAGTCAGATTTTTATTCATCAACAAGATGTGTTTTGTGAAACACGAATGCCCCAGTAACAGCAATTTTTTTCAAGTTTGACCTTGACAGATGACCTTGACCTTGTCACATGACCTTGACCTTGGTACCAGCAGATGCGGATCATTGAGATCTATCATCATGCCAAATATTAGCCTTGTATCTTGAATAGGCTTGAAGATATTGGCAATGTTAAGTTTTTTGGTTAATTTTTTGAGTTATTTGACCTTGACAGATGACCTTGACCTTGTCACATGACCTTGACTTTGGTACCAGCAGATGCGGATCATTGAGATCTATAATCATGCCAAATATGAGCCTTGTATCTTGAATAGGCTTGAAGATATTTGCAATGTTAAGATTTTTAGTTAACTTTTGCAGACAGACAGACAGACGGACGGACAGACAGACAGAAGGACAGACGGACAACAGTAAAACAATATGCCCCCCGATCTTTCGATACGGGGGCATAAAAATAGCAGGGCTCAGATTCAGGTCAATTAAACTTACTATACTATACTTACATTTGACTTGCCAACTACAACAGGCTGCTGTTGCTGAATAATTACAGTATTTGTCTGAAATTAAACAAGCAATAATTAACTAAAATGATAAACTTGTCATGCTGAACCCTGAATATTCCTGTTTTGGCAGGAGATATAGACAAAGATCAACTGGCTCTTTATTGGCAGTCTGATCTAAATCTATACCACCTTTTAATCTTTTTTTAACAAGATTTTTTTTCAATTTATACTGGTTTGCAAATTTAAAAATACTGACTTATAAATACTGCATTGATTACTTACAAAGCTTTGTTTTAAATGTAATTTTAACAATGTTTTATAAGGCTTGACAAGGGTTGAAATCTGAAGTAGACAATTCAATGAAATTCTGTTTCAGCAATGTTTCTTTAAAATATAGAGTCAACTTAAATGACTTTGGAAATTTCTGAGTGTAAAAATTGGGTACTTTCTCTTTTTTAGGGTCACAATCCTTTTTGCACCAAAAAATACAAAATTTTAATACTCGTACTTACAGCTCCATGTTGTGGATACTGGGGTGGGGCATATGCTGGGGGTGGGGGAGGCTGTTGCTGGGGATATCCTGGACCACCTTTATATGCCATTGTCACTGAAAATAAGTGTAGTTATTAATGTTATACCTAAGACTAAGTGCTTAAGTGGCAAAGAATCCTTTTTTGAAGCATATTTTTTATATACATAAATCAAGCTTAAAATAAACCTTTTAAATCATTAATAGTCCATTACAAAAGTGCCTTCAAGTAATTGCTAATACACATAAGTATATTAGACTTTTTTTTTAATGTGATTATTGAGAGGGCTATGACACCTGACCTATTGGCTCCTTGATACAGGGTAAATTTTATACAGAGCACAGGGGCAGTATCAGTATTTATAAAAAAATAATCCTCTGTATCCTCTTACCTCTCTGCCCATCTCTCCTCTCACAACATTCTATATGAACTAAAGCATGGCTTTCAGAAGAGACGCTCATGTGAGACACAACTTATTGAGCTCACTGAGTGTCTCTTCAGAAACATCTCTGCTTGTAAGCAAACTGACCTGATACTCTTGGACTTTAGTAAGGTCTTTGATAAGGTCAATCATTAAAAGGAACTCTATATTCTCCGAGACTATGGCGTCTCTCCACAGGTTATATCATGGAGTAGCTCTTTTCTGATTGGTAGCAGTCAAACAGTTGTTCTTGATAGAAACAAGTCGTATGAAGTACCAGTTGCCTCAGGCATCCCCCAAGGGTCAGTCCTTGGCCCATTATTCTTCCATGATTATATAAACCAACTATCTCTAACTGTCTCTAAATCTCAAGTCCGCCTTTTTCGCAGATGACACTGCTATCTATCTTACAATCAACTCTCCTTCTGACCCTGAAGCTCTTCAAAGAGATCTAGATGCGCTGCAGGTATGGGAACAAGCCTGGGACATGGAGCTTATTCCTTCCAAATGCCAAGTGATGCATGTCACACGAAGCAAAAATCTAATCATGCACAAGTATTATCTCCATGACCAGGCTTTAGAAGCTGTTCCGCATGCAGGATACCTGGGCCTAAGCTGTTCCGCATGCAAGACACCTGGGCCTTAATCTATCTTCTTATCTTCTGACCTGAACTTCTCGGCCCACATCACAAGAATTGCTGCAAATAGGTCTCTTTGCTTTCTAAAATGAAATATCACCACTAAGACGGAGAGAGTCAGAGAATTGGCATACACGTCTCTGGTCCGGCCACAGCTGGAATATGCTTTGACTGGCGAGCCTGTCTCAATCTTCGATATTGAGACAGGTAAAACTTAATGTTAGCATGGATATCATTGGTCCGTTGTATCCTTTCGTGTCATTGGCAAAAATGCATTGATGCTTCTGATTGGCCGTTTTGTATATGGGCGTGGCATATCGACAAAGGCCGTGTTCAAAACGATATAATAACACAGACAAAAATTAAGGGTTAATTACAGTTAAATTCCCGATTTCAATATATAGATCAAAGAGACCGCGGTCTTGGAATCGCGTGTCATGTATATTCAGCGTTGAAACATCTGGGCTCCCTTCTTACCGAAACATGTATAAGATAAATATTCAAATTTGCTCTCTATTTTATTAAAATGCTTCCCTAGATTTTTTTAAGTTTATTATATTCCCGATGGGCCACTAAAATCACGCAAGTATAGTTAGAATAAAACTGTAGTTGCGCGGCTTTGGTAACACATCGACGATTAATTATCCAAATTCTTTACTTATGAAAACTGAGCGGTATTTGCACAAGAGAAGTTTTCACTATCTAAGTTATCTACATTTCAAATTTTAATGGCTTTGCATTACAAAAAAATGGAACATGAACCTTATGACAGGAAACATACTTTAATTGCACGTTTAAACGAACATGAAGATTATTAATTGTGTAAATAAAAAGTTTTGACTCGTTTCACTTAGTCATTCGCGTCTCGCGCTGTCTGATAAGTGATTATGAATTTCCCTATATCGCAACACGAAAAACAGAAAACTTGTAGAATATTCTCGAAAATTCCTGATTGTCCATTAATTTTCCGGTTCTATACTACTCTCATTTTTCAACAGTCAGTGAAAAACTCTTTGATGTCATGATGCGTCTGAAATATGTTGTTATTGAAAGATTTAATTTACAAAAATTATCTCTTAATTTTTTGAAATTATAGAATTTCTATGATTGTTTCTTCTGTGAAAGCCACTGATTTCGCAATTTAGATTACCAAAATAATCACGAAAAAATTGATTAATATAAATACAGAAATAAATAAACAATACATACATGTAGAGAAAATACACAATGTCATGCCGTATAAAAGTAGATAAGTGTTTGTCGGAAGAAAATACAAGAAAAAGACTTTGTTTGGTTTATTTGTAAAAAAGTTTAATGGCGAAGTGTGATAAAGTTTTGTATTTATGAAAATTTTATGCTTTCCATGCAAAATGGATTTCTCATCTTTCGGTGCTCATTAACCACAAACATTACAATCGGAAAAAGAACAAAAAACTCTTTCAGGTAACCGAATGCGGGTAACAAAATTTATTCAATCAGTGGTCTAAACGTTTTCCGTTCAAACGAATGCTAATGTCACATTATAAAGAAATTGTTATAGGAGTTTTTCTAAACATCAACTTTATCATATTTAAATTTCTTTTCTCGTTAATGATGAAATAAGATTGATCACATGAATAAAGAGGTCTATAAGTGAACAAATAGCGGTAGAGTATTTTATCATAAAGTCATTTTCCTTTCCCATCTTCACGAGTCAAGGGATATCGAATCAATGGGAAGTAAAGCGTTAACAACCCTCGGTTCGACAAGATATTTCCTTCCAATAAACTCCTCCCATCCTTGCGCATGCGCAATTGTTACCATGCAGAAACCTGCATGGTAAAAATTAGGTTTTTCCTGTCCCAGTATCGGAGGGTAGTGTAGATTGGGACAGGTTAACCAGTCTAGAATATGCTTCCACTGTGTGGTGCCCCCACACCAAATCCAATATTAAAAAGGTGAAACAGGTCTAAAGAAGAGCCATCAGGTGGGTCAAGCATGATTATTCACCCTCTTTCAAGTGTTACAGCCATTCAGTATGATCTGGGGTGGAGGTAGATATGACATACATTTTTCCCGTCTGTAAAACTCGAGAGATGGGTGGACAGTATCCAGAGATAGATAGATAATCACTAAATAATATATATCACCTGCCAGTAATACCCGAAAGGGGAGTTAGGCAGTATATATAGATAGATAGATAGATAATGACTATATTTTGCAAATATATAAATTCTTGTAAAAAATGTTTTGATACTGCCACCTATGAGCAAAATGTGGTAGATGTGACATGATGGTTAAGCATTAGCTTCTTCATAAAAGTCTAAAAGTGAAGAGCAGAAGTTCCCTACATTGATTAACATATTGGTCATCATTTGAAACATCAGACTTTTCTATTGACTGAAAAGTAACTCTTGACATTCATCAGTGTAGTAGTTTTGGGTAATTTTATAGGTAATTCGGCTTAATTCTGGTGGTACTTAAGTCAATACACTTTAAGATAAACAAATTCCTTACATACTTTCTGATGGCCTGTGGAGATCTTTCTGGCATGTTACTGTACAATTTGAAGAAAAAAATACTGATTTTAGCTTACAAGTTTGGTATTGAAATCGAAAGTAGAAATTAACAATCTTTACAAACCTGTTGCTGATTATCTAAAATGGTACAGTGTTCAAAGATATTCTTCTATAATAACCTTACTCCAGTGATTTGTCACCAAAATGTGATGTTGTCAAACAGCCAATTGTAAAATATTCTATTTCCTAACTTTGCAGTGACGTCATTCTATAAACTTCCGTCTTTTGACAGATTCTAAGGGAGGTTACTCTGGACGTCGAACGTGACCACGGCAGGACATTTGTGAAAGACGAATTCGACTACACAGGAATGTCGGCAAACAAAATTGATAATGGCGATTTAACAGCCATTCAACATATGATTTCTTCATGTTCTGGTGCAATGTTGACATCTTTGTTCGGTAAGTTGTCATCAAGGATATTGCATAATGCAGATATCGCTTGTTTCGTAACCTTGATGTTTCGTACATAAGAACAGATAATTCTACACTACACACAGATTTAGAGGAATACATTGATATTTTTCTTTCAAGTGAATTGAATTTTATGCAACCGACCCCTTGTCAAACTGGCCCTGGTCAACCTGGCCAAAATCAGTCAAACTAGTCCCTAAGGATGGAAGGCTGAGTCAAACTAGCTCCTGCATTCAAGGTGTTGTGTCAAAGAGCCCAGTGTCAGAAAGGCTCGCGTCAGTATGGCCCACCATCAGAGTTGACCAAAAAGGCCCACTTTTAAATTGGACAGACAGGCACTCACAATCACATGTGAGCCGGTGAGTGACATTTCCAACAATTTCGCAAATGTGCATAGCAAAGCCTCTGGCAAGCCTGTTCATCCACACAGGCTGGCCAGAGTCTTCACTATGCACTCTGGGGATAGATAAGGTCTGAACCCCTCTTCAGGCGGTCAGGGAATATTCTCATTGCATTGTGTTGCTTTCCAGGTTGCTAAACGTCTGTTTATCACGCACACATGAAACTGTTGGAAATGTCACACACTGGCTCATTTATCTTTTTACAGTCACACCCCTGGATGTAGTGAAGATTCGCCTGCAGGCCCAACGGAAGCCAGAGATGTTTACAAAAGGACACTGTTTTTGTTTTAGTAACGGTTTAATGGACGTTACATATCCATGTTTAAATGGAAACTCAAAGTTTAATGAAAACTGTCCACATCCAGAACACCAAACTAAAGCCAGACTCTTCAAAATTAACAATAGTGCTAGTTCCATAGTTCAAGAACAGTTCTTTAAAAAGCCAGGGAATTTTACAGGAACAGTGGTAAGAGTTTTTTTGTGAGTTCACTTATTCTTAACTCATACGTAGGGTGTGAGTTTTATCCAAGGTGTAGACATTGTCTCTCACCAGTGGGTTGATAAATGTAGATCTACATGAGATAGCAGCTGGAGGCTAGGAAAGGATGTAATGGTATCACTGGTGAGAGAAATACCAGGAATCCATTGTTACGTGCTCAAGCCACTTCATTATAACTGAAAGATTGTTGAAAGTGATGTAAAACCCCATTTAAAGACCAGTTTGTCGGCATAAATCCATTGTGACATACATTTCTCACCAAAGCTAGGCAGAGACCTGGGTTGATCATAATCTGAAATAATGATTACATGTATTTGATTACAATTTTTGAGTAATTGTTATCTGTAATGAGATCATTTCTGGTTACATGTAATTGTAATTCAATTGATTATATAGCAAAAAGGCCTGTAATCATTATTAAAACCCAATTACTTCATGTTTGCAATTGATATATTTATAGGTAAGCTGTATAAATTTTAAAAAGAATTGATCTGATTCAACATTTCCTATAGTTTGAAGATCTATTATGATATTTAATTCTTACTGCTAGCTAGGTGTTCCTAGTAATTGAATAAAAGTAAATTGAAAGGGAAATATATATTATTCTAAAAAGTTTGACTTAGATAGAAGCCATCTGAAAAAAGATTTCTGATAAAGATAAAAGTATTTAAAGAATTGAAAGAATTTACAAATTTAAAATGCTTTGACTATCATCACACTATATTTGGCAGTGATATTACTTTCTTTGATTTTAATGTCTGTTTATCGGTACCATTGATAGGATAAGGAAAAGACCTATTTGGGATAGCAGGTGGAAACTAGGACCTTGTGGTACTTCACCACATCCTGGGCAAAAAAGCCAAACTCCCATTTTAAATTCCATGATATAACTGAAGTTAAAATCTGTGTTAAACTGCATTCAAAAAAACAACCAAATCAATTAGCTATAGTTTTAGCAATTCAGTACACTGTATTTACAGAAATCCTTTGTTGAGGTTACTTATTTAAATCATCTCAATTCAAATGTCTACTCACAACATAGGGTCTTGACCTTCACCACCAATTTTAGATAAACATTCAAACTAGAATACTAATGCCCCCGCATCGATAGATTTGGGGCATATTGTTTTACTCATGTCTGTCTGTCTGTCCGTCCGTCCGTCTGTCTGTCCAAAAACTTAACCCGAAAACTTAACCTTGCCAATATCTTCAAGCCTATTCAAGATACAAAGCTAATATTTGGCATGATGATAGATCTCAATGATCCGCATCCGCTGGTACCAAAGTCAAGGTCATGTGACAAGGTCATCTGTCAAGGTCAAACTTTGAAAAAAAATGCCGTCACGGAGGCATTCGTGTTTCACAAACACATCTTGTTTTTCAAGTGAATAAAGCATAATAGACAATTTTTCTGCTAGTAAAAAACACACAAGCTGATGATACCAATGAAATGGGATATTTGAGTGTGAATTCGTTTTATCCTACAGGATGCCTTTATACAGATTACCAGAAATGAAGGCCTGGCATCACTATGGAGTGGATTACCACCAACTTTGTAAGTTTTTAGTTCTTGCTTCAGTTATATTGTATGCTTAGTAATACATGGAGCTTTCAATCTTAGGGATCATGAGTTTGAATTTCAGAATTTTGGATATGGCAGTTGATAAAACTGCTCTGTAAAAACTATTGACCCTTGTCATGCTGAATAAATTTTGGCTAAAAAATTGCATCAAAATCAAAAGAGCTAAAAGCACTGAAAGTACCAACTGTAGGTCAATTTATATTTGATAAACAAAGTGCATTGACAATTCTGGTTTGAAAGTGAGAAATAGGTGGTTTAGACTATCATCAGACTGCACATATGTGCAGGCTGATGTTTGTCTATGGCTCCTGCCAAAGCATGAATATTCTGGGCTCAGCATGACAATGGTTAAGATAAGGACATTCACTATATGTATTTAGCTCAACTTAGCATAAAGTGCTCAAGTAGAGCTATTGTGATCACTCATTGTTCATCCATTGTCTGTCTGTCCATCTGTCTGTCCATCAAGAATGTCTTTAGACATCTTCTCCCCCTAACCAACTTTGTCAATCAATCTGAAACTTGACAGGATGTTCCTTTGGTCAAGATCTACCAAAGTTGTTAAAAGAATTAAATTCCATCAAAAACTTTGGTTGCCATTGTAATAGAAAGGCTGAAAATTGATGAAAATCTTAAAAAATCTTCTCAAGTTCTCCTCCGTAAGCTCTGGGCTAATCAAACTGAAACCTGGCAGGGATGTTCCTTGTGTGAAGCTGGAACAAAGTTGTGAGAAAAAAAATATGAAAAACTCTAGTTGCCATGGTAACAGATAAGCTGAAAATTGCCGAAAATCTAAAAAAAAATTAATCTCCTAAACCGTTTGGCTAATGAAGCTGAAACAGGATGTTCCTTGGACGAGGTTCTACTAAAGATGTTAAATGAATTAAAATCCATCCAAAACTCTGGTTTATATTATGTTTCAGCTTCATTATCTTTAGATTTAAATAGATCAAATTCACAGTTGTTTTTGGATAGATTAGGTCGAATTTAAAAATCTGATCTGAATTCAAATCAAATGTGACAGAATAATTAATGCCACTTTCATGTGGATCTCTAGCAGCTTAAAGCAAAGTTTACCCTTCCTATCATGCTGTTCACGGCATATTCCTGCTGTACACAATGCTTGAACGGACCGTATAGACTAAGATCAGCCTCCACAAAGAACAGTTTAATTTTATCCTACACTGTCTGGTTTCTGCATTATTACCAGAAAAAACTTAGAACTTAGAACTTCACCTTTAAAAAAAGTAAAATGAAAATGGTAATTTGTTTTGAAAAAAAAATTAGAAATTTAAGTTTTTTTTTCTTTAAAAACCATCCTAAATATACATCTGAATGATCTCTGATAATTTTAACCTGGTTTTCAAGTTATGAGAAGACTTACACATCCAGGTGAGCGATTTATGACCATCATGGTCCTCTTGTTATCGACAACTAGTATTTCCATGCATTATAAATGTCTAATAGATATCAATGGCTCAGATTTGGACCAGTTGTAACTGCCTATACAAATGTTTTGAATTGAATGGATTTTTACACCGCTTTCAACATTATTTCAGTTATATCGCAGAGGCTGGAGCACCTAACAATGGTTTCCTGGTATTTCTCTCACCAGTACAACCACCACATCCTTTCCTAGCCTCCAGCTGCTATCTCACATAGGACTACGATTATCAACCCATTGGTGAAAGACAAATAGTCGGAAAGAATGAGTGCCGCTGTCGGGGCCTATACAAATGTATATTTATAGGCAATTACAACTGTTACCTGCTGAGACATCAATTATTATGTGGTTATTTTGATAGTTGAGAATAAATACTTATTTTCTTGGGGCCCGTTTTACTAAGCATCTTACGAAAAAATTAATCATAAGTCAAAATCAATAATCGTATCTAGTGTTTATATTCATTGATGGATTATGCCTTGCAATATCTCATTGAAATCGTCTTTAGAAGACGATTCCAATGAGATAATGCATGGCAGAATTCAATATTTAGTTACCACTGTAGAAGCAACTTTAGTTTTTGACTTATGCAAAAAATAATCGTAAGATGTTTAGTAAAACGGGCCATTGTTGTCTTTGTTACAGAGTTATGGCAGTTCCTGCTACTGTAATTTATTTCACGCTATATGATAAACTACGGGAACATTTACACTACAGTGCTCATTCATTTCGAGATAATTGGTGGAAACCTGTAGTTGGGGGTGGATCTGCTAGAGGTAGGAAGGGTTATGTTTATAAGATGTAGAAAATATTTTTTTTTCATTGAGGTATGAATGAAATTTAATCATACTATTTGAAAAACACAACATCCAACCAAACATATGTGAATACTGTAAATTCCAGATATATAATTGCTGTCAGGAATTTTGTAAAATTATTTTACCTGATGTTCATAAATGAACTTGATAATTATAAAAAGCACAGTAAGGACCAGATTCTAGCTTTTTAAATCACCTGAGCAAAAAGACAGGTGGCAATATCAAAGAAATTATAGAAAAATATAAATATTGAATAATGACAAAGTGTCTTACAAAAATTCTAGGTCAACTTTCAAATAAATATTACCAACATTTTTTTTGCACAAATACAAAAAAATCAAAATTTATCTTTGAAACATGTACATTTCTACATCTATGCAAAATTTGTTGAAATTGGCCTTATATTTACAGAATGAATTGGAAAAATTCATCCTCAATTTGCAAGGACATCACTGAGGTGACAATTTGTCTTTGTGTAGAAGCATTCTAAATGATATTTTTCAGTTCCCCACTATTTCATTGGCTATAAGAAACACTCCCCTTTTACATCATATTGTTTACAAGCCAATGTGCTCAAGGTGAGCCAATGTGATTACTCACTGTCTGTTGTCAATTCGAAATTTGGTAGGGATATTCCTTGGGCAAAGCTCTACCTAATTTGTTAGAAGAATTTAATTCCATCAAATAGTCTGGTTTCCATGGTAATGGAAAGGCCAAAAATCTTAGGAAGAATTTCTTCTCCTCCTTAATCATAAGGCCAATCAAGCTGAACCTTAGAAGGGAGGTTCCTTGGCTGAAGCAATACTAAATGTGTTTAACTCTGGTTGCCATGGTAACTGGAAGGCCAAAAGTTCAAGAAATTTAAAAAAAAAAGATGAAATTCAAAAGGACAATATTAAAGTCTGACTCTATCTCTTTCAAAATTTTTAATATACATCAAAACAATCTCTGGTAATTATTAATTGGTTGACAAGTTATGAGTTGACTTATTCAGGTGACCAATTTAGTACCATCATGGTCCTCTTGTTCTGGATAACTTATCAAATATATAGATGCATACGATTTCTTTAATGCTTTTTGGTGGTTTTTAGAGAAATAATGGTAGATTTTCACTGCAAAAGTAGTGGAATTATCAAAATCTTATACCCTGCTTTTATGCATTTCATCCTATCTGACGTCATCTATGCGGGGCGTAATAAGTGACTTCACAATGAACGTTGCATAGAAATCACACACAAAATGACGCGCTTTACAAAAATCTGTCCTAAAAATTTAACATTTTGTTTCACTTTTGCAATAAAGAAATAGAATAATCTTTTGTTTTTCAAGTAAGATTGATTAATATTTCATTTTGTGAACAACAAAAGCTATATTTTCACTTCTTGAAAATATAGCTTTTGTTGTTCACTCAATAAATATAAATCGATGTTTCACTGAAACAAACAATTATTCTCTATATATTTTGCTGATCAACAATTTTCTTATTCTCTATTTCAGTGATAGCTGCAACAATTATAAGTCCCTTAGAATTAATCAGAACTAAAATGCAGTCAGAAAAAATGACTTATAGAAAAGTATTTCAGGCGGCTAGAACCACAGTACAACAAGATGGAGTTTTGTCCCTTTGGAGAGGTCTGGGACCTACACTGCTTAGAGATGTACCGTTCTCATGTATGTATGAACATTTGAAATGGGGGGGGGGCTGAGGTTATAAAACATTTCTCTTTCTCAAATCAGAATTTAATGAAATTTCAGATTTAGATTAGAGTTGTAATTTTGTAATAATACTGTAATAAAAGTATGACCATTAAAGATATGTTAATAAATTGTTCTTAATAACAACTCATAAAGCCTCCCTTGGAAGAAGAGGGGGGATATTGCTTTGCAATTGTCAGTTGGTCGCTCTCCTAGTTGGTCTGTCCTCCCTAAGACCTTTTTGGTCCGCAGTATATTTCAAAAAGTATACAAGCTAGAATCATAAAACTTCACAGGTGGATAGATTTCATTGAGGAGAAGTGCAGTCCACAAGAACCATAACTCTACTCATTGTATGAGAGTTATTGCACTTTGTTGATTGACAAAGAATAGGCTATTGACCTGCTTTTATGGAGCACAAATGTTTTACAAACATCTCTTGTTAATGTATTATCTCATTATGTTCATACAGGTATGTAAATCCTAAGTTTGAGAAACTTATCGGTTGGAATTGAGAAAAGTTTTATAACCTCATGCCCAGATGATGAAACTGTTGCAAAACATTTGAGGGTAAAACTTCAGCAAACATTTTTGTACCTTGAATGCAGGGCTTGATAAAGTTCCCACACCAAAGGTATCACTTTGACATTGTCTGTCTGTCTGTCAGTAAATGTGTTACAGACTTAGCGAGCTAACTAAGTATTCCCATATTGCATGGCTCGTCTTTGACCCTTAAACCAGGGTTTCGACCCCCCAAAATCTGAAAATATCTTAATTTGACCCCTAGAAATTTCTCAGAAGGGGGTCATTTTGACCCCTTGAGAAGAATTTCTAAGGGCCAAAACATGGTTCTATATCTAAAATTTTCACAAGTTACTTTTTTAAAATCTATAATTTAATTACTTGTTTCATATCATTACAAAAAAACAGTTAAAGTGACTGTTAAATGCATGTATGCAAAATTCTACTTATGATTTGCTTTTTCTTTGTCGACCCCTTTATATCAATACTTGACCCCCAGAATTTCTTAGGTGAGGAGTCAATATCAAACTCTAATACGAGCCCTGTATTGCCTAAAAACTATTTGAATTCCATAATGTAGCATTATTGGTACTTTCCCTCTTATATCAATGGTCTATTATCATGCCTCCTTCAAAGAAGAGGTGTGTTTCTTTGCACTTGTCTGTCAGCCGATCCTTCTGTCTGTAGACTGTTTTTTGTCTGGAGCATATCTCAAAGAGTAATACGTGAGCTGGATAGATCTCATTGAGGAAAAGTGCAGTGAACAAGAACCATAACTCTAGTCATTACATTTTGTGAGTTATTGTTAATTGTTGTTTGACAAAGAGTAGACTGTTGATGGTCATAAATCTTTTACAAATATCTCTTTGTTTTATTGTGATAATGTACCTAAAGGCACCTCCTGTTTCTACCTTACAGCATTATACTGGCTGGGTTATGAGATATGTAAAGGTATGGTGCTAGAGGAGAGGGGAGAAACTAGACTCAGATTTATGGAAAGTTTTGTGGCGGGAGCTGTCTCAGGATCAGTAAGTTGATCAATAAAATAGCAACAGATTGAGAGGATTAAGTGGGATTTAGATTTGTGAAAAATCACAAAAAAAGAACCACCTGGGAACTGTAAAGTTATTATTTGAAAAAGAGATAGGTTCCAGTAAAAGTCAACCGGATGTTACAAAATTGTTTTCTCACAGTAACAATCATTCTAGATTCTGAAAATCACTAAAAGCTGCTCTTTCACAGATTGGGAAAATGTGATTTTTTTATTTTTTTGTAAAATCAACCTGGTATCATGACTTCATCGTGTAGAAAACTCTACCAAAACAAGATTCAATTTGGTAAGGCAAGGGGAAAAAGACAGATATTCCTGAAATTAGCGGAATTCCACTCTGAAAAAATAAAGCGACTCCTAACGCCTAAAAGATTATTCTTAAATTTTTAACCAACTATTGACACATGAAATTCCACCTAAAAATTATTCTTAAATTTTTAACCAACTATTGACACATGAAATTCCACCTATTTGTCACATTATATCAAAGCTCAAGGGTAAAGTATTTGTGATTTGGGAAACTTCATATACATGCTAAAAAGGAAACATTATGCATGAAAATAACTATTTCGTAATTTATAGACTGGATAGAAATAGACTGGTTACGTCACTGACCCTACTGCCTTAAACTTGTTTTGGAATGAGTTGTTGTTAGTACCATACCCATATGCGATTCTTAAACATCGGAAAATGCACACATTTCTGAATCTAAGAACCACTTTTGTTTTTTAGCTCACCTGAGCACGAAGTGCTCAAGGTGAGCTATTGTGATCGCGCTGTGTCCGGCGTCCGGCGTCCGTCAACATCTTGTGTGCACTCTAGAGGCCACAGTTTTGACCCAAATGTCTTGAAACTTGGTCACAATGTTTGTCTCCATCAACTCTCGGTCAAGTTCGAAATTGGGTCAAGTTGGGTCAAAAATGGGGTCAAGGGGTCAAATCTTAGAAAAACCTTGTGTGCACTCTAGAGGCCACATTTTTTGTCCAAATGCTTTGAAACTTGGTCAGAATGTTTGTCTCCATCAAATCTCGATCGAGTTCGGAATTGGGACAAGTGGGGTCAAAAATGGGGTCAAGGGGTCAAATCTTAGAAAAACCATGTGTGCACTCTAGAAACCACATTTTTTGTCCAATTGTCTTGAAACTTTGTCAGAATGTTTGTCTCCATCTTATCTCAATCAAGTTCCAAATTGGGTCAAGTGGGGTCAAAAATGGGGTCAAGGGGTCAAATCTAAGAAAAACCATGTGTGCAGTCTAGAAGCCAAATTTTTTGTCCAATTGTCTTGAAACTTTGTCAGAATGTTTGTCTCCATCTTATCTCGATCAAGTTCCAAATTGGATCAAGTGGGGTCAAAATTGGGGTCAAGGGGTCAAATCTAAGAAAAAACTTGTGTGCACTCTAGAAGCCACATTTTTGGCCCAAATATCTTGAAACTTGGTCACAATGTTTGTCTCCATCAAATCTCAGTCAAGTTCGAAATGAGGTCAAGTTGGGTCAACAATGGGGTCAAGGGGTCAAATCTTAGAAAAACCTTGTGTGCACTCTAGAGGCCACATTTTTGGCCCAAATGTCTGTAAACTTGGTCACAATGTTCGTATCCATCAACTCTCGGTCAAGTTTGAAATTGGGTCAAGTGGGGTCAAAAATGGGGTCAAATCTTAGAAAAACCTCGTGTGCACTCTAGAAACCACATTTTTGGTCCAATTGTCTTGAAACTTGGTCACAATGTTTGTCTCCGTCGAATCTCGATCAAGTTCGAAAATGGGTCAAGTGGGGTCAATATTGGGGTCAAGGGGTCAAATCCTAGAAAAACCTGTGTGCACTCTAGAAGCCACATTTTTTGTCCAATTGTCTTGAAACTTTGTCAGAATGTTTGTCTCCATCAAATCTCAGTCAAGTTCGAAATTAGGTCAAGTGGGGTCAAAAATGGGGTCAAGGGGTCAAATCTTAGAAAAACCTTGTGTGCATTCTAGAGGCCATATTTTTGGCCCAAATGTCTTAAAACTTGGTCAGAATGTTTGTGAACATCAAATCTCCGTTAAGTATGAAATTGGGTCAAGTGGGGTCAAAAATGGGGTCAAATCTTAGAAAACCTTTTGTGCACTCTAGAGGCCACATTTTTGGCCCAAATATCTTGAAACTTGGTCAGAAGGTTTGTCTCCATGGAATCTCACTCAAGTTTGAAATTGGGTCAAGTGGAGTCAAAAATGGGGTCAAGGGGTCAAATCTTAGAAAAACCTTGTTTACTCAAATATCTTGAAACTTCGTCAGAATGTTTGAATGAAAGCTAGGTTTAGTTTGAAATTGGGTCAAGTTTGGTCCAAAATGAGGGTAAGGGGTCAAATTTTTTTAAAATCCTTGTGTGCACTCTTTGATTGAAAATTATGTATTTTGGTCAGTATGTTATTCTTGAAATCTTACACGAGTTTGATAGAGGGTCAAACACTTTTTTTAACTTTAGAGGCAACATATTTGTCTGAAATGTTAACTTCTTAAAAACCATACATTTATGGATGGTTTTATAATTACGTGGCTCAAATGTTCCAATCATGAGTACAAGTGCCAATTTAATGAAATTTTCAAAAGTTCCAAGGTCAAAAGCTTAAAGTAAGCTCAAATCCCAAAATGATTTGGCACAAATTATTTGAATCCAGTGCACACCTAACAATAAAAGTTACTTCAAGGTCAAAGTCAAGGTCAAATGTTGAAATGGACATTGCCTGCTCAACTTAATTTTTCCATGCGTAATCAGTCTATTTGAAAGTTTATTTATCTTTCTTTCAGATAGCAGCATTCATTACTTTACCTTTTGATGTAATCAAAACACACAGACAAATAGAGTTAGGAGAGAAAATGTTTTTTAAAGGTAATTATTGAAATAAGTGTAGTGTATTATACAAGTTTAGTTTTATTTCCTGTTGATTTGATTTGAGCCAGGGTATAAACAAGAGCTGTTGGAGGACTGCATAGCTCCACTTTTCTTATGTGCTGGACAGTAAAAGCAAATCAATGTGAAACTTGGGAAATTCCAATAAATTTAATATCAGAGAAATGAATCTTTGTCCACAAGCTGATATAGAAATCACAGATGCAAGTGCAAAATTTCCAAGCAAAAGCTTTACTAGAAACAGAGATATTATAGATAAATGGTTAACGGTTAAATTTCACCTAAACTCAATATCAGAGTAATGAATCTTTGTTTAGGGACTAACATGAACTTCATAGAAGCATGTGTAAAGTTTCCAAGCAATAGCTTTAGTAAAAACAGAGATATTACAGATATAAATCAGTTGCACATAAGACTGAACTGAGAATCTCTAGGTCCAAAAAGTGTTAAAAATTCCTTTAAATTCAATACAAGAGGAACAAACCTTTGTTTAGAAGATGATATTATGGTCTCCGAAGCATGTTTAAATTTTCCAAGCAATAGCTTTACTAGAAATAGCGATATTACTGTCAGATAAACACAAGTTGCACATAAAACCACCACCAAGATTTCTAGGGCTGAAAAGGGTTAAAATCTACTAAATTCAATATCAGAGTAACAAATCTTTGTCTAGAGGCTGACAGTATGGTACCAGAAGCATGTGCAAAATTTCAAAGAAATAGCTTTAGTGATTGATTGAATGGGGTTTTACACTGCTTTCAATATTATTTCAGTTATATTGCGGCAGCTGGAGACCAAACAATGGACTCCTGGTATTTCTCACACCAGTACTACCATTTCATCCTTTCTTAGCCTCCAGCTGCTATCCCACAAAGGTCTACCATTATAGACCCCATTGGTTGGAAGCTTTAGAAGAAATAGAGATTTGACACAGTTGCAGGTAAAACTGTTACCAAAGCATTAAGCCAACGACCAGTGACCACAATAGACCCCCCTATTCTACAAATAGTCAAGCTAATAAAGGATTAAACTTATTTCAGCTGTGGTAACAACATTTTAAGTCTCCTTTTACTATGAAAAAGAGTTTAAACAAAAAAAAGATCGACAATAATAAGTCAGCAATATGATTTGCAAGCTTGATAACTTCTCAATTCTATATAAGTTTGTCTCAAATAAGATCTATAGAGTAAAAGATTCTTTTTCCTGAAATTACCAACATCTTTACCTAAAAACAGATTCTTTGTTACAGACTCTTTTCATAACATTTACATTAACATTTGTCCGTACAAACACAATTTTTGAAACATTCTGATGTCAAAAAATACTGCAAAAATGTGTGTTAGATGATATGCTGATGACATCTTTTAGAATGTGATCTTAAACACATGTAAGAAAGTGATTTCCCTTATGGCTGTTTGGTGTAGAAGACAAGTAGAAGTTAATTCATTTAGAAATTGATCATACGTATGTGTAGGAAACGGATATCTCTAACGGCTGTATGTTATAGAAGACATGTGATATGTCAGAATATAAAACATCACTTATGAATCTATAGAGTAAAAGATTCTTTTTCCTTAAATTACTAATATCTTTACCTAAAAATAGATTCTTTGTTACAGACTCTTTTCATAACATTTACATTAACATTTGTCCGTACAAACACAATTTTTGAAACATTCTGATGTCAAAAAATACTGCAAAAATGTGTGTTAGATGATATGCTGATGACATCTTTTAGAATGTGATCTTAAACACATGTAAGAAAGTGATTTCCCTTATGGCTGTTTGGTGTAGAAGACAAGTAGAGTTTAATTCATTTAGAAATTGACCATACGTATGTGTAGGAAACGGATATCTCTAACGGCTGTATGTTATAGAAGACATGTGATATGTCAGAATATAAAACATCACTTATGAATCTGTGTGTGACAAACCAAACAAATCTTCTCCATTTCTGTCTGTATGTAAAACACAACTCATCTTCTTATTATGGACAGTATACATGAAATGTTCACAGAATATTCACTACCATGCAACCATGAGCATTTTGTGATAACTACAGTAACTATGTCATAGAAAAAGGGGCCTTTATGTACCATATATCCTCTAATAATAGCAGCCTCCCTAATAGTAGCATCCCTACATTTTTTACTAAGGAAACCAACTTCAAATGCCTAATTTTAGAAACTTTTTGAGACTTCTTCTCTAATTTGAGAAGAATTTCCTCTAAACAATCATTTATATGATTGTTTAGAGGAAATGAACCTCAAATGAAAGGGAAAAGGGCATTAAAGACATCAATTTTAATGATTTTTTTAGCTCACCTGAGCACGAAGTGCTCAAGGTGAGCTTTTGTGGTAAGGTGGATGTCCATCGTCAACATTTGAGGCACATTTTTTGCCCTATCGACTTAAAATTTGGTCAGAATGATTGTCTTGATCAAATCTCGGACAAGTTCGAAATTGGGTCACCTGGGGTCAAAAACTATGTCACAGGGTCAAATAATAGAAAAACCTTGTATGCACTCTATAGGCCACATTTTTTGCACAATCAACCTGAATTTTGGTCAGAATGATTGTCTTGATAAAATCTCAGATGAGTTCGAAATTGGGTCAACTGGGGTCAAAAACTAGGTCACAGGGTCAAATAATAGAAAAACCTTGTATGCACTCTAGAGGCCACATTTTTTGCCTAATCAACCTGAAAATTGGTCAGAATGATTTTCTTGATCAAATCTCGGACGAGTTCGAAATTGGGTCAACTGGGGTCAAAAACTAGGTCATGGGGTCAAATCATAGAAAAACCTTGTATACACTCTTGAGGCCACATTTTTTGCCTAATCAACCCGAATTTTTGTCAGAATGAATGTCTCGATGAAATCTAGGACAAGTTCGAAATTGGGTCAACTGGGGTCAAAAAACTAGGCACCGGGGTCAAATCATAGTAAAACCTTGTATGCAATCTAGAAGCCACATTTTTTGTTGAATCAACCTGAATTTTTGTCAGAATGATTGTTTTGATACAACCTTTGACAATTTTGAAATAGGGTCAGCTTGGGTCAAAAACTAGGTCACAGGGTCAAATAATAGAAAAACCTTGTATGCACTCTATAGGCCACATTTTTTGCCCAATCAACCTGAATTATGGTCAGAATGATTGTCTTGGAGAAATCTCGGACGAGTTTTAAATTTGGTCAACTGGGGTCAAAAACTAGGTCACAGAGTCAATTCTTAGAAAAACCTTGTATGCACTCTAGAGGCCTCATTTTTTTCCTAATCAACCTGAATTTTGGTCAGAATGATTGTCTTTTAGAAATCTCAAACCAGTTTGAAATTGGGTCAACTGGGGTCAAAAACTAGGTCACAGGGTCAAATAAAAGAAAAACCTTGTATGCACTCTAGAGGCCTCATTTTTTTCCTAATCAACCTGAATGTTGGTCAGAATGATTGTCTTGATGTAATCTTGGGCGTGTTCGAAATTGGGTCAACTGGGGTCAAAAACTTGGTCACATGGTCAAATCATTGAAAAAACCTTGTATGCACTCTAGAGGCCACATTTTTTGCCCAATCGACCTGAATTTTGGTCAGAATGATTGTCTTGATAAAATCTCAGATGAGTTCGAAATTGGGTCAACTGGGGTCAAAAACTAGGTCACAGGGTCAAATAATAGAAAAACCTTGTATGCACTCTAGAGGCCACATTTTTTGCCTAATCAACCTGAAAATTGGTCAGAATGATTGTCTTGATCAAATCTCGGACGAGTTCGAAATTGGGTCAACTGGGGTCAAAAACTAGGTCATGGGGTCAAATCATAGAAAAACCTTGAATACACTCTAGAGGCCACAATTTTTGCCCAATCAACCTGAATTTTTTTCAGAATGAATGTCTCGATGAAATCTAGGAAAAGTTCGAAATTGGGTCAACTGGGGTCAAACAACTAGGCACCGGGGTCAAATCATAGTAAAACCTTGTTTGCAATCTAGAAGCCACATTTTTTGCCAATTAACCTGAAATTTGGTCAAAATAAATGTCTTGATGAAACCTTGGACAAGTTTGAAATTGGGTCAACTGGGGTCAAAAACTAGGTCACAGGTTCAAATCATAGAAAAACCTTGTATGCACTATAGAGGCCACATTTTTTGCCCAATCGACCTGAATTTTGGTCAGAACGATGGTCTTGATAAAATCTTGAATGAGTTCAAAATTGGGTCAACTGGGGTCAAAAACTAGGTCACAGGTTCAAATCATAGAAAAACCTTGTATGCACTCTAGTGGTCACATTGTTTGCACAATCAACCTGAATTTTGGTCAGAATGATTGTCTAGGAGAAATCTCGGACGAGTTTTAAATTTGGTCAACTGGGGTCAAAAACTAGGTCACAGAGTCAATTCTTAGAAAAACCTTGTATGCACTCTAGAGGCCTCATTTTTTTCCTAATCAACCTGAATTTTGGTCAGAATGATTGTCTTTCAGAAATCTCATACCAGTTTGAATTTGGGTCAACTGGGGTCAAAAACTAGGTCACAGGGTCAAATAATAGAAAAACCTTGTATGCACTCTAGAAGCCACATTTTTTGCCAATTAACCTGAAATTTGGTCAAAATAAATGTCTTGATGAAACCTTGGACAAGTTTGAAATTGGGTCAATTGGGGTCAAAAACTAGGTCACAGGTTCAAATCATAGAAAAACCTTGTATGCACTCTAGAGGCCACATTTTTTGCCCAATCGACCTGAATTTTGGTCAGAACGATGGTCTTGATAAAATCTTGAATGAGTTCAAAATTGGGTCAACTGGGGTCAAAAACTAGGTCACAGGTTCAAATCATAGAAAAACCTTGTATGCACTCTAGTGGTCACATTGTTTGCACAATCAACCTGAATTTTGGTCAGAATGATTGTCTAGGAGAAATCTCGGACGAGTTTTAAATTTGGTCAACTGGGGTCAAAAACTAGGTCACAGAGTCAATTCTTAGAAAAACCTTGTATGCACTCTAGAGGCCTCATTTTTTTCCTAATCAACCTGAATTTTGGTCAGAATGATTGTCTTTCAGAAATCTCATACCAGTTTGAATTTGGGTCAACTGGGGTCAAAAACTAGGTCACAGGGTCAAATAATAGAAAAACCTTGTATGCACTCTAGAAGCCACATTTTTTGCCAATTAACCTGAAATTTGGTCAAAATAAATGTCTTGATGAAACCTTGGACAAGTTTGAAATTGGGTCAATTGGGGTCAAAAACTAGGTCACAGGTTCAAATCATAGAAAAACCTTGTATGCACTCTAGAGGCCACATTTTTTGCCCAATCGACCTGAATTTTGGTCAGAACGGTGGTCTTGATAAAATCTTGAATGAGTTCAAAATTGGGTCAACTGGGGTCAAAAACTAGGTCACAGGTTCAAATCATAGAAAAACCTTGTATGCACTCTAGTGGTCACATTGTTTGCACAATCAACCTGAATTTTGGTCAGAATGATTGTCTAGGAGAAATCTCATACCAGTTTGAAATTGGGTCAACTGGGGTCAAAAACTAGGTCACAGGGTCAAATCTTAGAAAAACCTTGTATGCACTCTAGAGGCCACATTTTTTGCCCAATCAACCTGAATTTTGGTCAAAATGAATGTCTTGATGAAACCTTGGACAAGTTTGAAATTGGGTCAACTGGGGTCAAAAACTAGGTCACAGGTTCAAATTATAGAAAAACCTTGGTTGCACTCTAGAAGCAACATATGTTGCCCATCAACCTGAATGTTGGTCAGAATGATTGTTTTTATGAAATCTCTGACAAGTTTGAAATTTGGTCAACTGGGGTCAAAAACTAGGTCACAGAGTCAATTCTTAGAAAAACCTTGTATGCACTCTAGAGGCCTCATTTTTTTCCTAATCAACCTGAATTTTGGTCAGAATGATTGTCTTGATGTAATCTTGGGCGTGTTCGAGATTGGGTCAACTGGGGTCAAAAACTTGGTCACATGGTCAAATCATTGAAAAAACCTTGTATGCACTCTAGAGGCTGCATTTTTTGCCGAATCAACCTAAATTTTGGTCAGAATGATGGTCTTGATGCAATTCTTGATGAGTATGAAATTGGGTCAACAGGGGTCAAAAACTAGGTCACATGGTCAAATCATAGAAAAACCTTGTATGCACTCTAGAGGCCACATTTTTTGCTGGATCAACCTGAAATTCGATCAGTTAGATTGTCTTGATGAAATCTCCGAAGAGTTCATAATTGGGTCAATTGGGGTCAAAAACTGTCTTGGGGTCAAATCTTAAAAAAAGCTTGTATGCACTCTAGAGGCCACATTTTTTGCCCAATCAACCTGAAATTTTGTCAGAATGAATGTCTCGATGAAATCTGGGACGATTTCGAAATTGGGTCAACTGGGGTCAAAAACTGTGTCTTGGGGTCAAATCTTAGAAAAACCTTGTATGCACTCTAGAGACCACATTTTTTGTTCAATCAACATGAAATTTCGTCAGAATGATTGAATTGATGCGATTTTTGATGAGTATGAAATTGGGTCAACTGGGGTCAAAAACCTGGTCACAGGGTCAAATAATAGAAAATCCTTGTTAGTCAACCTGAAAATTGTAAAAAAGGTATTATCAGGTAGTACAGAGGCAGAAGAATATTGAAAAAATTTAGACAGTTTCATTCAGGTGAGCGATTAAGGGCCACTATGGCCCTCTTGTTTTTTTTAAATCAGAAAACGCATATTCACTAAGGCTCCCTTACCATGTTATGTATGGCTCCTGGGGACTTTTTTTAGGAGAATTACAGTAAATATGTTTCCTGTTGGGACAAATAATGTGACAATGATGCTCTTTTTGAAATTTAGATGGTACATTAATGTTTCTGGTACTGGTATTTATTTTTCAGGTGATAAACAAATAACCTCCACATGGATGCTAATAAAGAATCTATACAGACAGGAAGGAATTACAGTGTTATTCTCAGGTACTCTTTTTCTCATAAAACATGCATGTAGTCGGCCGGTCACACAAAAATAGACCAACAGTGAACTCAGTAAAATGATTATTTGAATAAGTCAAAGGTTGCTTTTCAAAAATAACAGACTTTTGGTATTGACAGTTCTTTATTCAGTTTTAACTTAGCTTTATTATAAGGTATTGCTGGAAAAAGAGCGATTGTATAAGGCGATGCTTTTTTCCACCGAATATCTTCAAAGAAAAATCTTGAAAGTGAAAAAAAAAGAAATTTGTTGTTGAAAAAATAACGCATCACAAAGAGCATATTAACTAACATTTCACTAAAGGTTAAATTTTCTGGCAATGATATAATTCAATGTAGTGGACCCGTAATAGTTCCGCAAGTTTGCAACATTTCACAACTCATGATCTTTCACAATGTTAACCAAGGTTTCCTAATGAAAATCATAAGGAAACCTTGGTTAACACTGTTAAAGTTCATAACTTCAGAAACATTGTGGAACTATTACAGGTCCACTACTTTAACAGAATTTCGATAACATTTTTCGTCTATTTTCAGGTCTGACTCCTCGACTAGTCAAGGTTGCCCCAGCATGTGCCATCATGATCAGTACTTATGAGTTTTGTAAAGCATTCTTTCGGGAAAAGAACTTAGAAAAAGCAGAATTTCACAATAGATAATATTTAATGAAATTGATCATGTGTACAACATAACTATTGATACGTACATAACTAGTTTTATGTATGTTTGAAGGTCGGTGATGTTCCTTGTGCAAAGTGAATGCATTCAGAAATCAAGGGGGTTAGTGGCAAAATATAGTAATTGCCTAAAGATTAACAGTGGAATCTTGTTAATACAAGTCCATTTTGTCAACACTATTATTGCTTTTATCCAGATGTTGCTTTTAACCCTTTGCTGTTAAATGCCTGCTTTTTACGTGCCTGTGATTTTAAGATTGAGAAGGCCAAGCAATTTCTTCTTTTTCCACACTATTTTCTACCCTACTGAATGGTTATTTTTCAAATTTAAATCCACTTAAAATTTTCGTCTGCAAAACCTTTGAATTTGGACAGGTCTAAAATTTTGTAAAACAGTAAATTGCTTTTGTCGGGATTGCAAACAAATGGAAACAAAACCCTTGAAATATCATAATCAAAATTATAGTGTAATATTCCCCTCACATGTATATACATGTAGTTTTGTGATGGGAATGGCGATAAAAAAACAGTATTGAGGGTATATCAATCAATTTTGAAAATGTATGTAAAGATATCAATGACTCAGGGCGAAACTTTTGTAACTGCCTATAAACATGAAGGCAGTTTGAACTGTTTGGCGATAAGTCATTTAAATATGGAATCAAAAAAATAAATAATAATACTAATTGAGAAACCAATTTTGACACAAAAAATTAAAGTTTGTCATTAAATAAGTCTTGTGATGAATTTAATTCTGCGCTTAAAATTACATGAATTTTCTTCAAGCTTTTGAAGTAATAATTCAATATTTTCATGAAAAATAATCAATAGAAGGATCAAGAATAGAAAGTGATAAACAGGTTTGTGAAATCTAAGATAGGACTACTCATTTTTGCATTGATGAATTGATGAACAGAATGAATTTTACTACAAGTTATTTATTATTGTTAATTATGAATTTATGAATGGACATAAACAGATTTTAACATGAATATAGTTGAGTTTGTTTTTAAAGTTCCATTAAGTTTTCGTGGTTTAGAAGCTACCGGTAGTTACCGTAAATTTACAAACAAGAGCACCAATCAGTGTCAAGGCTCAGCTGTCAAGTTCGGGATGGTGGAAGAAAATGAATTGCATATCGATGGGTCAGGGCAAAACTGTTGCAAGTGCCTCTATAGTCAATAGTTTTGTGCTGACCCCTAAATATGCTCATTATCACAACCATTTTGTGATATAATAACATCGAGATTTTTATTTAAGTTTGAGATGGCAGAGACACACATTTGTAGGATTCTCTTATGTAGTTTGAATCAAATTGGTTGTTTATTTTTTTTTTAATCTTAAGGTTAAGGTCAGAGTGGAATTATGATTGTCAGTTTTTAGCTCCACTGGCTGAAAGCCACTGGGGCTATTGTCATGGCGCTGTGCCCGTCGTGCGTCTGTCTGTGCGTCCGGTCGTAAACTTTTTCTTTAAAAATCTTCTCCTCAGAAACAACTGGATGAATTCCAACCAAACTTCTCAGGAATGATCCTTGGGTGACCCTCTTTCAAAGTTGTTCAAGAAATTTTGATTCAATGAAAAACATGAATTTTATGGTCGTGGCTAATTTCCAAATATGGTAAAAAGTGAGTTTTCTCAGATTCTAATTGATGGATACCAATTAAATTTTACATGAATGATCCTTGTGTGACCCTTTATCAGTCTACAGAAAAATATTGTGATCGGATGGAAAATATGTATTTTATGGGCGGCGGTCATTTTTCTTTGTTATATAGTGGAAACTTTGAAAATCATTTTCTCAGAATGTAACAGATGGGTAAGAACCAAATTTCACTGGAATGATCCTTGGGTGACCCTTTATCAGTCTACCAAAAATAATCGTGATCAGATGGAGAATACATGTGTTTATTTTCTGGGCGGAGGTCATTTCTCTAAATGTTATATAGTGGAAACTTTACAAATCATTTTCTCAGAACGCAATTGATGGATATCAACCAAATTTTCCTGGAATGATCCTAGAGTGACCCTTTATCAGTCTACTAAAATTTATTGTGAGCGGATGGAAAATATGTATTTTATGGGCGTAGGTCATTTCTCTATATGTTATATAGTGGAATTTTGAAAGTCATTTTTCTCAGAATGTAGCAGATGAATATCAATTACACTTCATTTGTATGATCCTTGGGTGCCCCATTGTCATGCAGCCAAAAATGATTGCAATTGGATGAAAAATATGTATTTTATGGGCGGAGGTCATTTCTCTATATGTTATAAACTTGAAACTTTGAAAATCATTTTCAATATCAGTGTGACCCAAAATATCTAAAAATCTAGTCAAAACTTTGATTTGCTTTTGCAAGAATTTCAAGCCTGTGGAGCAACTCAAGCCATTCATGGCTTTCTAGTTTCCCTTTTCCATATCTCTTGACCCTGTGGTCAGTTTCATTTTATCTCACACACCCTTGTACAGCTTGAGCATTCAATACAGGTTCATATCCTGAAGGTCAAGACCACACAAGGTCATACTATGTAATGTTCTTATAGGTTGTAGACACATAAAAGTTCCTCAATGTTTCATTAGTTATGAACTTTAACAGTAGTATTACAGGATTTCTAATGAGTCCATGTCTCCAGCATAAGGTCATAATCTGAATTTTCTAACATGCACTTACATAAACGCATCTAGGATTTTGAAATTTATACACACTCAGAAGGCAGCCAACATAGAAAATGTAGAATAAAGGCGATATGTAGACTGTGACAAATGATGAATGTCTCCAGTCCGCTCCCCTTTTCTATGATTTGAGTGTTAGTGAATAATCAAACATTCATCACAAAATTTTTTCGAAAGAAGTTTTATTTCTATTACACACTTGCTTAATATGCATAATGGTAGTTACCCCCTTGATCGTGATGAAAGCTAATGGTCTATGTTTGGTTTAGGCGCTCCCTTCCCTAGAATAAGGTGAAAGTATACAAAGGCCTAATTGATCTTTTATATGTAGCTTGTCATGTTAGCATGTGTGCTGTTCTCACATAAAAGCACTTCTTTTGTGATGAGGAATATAGAGAGAGTCGTAAATCCCATTCTGAACATCAGATTATTTAATTTCATCTAAAACAGATGAAAACTTTTGCTCAAAGACAAGACCATCTGCTTCTTGAATTTGTTTCTTTGAATGAGGTTTTACATTACTTTCAACCATCTTTTGGTTATATCGCAGCGGTTGGAGCACTAATGGATTCCTGGTATTTCTCACACCAGTACAACCATCACATCCTTTCCTAGCCTACAGCTGCTATAGCACAAAAGTCTATGATTATCAACCCATTGGTAAGACAAGTAGTCAGAAAGGATGAATGTGGCTGTCAGGGATCAAACCCATGACCTCTTTATTGACAGTCCAACATGCTACCAACTGCACTTTGATGGTAGCATGTCCTGCTTCTTGAAACCTGGAGGCATTTGGCTACAAGTCCAACCCCCTAATCATAAAGCGATCTGGCTATATATACAGGTTTATTTTGTTTGAAATCAGTAATAAGTCTCAACAACATAAAAACTCATTCTTTATTCGCTCAGAGCATTCCTTATTCATCTGAATCCATTACAGTAAAGGTGATAAAGTAAAACATTTACTTTCTTTATTAATATGGCAATTACTGGTATTTCTTGATTCTGGAAATATTGAAATGTCAAACCTCTATATAATCCGGCCAGATTGTCTTTTCTGGTAATGAATTGTATAGCTCTAGGCATACCAAGCTCTAGGCATATCAAATTATATTTTATTCCTTTCAACATGAAACTATTAATTCATTTATCTCATTGATAAAACTTATAAACAGAAATAAGAATGAACTTGGGTTTAACCCTTTCCTAAACAGTCTATAAACAGATCATATGTCGGTCCTTGGTTTTAATGCTCGAAAAAATATTGTACAAAAGGAAGAAATATCTCGTTACAAGCAATTTTTCTCTTTTCAAAATGTTTCCACCAAATTAGATAGGTTTGTTTAAGATCGCTCAAACTTACTTTTGTGATCTTTCAATGAAGACGAAAACAAAAATCATGTAAAGAAGAAAGTTCATTTGGTCAATACCAACTCAGAGCTTAATAAACAGAGAGTGAGGGAACTATAAAATTTCATTATTTGTCTTCACAACCCCTATGTTGTGGGTATATATCTATCTATACATACTGCCTAACTCCCCTTTCGACTATTACTGGCAGGTGCGCATACAATGTTATCAATTTTGTGTGAAAAATTTGTGAGGCAGTGGAATCCCTTTTTTTTAAGGGTTTTCATCCACTGCTACCAATTTATGGCTGGGTGGACTGAGCAGTGCCTATTTAGTTTCATCTCTCTGGCACCAGGAATCGTACCTCTAACCTTCAGATCAGGACTCACTCTCTAACCACTGCGTTATCAAGGCAGTTCTTTGGAGAATTGTTTTGAAGAAACAATTGCATTAAGTACCAAAATAATTTTGTTAAGAGTAAGATAACTAAATATTTTAAATTTTTATCACTCCTACATACTCATAATTCACATGATGGGCAGGGCTGCAGAAAGATTGGGTTTTTTGAATTCCAGATTCAAATATTTCAACGATTCCCACTTAGATTGAAATATTTTGATCATTTCTATTTCCACCAACCCTATGACGTGAGACCTCATTGGAATCATCTCGTCATGATGGTTGCAATGAATACCACACATCATAAGGTTTTGCAGAGAAATAAATATTTATACTTTTCCAGACCTTAATAAGATCTTTTTGATGAATTGTTTCCAACCATGCCAAAGGAGACCATCTGGGAGTGTGAAAAATACTTGCCCTGGACAGGCTGTTACAACTCTACTGTCATGCTAGGGCCCAATTTAATGAATTAGTGTTTTAAAAATAATATTTCCAGGGTTTTTTCCAAAGCTACTGTAAGTGCCTATTGGGAAAAAGACACTTACAACAGCTTTGCACTGAACTCTAGAATTTTCACACCTAGATTGGTGATTCCATTCAATTAATTTCAAAATGTGATCTCATAACCTCTGACTTCATTTAAAAATGATTGGTCACAGAATTTCCAGTTGTTCCTTTCTTAAACAACAAGTCACAGTCCATTTATTCACAAACACTAATTTTATATCATCTATTCCACAACAATGAATCTTTTCTCGTCTTTCACTTTAACTTTCTCCATTTTATCGAGTTTTGATTTTCTCGTTACTGGCTGATTTTGATTACTGTCAGGAATATTCATCCCAAATATCTCATCTAATGCCGGCTCAGTCCTGATCTCTGGTCCAAGAGATGACCAGATATAACAGAGATTTGGTGAATTGTCTATGGTAGGGTATGGTGTTTTACTGTTTTTATAGTAGTCCGAAGGTGCATGACACACAAACTCCATATACTCCAACTTCCTGGGCAGATCCTCCTCAGGTCCTACAATATAGATGGATGGATTAATTTGGTTAAACACCACTTTCCACATTATTGTAGTTATATGCACAGACTGCTGCACCTATCCATGGCTTCCTGTTGTTTCTAACAAAAGTACAACCAAAACTTTTCAGGCTTGTTTAAAGTTCAAGAATTTCAGCATAACTTGATCGAACCCTATGTTTTGAGTGCTCTTTAGAGTTTTCTTATTGAGACAGTTCAAATGAATACCCATGACTTGGGGTTTTGTTAGGAAAAAACCTTTGAGAATAGTTCGGTTAATATCTTTATAATTTGTCTTGAGGTAGTGGACCCATAATAGCTCCACAATATTTTGGTATCATGATCTTCAACAATGAAAATCATAAGGTAGCCTCTGTTTACACTGTTCAGGTTTATGACTTTCAAAATGTTGCAGATCTATTACATGTCCACTACCTTAAGTTTAATAAAGACTGTAATTACAACTCACTAGGCTACTAACCCTTTCCTGTACAGAAATGAAAAGATATAAGGGTTGCAAAAAAGTGCTAAGCAATTGTGTCTTTTCCCCCCATATCAATTAATAAATAGTAATTAAATACTAAAAATATTTCTTTTCAATCAACACCAACTTTTCTTTGAAATACCAGCAACAAATTAAAATTTTGACCAGTCAAAATATATATTTGATTGATTGTTTGATTAAAATTGTTTCATAATTATTGCACTTATATCACAATGGCGGGTGCACCTACCCATGGTTTCCTATTGTTTCCCACACTAGTACAAACCAAACATTTCATTCCAGCCACCAGCTGCTTATCTCATTAGGCATACTTCCTATCATTTACCCATTGAGGGATAATGATGTGTGTCACAATGACTTTCGTTCGATGTCGGATGGAAGTTGACCAAGTTGGGTGTCAAACTCTCACTCCAAGGATAGACATCTATTCACATAGCTGATTGATTGAGCTGGTCTCTACTGTCAAACTATAAAGATGGGTCAAAGTATAAGGGAGGATTTGCTGAGGTTGACGACACAAACATGACGTACAAACCTAATATATAAGTTGAGGGATCAAAGTTTGTTCTATCAGTGGCCAAGGTGGGCAACAACCATGTGATTACAGCACTCTTTTCATAGTACTGATCCTGCAGGAATCCACGAATCTGAGCGTAATAAACATTACTGTCATCATCAACGAGTGACACAATGTCACCAACCTGATAGTAGGTACCCTGAAATCGGAGAAAATGAGCCTTGACCTCAATAATTAGATGATATTGAATGAGTAGGCATTGAATACCTAATTTATGAAACAAGTTGTCTATAAGTAGTACAAAACGTGGCTGCACTTTATCTGTATTAGATGACTAAGTTAATAAATTCAGTATTTTATGAGCACAAATTTCATATTTTCTTTATAATTTAACCTAATTATGCAGTTAATAGAGGAAATTCAAGAAATTTATCAAGTTATTCTATGAAACATATTGTGCTGTTTGCAAATGACATCATCAAATGATTTAGTACATCATTTTAACAACAAAAATAAAATGTAAATATATGTTTTTAGCTCTTTGGCATAGCTATTCCACTAGCATTGGTGTTATATCAAAAATATTCAACGTGGTTATTTCATTCCAGCAACGTAGGTCATATTATAATTTGAAAATATTCAAAACCTTTATCTTGGATAAAAAACTTTCAGAGCTCCTCAGTCCTGTTTGACCCTCAAAAAATTGACAATAGCATATTTAGAACTTTAAAAGGATATAGCAATATTTCACCTGCTGCAAAAACATATTCAATAGAATTTATTTGTATCTTTATAATACATTCATATATATGACAAGGACTTCAAAATTTGAATTTTCAAGGCTCAGTGTAAAATGTTTGTAACTGACTATAAACATATAGGCAGTTACAACTGTTTTACTACTTTGGAACAAAAGGGCAAGTTATTGTCATCACTATGACAATGTGGGTGTAGTTGTAGGAGTAAGAAGTGGTAACAAAAAAATAACCTCTGCAATATCTCGGCTATTATTGAATATTTTTACTTGAAGCTTGGTATTTGCTTGCAGAGCTCTTTTTTTAAATTTACAATCACCATGACCTTCAGTCTAGATAAATGTGCTCTTACAATTTCTGTTAACAAGAGTAGAAATACCCTAACCCTAGTTGAATACCCTGGGACTCAAACACTAGACCAAATTCAATGTAGGGTTTAAAAGGAAAGCAGGTTTTGCGAGGCTGTGACCCTAAATAATGTAGCCAGGTCCGTAAAAACTACATGAAGTGAGTCCCTTGGACCCTCTGTGGATCAACTTCAGAATGGAATTAAAGACTTTTTAAACAGTCTTCAATTCTTTAGCAAAGTTGAACACCATATATTCATATATCAATCACATTCTGAACCTTTTACTAGGGGAGTGCTCTAAATTCAGACAAAAAAAATGCTGCTTAAGAGAAATAGTCAACATTTAAAGCAGGGACTCCCAAACAAGAAAGGACTTACAAGATTAAATTGTTGAGTCCTTTGGACCATATTTTGATGAAGTCAGACTAAAACCCTGTCAATATGGCCAACTTCATTTGTCGCCCCCTCCCCCATCCCCAAAATATGAAATCACTTAAATATCAACTTTCTGTCCAAATTAGGATTCGACACCTAGGGGAGGTCAGGAGTCTGGAACTCCTTGTTTACCAGTTGGGACTCCTTCCATTTGCAAATAAGAAGTCAGCTGGACCCCAAGGGTTATTTAAGAATATTTTGAAAAACAAATGCACAGAGCATTGCTGATTCTTACACTTGCCAATACTGTAGATATTTTCACAACAAAAGTTGTTGAAGAAAACATTTGCTTGCATCCTGTAGTCTTTAGAGAAAAAATTCTTCTTTTAAGAACATAGTGGAAAAGAAGAAATTGCTTCTAACAAGCAATTTCTTCTTTTCCACAATGTTCTCCTATTACGAAAATTCAGGCTCCATACTTTGAGCTTGGACTACTTGATTTCAAGTGTAAGCAGTCCAATTGATCTCTTAATCTCAGGAGTTAGTGATGACCCCTGTAAATTGCACCATCTTTTCACCGTTTTCTGCCACCTCTTTAAATCTAGATTAAATTACATTTTTGCTGCACAAGTTGCAGTGAATTTTGAAAGAATGAGTCCCTAGGACTCGCATAATTTGAAACAATGAGTCCCAACCTGTTCCCAGCTACACATGGGCATTAAGTCTGTAGGAATATTGCACATGTATGGAGATAATAAATTCAGAACTTGATTAAAGTATTCAGTTATTTTAATCACACTTTTGTGTCACAGCCATTCATTGTGCTTTGGTAACTTATTTGGCAGGTGAAGAAGTCAACAAATTTTTTGTCATTTTCACCCTTCAATGAGAAATATGCAACATATAGAGCTCAAAATTTTGCATCCCAGGGACTTGCATATATTTTACAAATATGAGTCCTTTATGAAATATGTGCATCTTTGATGCAGGATGCACAGCAAAATGAATCACTGCACAAGAAAGGGTTAAATGGCTAAAGTTACAATATGTTGACACTTACATCATAGAATGTACTGTCTCCTGTAACAACCGTTGAAACTGCAGTCGGAGCTTTAACTGGTTGCTGAAATAAAGAATGCAATACTGTCATAAGTGTAAAAAAATACAGTCAACTCTCGCTTTAACGACATTCAATACGACATTTTCATTTAATGACACAATTTTGTTGGGAACAGATTTTCATAGTACTTTTTACATTTGTTATAACAGAATTCTCGTTCATATTCCCTATATAATCTTGTTCATTACAACAACACAAGAATTATGGTCAAGCTTCAGCCTTGTAAATTATAAAGGTACCATAAGCAATATAGATTCCACCTTAAATTTGCTGACAAGTCCTTCTGTATGAAATGTGTGAGTTTGATTTGCAACCAATTGCAACGTTTCATTAACACCTTTAACATATTAAGTCTTTCAAAACACTTTATTAAGATTATTTTTTACCAGTGTTTGTTAAGTTTTTCTCTTTTTTTGCTATACAGAAAGTGTTAGTTTTAAGATATGCATTTTAAATTTGATAGAAATGCATAGAGCCTATAGCACTTAAAGGATAAAAAGATTAATACAAAAAATTAATTCAAGTTAATTTTAATAAATAAGAGGACCATGATGGTCTAGATCGCTCACCTGAGTCTCTTTGATCCCTGGGACAGCACATTGATTAGATAGGCAGTTGTCAACAAGGAGATAATTTCTATATGAGATCAATACCATGGAATGTTTCCAGCCAAGAGCAAGAAAAATATGCCTTTTCACTCTTTGATTCTATGTAAAAAGGGATGCACCTGGGTCAAGCCCAAATGGGACTTCAGGGTCTTGATATGAACAAACTTGGTAGAGGTCAACTAGATGATGCTACAAACTAAATATGAAATCTGTCTTCCTTCTTGTTTCAGAGAAGTCAATTATTGAAAACTTTCCTATTTCACCCATTGTGCTAAGATGAGCTTAAAGGGATGTGCCCTGGTGGAGCCCAAATATGACCCCAGGGTCTTGATATGAACAAACTTGGTAGCGGTCAACTAGATGATACTAAATACCAAATATAAAAGTTGTCAGCCATCTGGTTTTAGAGAAGAAGATTTTTGAAGATTTTCCTATTTCTGCCCATCATGCTCAAAAGAGCTAAAAGGGATGTGCCCGGGCAAAGCCCAAATATGTGACCAGGGTCTTGATATGAACAAAATTGGTAGAGGTCAATTAGATGATGCTACATACCAAATATGAAATCTGTCTGCCATCTGGTTTCAGAGAAGACGATTTTTAAAGATTTTCGCTCTTTGATTCTATATTAAAATGGTTGCACCCTGCCAAAGCCCAAATATGACACAAGGGTCTTGATATGAACAAACTTGGTAGGGGTTCACTTGATGATGCTACATACCAAATATGAAAGCTGTCTGCCTTCTCAGTTCTGGTTTCAGAGAAGAAGATTTTTGAAGATTTTCCTATTTTCACCCTTTTTGTTAAGGGTAAGGAGAAGGTTAAGGGTGGATTTCATTTATTTGAACAATTTTGGTAGAGGTTGACTCAAGGAACATCCCTGCCAAGTTTCATCAAGATTGGCCCACTGATTAAGGAGGAGAAGATGTTTTAAGAAATTGTGGACGACAGACAACAGCCGACGGACGACGCACAACAGACATTGTACGATCACAATAGCTCACCTTGAGCCCTTTGTGCTCAGGTGAGCTAAAAACAGAAAAAAGTGTGCAATTTAGATTGACCATGCACTATTCATGGTAAAGATATTTTAAATATATGGAATACATGGATCCTGTTTTTTCGGCAAGCCAGCATTGACTGACTTAAGTGTTCATTCAATACACCTATAATTTTGTTACGACATATTTTCTTGAAGCAAACATGGTCGTTGAAATGAGAGTTGACTGTATATAAGTCTGTGCATAACATTTCCAGCAATTTAACCTGTGCGCAAAGCAAAGTCCTTGGCCAGCCTGTGCATCTGCAAAGTCCTACCAGGGTCCTGACTGTACGCTCTTGAGATAAAACTGGTCTTAATTACCCATCAGACTGGCTCCCATAATATCCTCAACCTTCCATGGGTGTATGAAAATGGCTGTCTGCATTTACTAAAATTTCAACAGGCTAAATTCCTTACATTTTGTGGGAGGACCCTCTCCTGTTTGAAAGGAAATCCCACCATCACCCTGCAATTCTAAATGCACTTTAAGGACACTAGTGCCCAAACCTTTTAAAATTCTAGCAGATGCATTGTAAACCGGCTAAAAAAAATAGCCATACATTTACCTGTCCCCACCAAAGGGCAAATAATGGGTAAATAAGTGGTATGGTCAGCTTGTGCCAGAAAAGAAATATGGTTGAACTGGTATGAGCAACAACAGACAGGATATTGTATTATAACTGTACAAAATCCCCTACAGACAAAACCCCATTCACTGCTTTTTGACAGGGAAGATAAAATCCCCTTGGTCTTTTTTCTTTGGCAGACTTAAGCCCTACAATCTATTTTATTAGGCAAAATACCCTTCACCATTCTGACAGGGCAGTCAAAACCCGTCAATAGGAACTTGAGGTGGGCAATATCATCTCTTTCTTAATTATGGAGTGATTTTGGTTGGCCCAAGCCATCAATACCTGTTAATAGTCAGTAACACTGAGGGGCTTATGTTGACCCTAGAAAAATGCTCAAGGAGAGTTTGCTTGCCCTGTCTATAAACAGAAAAGGGGATTATGGCGTAGAATCCTGGCATGTGCATTAGCTGCTTTGTCACGAACCAAGCAGCACATACACAGACATTGTCCATTCAAGGAAAAGGATCTTCAACCCTAAATGGGTTGACTCTGTCTAAAGACTACAATAAGCCAGATATCTTTCGACAGGCCTCTTTCATTAATTTGCATGTATCCACTGCAACTTAACGCTCTACTCTCCCCTCCAAGACTCGTTCCAAGTCTTTGCCTGGGAGACCCATGGGTAAGATAAATCCAGTCTTGCAGTTGTCATTATCCTACCGCTACCACCATTTGTAACGAACCAAGCACATAGACAGCAGTGATCCATTCAGAGAAAAGCATCCTCAACCCTAAATGTGACGACTCTATCTATATATGTAATCATCAACCATTTATCCCTGTGCAGGTCTCTCTTATTTGCATATCCACTGCAACTTAGATCTACCTCCCTTAAAACTGTAACAGCTTCATAAATCATTAAAAATACAATACAGTTTAAAATGCAGTTTAACCTTATAAGAAATAAATGGCCAAGAATGCAGTAATGATGAGGCAAAAGGTACACAATTGACGCAAGCCATGCATCTTTAAGATGACAAGAGACGACTATGTTAGAGCATGGTTATGATTTCTTACGCTTTTCTTAAAAATGATTCTCCTGCTTTTCCCTTTAGTTGCTATTGGTTTAGAAGAGGTTATTCTATATTTCGATGGCTTGTTTCGAGAACTCTTTCTCAACACTCTTTCTTGAGCACTTTCTGTGTGACTGGAGCTCCTTTTCCCGTGATGCACGACTCCATTTCCATTTGTTTCCTTCCCGTCTTGCGATTGTTTTGTGACGCATTCGTTGCATACAATATCGCCTTTATCGTTCTTCGTCCACATCGACGATGTATTGGATTTACAAGATGCACAAACTGGCTTTATTCCGAGGGGCATCTTGTCTTATTACTTAATTTAACGGCAATTTTTCTTTTTGTCCGCTCAGGTGCTCGCGAAATTTGATGTCGCACAACTTCTCTAATTAGAAGAGTGTAATCAAGGGACTTAATTCAAATCTAAGTTCCTACAGTACTTTGAACATTGGGCATATTAAGGCTGTTGTGATTGGCTGGACGACCGTGGCTGAGGATTGGCTGTCTTTACCAACTCCCTCTGGTGGTGAAATTTGGCGGGAAGATTCCACGCGCTGAGGACCACGTGACCCCGCTCTCTCTCTTCAGCCGACTTTCATACAGTTTAGACGTACTTTTTGTGTACCAGATTATCTCCGCGGAGAAAACCTCGTAAGTTTTAACTTATTATGTTTTTAATCACGGAGAGCTTGTTGCACAAGCTGTGTAAAGTGATACATTCACTTTAGTGGCGCTGCGAGCGGCTTGTGCGGTGCATTTAGATGCATTTTTATTCGGAAATTAACTTTGCAGAATTTCAGGGATGGTTACCCGCGTGACCCAATTTCTGATATTGCAAGGTTTTTCCGATAAAGGCCATACGCACAAATTACAAATCATCATCATATCATCTCCTAATTAAACCAATTCATTCCACCCAGTGCATTTGTTCTTTTGCGAGTTAATTTTGGATTCGTAAATTGAACAAATCAGCCGACGCTAATTGGTCACGTGACCGGGCAGGTGCCTTTTGCCGGTTCACGACCAATTATAGCGAATTCCAAATTGTTTCACCATAATACCCCATTTATTTAAGCTTAAATTACGATTCATCTAATTTTGAATCTTTGATTTACTTAATTTATGTCTCTTTCATAATTTAATTGAAAATTGTACCACGTGACCAAACAGGTACTTGTTTCCGGTCCGCCATCTTGGATGACTTTGTTTTTCTTTCCGGCGATCCTTCTATCTCGGGAAGCTTATGTTCGGAATTCTTGTTCTAGTTGAAATATTTTGGAAAAATTGAAATCAAATTCTTTATTAATTCTTTATTAATTTTATTCATTTACCATGCCAAATGAGATTTGTTTAGACCATCATTGACGACATTACCTGTCAAGGTAAGCTTAATCTTTTTTCTACTTTTCTCATAAAATAAATATTTCGGAAAACAACTGCAGTTACCCGGGCGGTTCACGGGGGGGTGATCAATTATTCTGCCGTAGGTGACCGATATATCCCTATGCCAGCCGTTGGTCGCTCCGTGGAACTGGCCATTTACTTGTGCATGCTTTTAAGCTGTGCACGGGAAATTAGGAGATGATCTTTATCAATCATTCATGTAATCATTCGGAGACAGGTGAACGATATATCCCTGTTTCATACATTAATACCATTTCATGCATCACCATGAATGTACAGGTGAACGATATATCCCTGCTACAGTCATGGTTAACATTACCCAGAGATAGGTGAACGATATATCCCTATTTCAATTTCCATACATGATTTTCATTATTGCATAATTATCATGCCATTTTATGAATTGTTTGGGTCTAGATTGGAGATAAGAAGTTATTTTTCCTTGATAGTTATAATGAATTAATTCTGATTATTTCATTTCAGGTTTATATAACTCATCTTGAAAATTTTTCATTCATCTTCAACACTAACCCACTTTTTGTAAAGCCATCACATCATCGTAAGTGAATAATAATTCATTCATCTTGTTACTTCCTCAAAATGGCCTCAAACACTGATAGCTCAGCTTGCCAAGGAGTCAGTCCCACGGATTTTCCCGATACGGAAGGGTTTGTGGACACTGTCTCTGAGGGGAGCGGGGCTGTTCAAACAAACACAGAAGGCTCATATCGGGTTCCAATTCCAATTAACTTCTGTTCATTCAAAGAATTAATGAGTGTTAGGCTGGTGGGTAGACACACAGCAGTGAAAATTTTGGAAACTAGAAAGGAGCAACCAATTACTCCAGAAATACTGAAACAGATTAATAACAAGGTCGACCCCAGTAATTTCAGTTTCAGTTTTCACCCGCCCAAAACAAATGCCCAACTAGCCTTAGAACAGGTTGTGGATCATTGGAGCCAGAGGAAGGAAGGCGAACACATGGGGGACGATGTTAACCCATTAATGATGGGTGATAGGTCCGATACTCCAATTATTTTCCAGCCGTCTGGAAATGAACTGATAACTCAAGCAGTTACACCGGAGTCAGATTTCCATTCAAATGGAAACAATCCAGTAAAGTCCCCCGAAACTGTTGCGGTTGGTGCACCTACAACCGTACCAGTTCCGGATACTTTCGAAAACGTATCTATGCGGAACTCGCCTGTTGACGTGTCTGAACAACATTTCCATCCATATGGAAATATGACGCGGGATGCAGCACCCCTTTATGCTCCTCAGGATACCCAAGTCAGTCCAAATTTAAATTACTCACAGGAAATTCAAGAAACAAATTCCACTAGAGGCAATCCATCGCCATCTATTCTAAATCTAAATGGATCTATAATTCTCAAAACTTACCAAGCTTCTATCGTCAAACTTCAAGTGATCACAATTGTTAATGCAGCAAATCCAACCTTGGAGCATGGTGGGGGTGTGGCATATGTAATTTCGCGTGCAGCCGGTAAAACTTTCCAAAAAGAATGCCGCGAAATAGTAAACGAAAATGGACCTATTCCTGTAACCAGGAATTACGTGACGGGCGCTGGGGATCTAGATTATGAGTGTGTGATTCACGCGGTAGGACCTCAATGGGGGGACTACGATGACAAAATCGCGTGTCTAGACCATGTGTTTATGACCATCATAAACATATTGAAGAGATGTGAGGTAAGGGGGTATAGGAGTGTAGGTATCCCTGCTATTAGTGCCGGTTCCTATGGAGTGCCCAAGTCCTCATGTGCAGATATGTATGTCAGGGCCGTAACTTTCTTTAGTTCTAAAGGAAGCAAGTTCCCACGGGAGGTGCATTTCGTAGACAAAGACCTGGAAATTATTCAATGTATAGAACAAGCAATTTCTAAATGGCATCAGGATCCGAACCTCCTTGAGCCGGAAAACTGTTTTTCTGAATTTATATATCAGAACCCACAAGTCCAGACAAGTCAGTCCCTAAACCAAACATCTCTTCCTCCACAGGGTATAGAGGATCTGGATGAGAGTCGGGATGATTCAAGTGATTCCGACTCTGATCTGGAACCACAGCCCAACCGTGATTTCCAGGAAACTGGAAAAAATGCCGTTCTAGAGCAAAGACCCCTTTTCCAGCAATCTGGAAATGGGGCCTTTCAAAACATCACACAGAGGAAGAAAATACGGGCCGATCCGTATACTTCAAATGATTTTCAGAAGACTAGAACCAAATCCGACCAGCGTCATAGGGATGGACATTTCCAGCCAACTGGAAATGAACCATTCTTACAAAATCAGTATTTCCAACCATCTGGAAATGAGCAATTAAATCCTAATCGATCTTTCCAGAAAACTGGAAACGATCGTTATTCGACAAATCCATATTTCCAGCCGTCTGGAAAGGATCAGTTCACTCAAGACAAAGATTTCCAGTCACCTGGAAATGATCTATATCCATCACAAACAACTAATTCTCAGACTACCCGTATTAAAAATAATCCAGTCCGTTATGCAGACTATAACACTTGTCCAAATACACCTCCCCAGAAAACGAAAACTCATCAATATGACTCTATGAGATCAAGGGATATTAATTCTGCAGAATCTGACTTACCATTAAGAAAACAGCCAAAATCAAAATATCCGGAAAAAATAAACACCAAACTTTATCCCAAACAAGAACAATTATCACCTCAAACTTATCCTAATAAACCAAGTAAATTGAATATACCAAAAGGAAGACCTGAGAATTGCATAGGAAACTGGGATCACACCCCAGTTAGACAAGCCTTTTTAGGGAGGGAATGTTTTCCACAGGAAGGCGTTTCACTCATTTGGAATGGGTCCCAGCATGTCCCAGTTGGAATGGATATGGACCAACTTGAAACCATGGTCAACCGTTATGACCAGGTCTTGGGTGAAGATGAGTCCCAAAAAATGAAGCGGGAACCAAGGGCGCCTCATTATGAAGTTCCAGCACGCTCTGGAACACCTATGAAAAAGCACGACTTTCCAGTTCAGCTGGAAACTCGCCCTTATTTGAATTCTGATAGACCATTCAGAAGGTCTGCCGTAAAACCTGCGTCGGTTTTGAACGACAGATTCTCTGATGAAGAAGAACCTTTCCATTACTATGGAAACGATCAGGGGGCCAGGCCAAAATCTTCAAAGAATGTCCCACTACCAAGAGCACTCTCATTTAATGGCGAAGGTAGGTGGCGTTCTTTTTACACCAAGTTCAGCTCTTTTGCCGAAGAGTGTGAATGGTCCCCGGAAGAAAGGAAAAGAAGGCTATGTTGGGTATTGGAAGGAAAAGCAAGTGATTTTTATTCTCACTTGATTGACAGGGAACCCAACATATCCTTTGAACAATTAGTCGTCAGGTTTCAAAGGCGCTTTGATTTCAGTGATATCACTGAAAATCTGATTCTGGAGTTTCAGAGGGCCAGGCAGAAGGCCAGTGAAACTTTACCAGAATGGGGGCAAAGATGCATAGAATTGGCTTTTGAAGCATTTAGGCACATGACAGACGAACACATGTACAGAATGGCAGTGAAAAGGTTCTGTCAGGGGTGCCATGATAAGGAGGCCGCTGCTTATGCTGCTAATGCAAGGCCTCATAGCATTGAACAGGCTATAGACCTTGTAAAGAATTTTCAACATAACAAACAGATCATCTTTGGCCGACCAAGGTCAGTCAGATTTGATGATAGGGCAGAGATTCAATCCGTCCATTTAAATATGGACCTTTCGGATGGGGAGAGCGATGACGGGCATTCCGTTATGGCTGTTTCCACCCAACCTGCCCGACCAGACTTCAGAAGGCCCCAAAGAAAGCCTCTATCAAAGCCCCCTATCAAAGATCATGGACCAAATTCCAAAGATCAGCCTAGTGGTAACAAGGGGTTGGAAGGTAGAATTCAATCCCTCGAGACCAAGATAGATCTTGTAGTGGATGCCCTTGCCAAACTCACAACCAAAGTTGGCAGGGAATCCACTCGACGAAATACCCCTCAGCAACCAAAATCATGGGTATGTTTTGAATGTGGCCAACAAGGCCATTTTCGTGACAAATGTCCAAGTAAGGTACCCCAAAACAAAAATCCAGCTATCTCCTGCTTAGAAGCTGAAGAAGAAGAAGAAGAAGAAGATTTAAACGACTCGGGGTCGGAATAGGGGGCATAGATCCGACCCAATTGACTAGCACTGGCCTCAGAAACTCTTTAGATTCCCAAATTCTTTCATCTAATCCCTCAGTAAATACTTTTGAATTATTATTTGAACAGCACCCCTCGATCACTTATAATGAAAAATTAACAAATTCAGAAAATCTCCTTTGGCCAGAAAACACCCTTAATCATGATCTTGAACAATTGGGAATGGAGGAAGTAGAGATCTGTCAGCTTGATTCATTTGAAAATCTGTGTATAGATGTTAAGGTAGGGGATCAGCCCATAATAGCAGTTGTTGATACTGCTGCCCAAGTATCGCTGATCTCGGATACTTTATACTCAAAGTTAAACCCTAGACCTGAAGTCATTCGCAGAGTTAAAATGCATACAGCTGGGAGGGATCTGAGTATGATAGGATATGTAGTTGGCCCTGTAACAATTTCAGTGGGGAAGTCCGTTTTTCAACAGAACATTTATGTGGCCCCCATTGGGAATGATATGTTATTGGGATTGGACTTCATGAGACAACATGGCATAGTTTTAAAGGTCCCAACAAATGAACATGAATGTCCGGTCCTGGTAATTAAAGACCAAATGCTTACCCTTTCGTACAGAAATAAACAGAAATCTGAGGTTGCTGAGGTGTGCCTTTCTAAACGGGTTGTTGTTCCACCCAATTCGATGGTACATGTGCCTTGCTTTGTAAAATCGCCCACACAAGACTACTTAATTGAACCAGATACTAGCAAACAAATAATAATTCCTAGGAGTGTCCATCAAGCTAATAATAAATTTCCAAAAGTCTGTGTTCTAAATATTTCCAACCATTACATCACTCTAAAAAAGAATACTAAAATAGGTCAAGCATCAGCAGCACATGTCCTACACTCTGTTGGGTCACAGGAACCTGACCAGAAAAAAGGTCCAATAATTTGTGGGACGGAACTAGGGGATGTTCCAGATAATTCGGGAACGGTCTTAGTAAAAACTCCTGATCAACTGGAGTTAATCCCACATAAAGTTCCTGCTAGTCCAGGAACCAATACTTGTCAAATTCCAGCCAGTCCTGGAATAAATTCAGCCCATGTTCCAGTTATATCTGGAACGGAAATGAACAGCAGAACAGATATTCCAGTTTCGTCTGGAATTAACTTCAAAAGGGTGGGAACGGAGAATAACTCCGCTTCCTATATCGACCAATTACCCCCACACTTAACAGACATGTTTAATAGATCATCAGCTCAATTAACTGACTTAGAGAAAGAACATTTTGCTCATTTACTCTGTAGGTATCAGGATGTATTTGCACGCGACGAATATGACCTTGGGAGCTTTTCAGCCATAGAGCATAAGATAGACACCGGGGATGCCAAACCGATCAAAATGAAAATGCGTCGTACCCCGGATTGCTTCGTATCTGAAGAAGAAAGTCATCTGCAAAAAATGCTAAAAGCCGGCGTTATTCAGCCCTCGTCATCAAACTGGGCAGCTGCTCCTGTTTTGATTCGTAAATCCGACTCATCAGTTCGATGGTGTGTGGATTACCGGGCGCTGAATAACGTGACCGTGAAGGACGTATTTCCCCTACCAAACGTCGAGGAGTGTCTTGATACCTTGCAGGGAAATGAGTGGTTTTCGAGATTAGATGCTAACAGTGCTTATTGGCAAATTAAAATTGCAAAAGAAGACCGTAGGAAGACCGCATTCATCACCAAGTATGGCTTGTACGAGTTTGTCAAGATGGCTTTCGGCTTGTGCAATGCGCCGGCGACCTATGCTCGAGTCATGAACCTAGTCCTGCATGGGTTGAACTGGAACATTGTACTGGCTTTCCTAGATGACATCTTGGTGATGGGTAGGAACTTCCGGGATCATTTAAATAATCTCGAACAAGTATTTTTAAGATTAAGATCATATAAACTAAAACTCAAACCCAAGAAATGTCTATTTTTCCAAACACAAACTAAATTCCTTGGTCGAGAGGTAAGCAAGAATAATCTTAAAATCTCTGATGATCATATAAGCGTTGTGAAATCCTGGCCCCATCCTGCAAGCAAAAAAGATGTTCAGAGGTTTCTTGGTCTGGCAAATTATCATAGATCCTTCATCAAAGATTTTGCGGAAATTGCCAATCCCCTGTATGAAGTAACTGGAAAAGAATTCTTTTGGACCGAAAAACAAGAAAAATCATTTCAAAAGCTCAAAACTGCCTTAATCTCCCCTCCTGTCCTCACCTTACCTAATTGCCAAGATCAATTCATTTTGGATTGTGATGCAAGTGATTACGCGATTGGCTGTGAACTTTGTCAAATCCAAGATGGAGAGGAAAAGGTCATTGCATATGGTAGCTATGCTTTGTCTCCAGAGCAGAAAAAATATTGCACTACCAGAAAAGAATTACTGGCCATTGTCCGTTTCACCAGGCAATATCGTCATTACTTGCTAGGCAAGAGGGTAATTGTGAGAACTGACCATAGTAGCCTCACCTGGTTGCTCAGATTTAAGGAACCTCAGGGACAACTTGCACGATGGTTAGAAGAATTGAGCCAGTACGACATTAAGATCCAATATCGCAAGGGATCGAAACATGCGAATGCAGATGCATTATCCCGTATTCCTTACCAAGACAATTGCAATCTGTATAAGCATGGTGTTGTGCTGGAAAATTTACCGTGTGGGGGGTGTAAAAAATGTAAAAAAGCACATGAAAGTTGGTTCGAGTTTGTGACTGATGTAGATTATGTCATGCCGCTAACTGCATGGCGTTCTTTTGCAAGGAGTCGCGAACCCGAGGTTAGCAATTGTGCTCTCAATTATCAACCTTCCAGGAAACCAGGAAGGGATAAAATGGTCGAAAAGCCAGGATTGAAAACAGAAGGGTTAAAGTCGCTATTTTCCAGAACCAAACTGGAAAATGATGATAGAATATGCAGGGAATATGAAAATCGCAGTTCCATGAATTTAAATGGAACAGGGAGTGATATTTTTATGTCGCATGTGTCTGTCGGGGCTGATAATGGACCGGTTGTGCAATTGCATAGTGGCCCAGAAGTCAGGAGCTTGGCAGATACATGCAGCAACTTAATCTGGGGGCATCAAAGGAGATTGTTATCCGAGGAGCAGTCCAAGGACAAAAATCTTACAGTAATAATTGATTATTTAAAAACTAATAATGAGCCCTCGGAGGCATTTCTTTTCCTTTCTAGCCCGATTCTTAAAAAGCTTTGGTTGAACAGGGATATGTTCGTTCTCGAGGAGGGAGTGCTTTGGAGGAAAAACCGGACTAACGACGACCGAGTTCTGGTGATTCCAGATTCCATGAAAATGGAAATCCTGGAATTAAACCATGACATTCCGTCTTCGGGACATCAAGGTATCGCGCGTATGAAAGCGAAATTGAAGTGCAAGTATTACTGGCCAAAAATGACCAAAGATCTTGAACAGTTTATAAGTAGTTGTTTCACCTGTAAAAAGAACAAAAAAGCAAACCGACATCTAAAACATCCTTTAGTTAATTACCATGCAGGCGCTCCAATGGAAAGGGCACATTTAGATTTCCTGGGTCCGTTACCTAAGACCAAGGGGGGGAATGAGTATATACTCATGATGGTAGAGCAATTTACCAAGTGGGTAGAGTGCATTCCCCTTCCTTGTCAGACAGCCGAGGTAACTGCTAATGCAGCTATTAATGAATTTTTCTGTCGTTTTGGGTACCCTTTCCAAATCTATACCGATCAAGGGAGAAATTTCGAAAGTATGCTGTTCAAGACCATCTGTAAAGTCCTGCATATTCACAAGGCAAGAACCACTCCCTACCGACCCTCTTCCAATGGGCAAGTCGAACGTTTCAATCGAACCCTTCTTGATGCGTTAAGATGTTTTATCGATAAAAACATTTCTCAGTGGGATAAATATTTACCCCAAATCGCGGCTGCCATGAGATCATGCGTGAATCGGGACACGGGATTCACATCTAATAGGTTAATGTTAGGGAGGGAAGTGAATCAGCCCGTTGATTTAATTTATCCCATTGCGCGGAACAGGGAGAGGGATGTAGGGAGTTATATTGGTGATTTAGAGAGATCAATCGAAATAGCCCATGAGACTGCGCGTGAAGTACTGCGAACTTCCCAGAGAGTAATGAAAAGGGACTATGATCTAAAAATGCGAAAACATGAATTTGCCCCAGGAGACATAGTCCTAGTTCTAGACACAGCTCAACGTAAGGGCAGGAAGTTGTCTCCGCCTTGGAAGGGACCTGGTATTGTCATTTCAAGGTTGAGCTCCTACCTGTACCGCATTAAAATGCGTAACGCAGTCCTGATTAGCAATCATGATAGACTCTCTAGTTGCCAAACAAGGAATCTCCCGTCTTGGTTGGTCAGATTTAAAAATAACTTCCAGCTGGCGTTGCAGTCTGTCCCAAGCCAGTCTGGGTATCAAGATATTTTGTATTGTGTGTGCAGAAAACCATACACGGGCGAGTTCATGATACAGTGCGATCAGTGTGAAGAGTGGTATCATGGCTCGTGCGTGAATGTTTCGGCAGACGATGCATTAGAGATCGATAAGTATGCATGTCCCTTGTGTAAAAGCAGGGATTAATTCTATTTTGGTATATTTTCAGATGTCCAACCAAGCAGAAGCGGTTTCCAAGGTCGAGGGCCTAACCAGGGAGGGGCGTTTAATGAAGCCCGGGGAATTGTTTGAGAGTCTCCAGAAATTCCCTGGTCTTAAAGAGTTTCAGTCACTCATTGAAGGTCAGGCCGAGGTAGCTAGGAGACAGAGTAATTGGGCATGGCTTAAGGCAGCGAGAAAGGACGCCCAGTACTTTTTTGACAATGCCTGGATCAACCAGCATTTGCCATAAAAGACGGGTGCCCTTTTTAAACATAAAGTTACCCCAGAACAAGTCTACACGGGACCACAGATGTGTAGGGATATCCGGTACTTGAATGAGGGGGTTGACTCTGGGTTGGGCAGCAGCAGTACGTCTGGTGTCCAGGCTCGAGCCGATTCTCTGGGCGGAACCAAATCCCTACCTTCGTCCGCACCCCAAAACATGCCCAGTCCCTCTGCGCCTAGTTCCTCTTCCCTTTCCCCAGTTCTGAAGGAGATTCATATTAACCGGCAAACCGTGAAAAAATCCCGAAGGAAGCGTAAGAGTCAGTCTGGGAAGGTTGCGGGGGGACCTGGTGAGCAGTCGGTTGCTCCAGTTGTGGCTAATAAAAGCCCAAAGTTGGATCAGACGGTTGCCCCCCTTTCTGGTGAGCAGTCGGTTGCTCCAGTTGTGGCTAATAAAAGCCCAAATGTGGATCAGACGGTTGCCCCCCTTTCTGTTTCCTCGTCGCCGGCCCCCGGCGACCTTACAATCAACCTTAACCCGCGTGGCGAACGAGTGGTGGGTGCTGTAGGAGGGGAGAGGCTTCCTGTTATGTTCTGCCCCGAAACTTCAGAACAGGATGTGCCTTATAGTCAGGCAAGAGATAAGGGGACAACAGGAACTTCTTCCTGCCCCATTTGTGGGAGAAGGTCTAGGACACTGCGGAGGCATGTGAGGGATCATCTTCCCATCATTTTCTATGATGGAGAGATGGAGATTCAACTCATGAGTCCGCAGTTTCAAAGAATCAGGGTCGAGTGTCTGACCAAGTTGTGCAAAATGGTCTGTGGGGAAGGGGCTAAACTGCGGGATGCTTGTCGCTTCATTGATTCCCGGAGGTTGCTCTCTCGTATGTCTAGAATTGAGGATGATAGGGATATCAGAGCGATGACCCAGCTGTGTATATCGCAGAACTGGCCATTGCCTGAGCAATTCTCTTTTAACCCCATAAGCAGTGTGGCAGTCCTCGTGCATTGGAGACCCTTGGTAGCGCTGCTGAGCATTCTGCCTGAAACGGGCAGAACTGCTTTCAAGGAGTTCTGTCAAGACAGGGAGAGAGCAATTTTGGGGACCTGTATTGTACCCGTTACCAATCCCGTGTCAGTGGAGGGGGCGTCTCCGGAAGGTTTGGCGGTAGACCAGAACACCTCACAAAGTGTTTTGCCGGCCGTTGAGCCCCAGGGGGTTCCTGAAGCTTTAGGTGCTGAGGGTGGGAATCCCGTGGTTATGCGGGGGACTGTTTCGAGCCCTCTGCAGATCACAGAGTTACCTTCAGAACCGATCATTGATCGAGTATCTGGGGAGGCCGGGGTTAATGTTATTGAGGTATACGACTCTCATTTCCATCTTGATAGAATGGCTAATAGATTGCGGCACAACAGGTCTGTTTAGTCTCTAACAGGTGACGAACAGTTCAACCTAGTAATGGGATTCAAACCCCCGGTGCAGCCTTCTGTTCCTGTTCGTCTTGTGGGTATGGTGGCCGTGTATTGTGACCCTGAGACGTACCCTGCCGAGTTGCCGACCGATCCACGATTACGATTTGCAATCGGAATTCATCCGAGAGGGGCCGAGGGTTTTTCGGGTGAGCATTTATGTTCACTAAGAAGACTTTTGTCCCTTCCCAGGGTGACGGCATTAGGTGAGGTGGGTTTGGATTGGACTGAACCAAAGAATACTTGGCCAAGGCAGGAGGAGGTCTTACGTAATGTACTTCTCTACTCCTGTTTGGGACAGGTATTAGTCCTGCATCTAAGGGGCAAGACCGACAAAGATTTTGAGGTCTATCACCATGGTCTGCGTATTGTGAGAGAATATTGTAGACCATCGCAACCAATTCATTTACATTGTTTTGGAGGTGATAGATCTGTAGTGTCCTCCTGGTTAATGTCTTTCCCAAACTGTCATTTCGGGTTCACAGCAAATGTAGCAAATTTCTGCAATGAGAGAGTCTCTGCATTAAAAACAGTTCCATTGGACCGCTTGTTACTTGAGACTGACTCTCCCTACATGCCACCTTTCTCAAAGAGGGGGGGCAGGAGGGGAAAGGGCAGTATCAATTCTCCCATCTTCATTGGAGATATAGGCAATATGGTCGCACCATTGCGGGGACTCGCTCTGGAAAACCTGTGCAGACAGACAACAATCAATGGTCAAAAATTATACTCCGGCCTTGCCATATAGTTGATTAGTTATATATTCATTCCATTTCAAATGGAATACAAAAGTTATTCATTTATTATACATTCCATTTCAAATGGAAAATAGAATTTGACCATTTATTATACATTCCATTCCAAATGGAAATTAGTATTTATGCCGGTTATGAAATTAAAAGGTTGCATTCCCAGCCGATGGTGAGAATGTTGTGATCATGGCTACCTTCAGAACTGGGTCAAAAATTTGTGAATTATTAGTAGCCCTTTAAATTATTTAAATATCAAGCTTTCCAGTATCATATGGAAAGGAAAATTACTATCCCTATTCCATTCCAGTTCTTCTGGAATTTATCCTGACCTCTGACTGAAAATGTTTGGAGTATTCTTTCCAGCTCTGCTCTGGAATCTATTCCACCCTTCCTGGAATCAAAATCTAAATACAAACTTGTAATGGGGCTCTCTAGGAAACAGCTTACATTTTTCCTGTTAAGCAGGAAATATGAGATTCCATAATAAAAGCTTTTGCGTTCCATTTAAACTGGAACATGCTATAGTACATTCCATTTACCTATGGAATTTCTCTTGATCATATTCCATTTAAAATGGAATTGTTGGGCCAAAATATTTAAGTACAATTATCTTGTTAGGAGATGGGGCAATTTTAGGTATAAAACATAGGGAACCATGTCATGGGAATGGGGGGTGGATTTAATTTAAAATAGGGGACCTAGTTAATGGGGATGGGGGGTGGATTTCAGTCTTATATCTTTTGAAAATGTTAAAGCATAGTAGGGGGGATAGCCCATTTTTAGGCACGGGAGGAGTGTTGTGATTGGCTGGACGACCGTGGCTGAGGATTGGCTGTCTTTACCAACTCCCTCTGGTGGTGAAATTTGGCGGGAAGATTCCACGCGCTGAGGACCACGTGACCCCGCTCTCTCTCTTCAGCCGACTTTCATACAGTTTAGACGTACTTTTTGTGTACCAGATTATCTCCGCGGAGAAAACCTCGTAAGTTTTAACTTATTATGTTTTTAATCATGGAGAGCTTGTTGCACAAGCTGTGTAAAGTGATACATTCACTTTAAGGCACTCCCGTTTTTCATTGCACATGCTTTCTACTCAGCGGCGGATCCAAGATAAGAGATTTGGTATGAAAATTATCTGCATCACAACTTTTACATATAAGGTAACAGTTCAAGCTTTGATTTGCTAACAAAATTATAAATCTAGGATGAATAATTGCGGGTGAGATTTGACTGGTCAAGGACGTTTTCAGTCAGTAGATCTAGTTTTCATCTACATCTACATCGATACGTTGTTCCGTCAAACTTGACTATTATAAAACGGTTGACTTCTTATGGTAACGCAAGAAAAGATGGAAAATTATAGAGAAAAATAGGCAGGAGAAGTAATTACAAGATATATATGAGGCCATAATGTGATTGCAGAAATGCGAGATTGTAGAAAAATAACATGAAGAATGACAAATAAGTACAATAAATTACAATAAAAAGAGAAGAAGGAAGAAAAGTTTTTCCAGAACCTTTGGCTTGCTAGGCAAAGACCAGTCTGCCTTCCTTGGAGGTACCAGGGTCCTTACGTCCCCGACAGCATAGCTCCTCACCTTGGCAAGTTAATCAGCTCTGGGCTCCTAAACTGTTTAGAATTGAATTTTAGATAACCCCTCCTTAAAGGATACCAAGGAAGGGGCCTCAGCTACGGAAGCTGGGAGGGAGTTCCACAATGGAACAGTGCGTGGAAAGAAACTGAACTTGTAGGAGTCTGTAGAAGGGGAGAAGCGCCTGAATTTCATTGAATGGGTTGATCTTGTATTTGTTCTTGCTGGTGTCAAGTATCTTTCTGCTGGAATGTCAATCAGGTTGTGTATAATTTTGAAGAGAAGAGTGACTTGGATTTTTGATCGTCTTGACTCGAGGGAATCCCACTCAAGATGTTCTAACATAGATTGTACACTGCTGGTATTCGTATAACGGTTGGTGGTGTATCTTGCAGCCCGTCTTTGAATCATCTCGAGCTTATGGATCTGGTCCTTATGGTGAGGGTTCCAAATTGACAGCAGTATTCCAAGTTACTACGCACCATGGTGAAGTAGGCATTTGCTTTGGTTTCCTCACTGCAAGATCGAAGATTTCGACGCAGAAAGCCCAACATGCTGTTAGATTTCTTGCAAATCCTGTCTATGTGATTTTTCCAGGACAGTGATGATTGAATGTCTACGCCCAAATACTTAGTGGTATCCTCTAGTTCTAATATGTGGCCTTTAAGTCGATAAGAAAACTTAGTAGGAGAGCGAGATCTGGTTATGCTCAGGACACTACACTTTTGTGGGTGGAATGCCATATCCCATTTTGATTCCTATTCAGCTAGAGCGTTCAGGTCTTGTTGTAGAGCATGACAATCTGCTGGGCTTTGGATCTGTCTGTAAACAATGCAGTCGTCAGCAAAGAGTCTTGTTTGTGAGGTAATTCTGTCTGGCAAGTCGTTGATGAACAACAGGAATAATAATGGGCCTAGGACAGATCCCTGGGGAACTCCGCTAACGACAGGAACACTGTCAGATGAGCACCCTTCGACAACAACCTTTTGTGTCCGGCCGAGTAAGAATGATAAAATCCAGCTGAGTGTTTGGCCTCTGATCCCATAGTGGTGAAGTTTACGTAACAGACGCTGGTGTCGAACGCGGTCGAAGGCCTTAGAGAAATCTAGGACCACCATGTCTGTCTGGATACCATTGTCGAGGGAAGAGGCTAGATCATGGACTAGTGTAACCAACTGGGTTTCGCAACTCCTTCTGGCCCGGAAACCATGCTGACAGTCTGTAAGGATTTTGTACTTGTCCACATGCTTCAGGACACTGCTGACTATGATGTGTTCCAATATCTTGCAGCAGAGGCAGGTCAATGACACCGGGCGATAGTTAGCTGGGTCATAACGCTGGCCTTTCTTGAAAACTACAGAGACACTGGCCGTCTTCCAGTCACTTGGTACAGTTCCGGTTTGGAGGGACTTGTTGAAGTCAAAAAAGTAAAATTAGTAAAAAAAAAAAAAAGTACTTACATTAAATAATTTATTATTATCCAGATTCTATGAAAAATCAAATATACAAAACGGCAAGATAAAAATGATACCGTTGTTTGTGTAAAATAGAAGTTTCCATGGTAACCTTATTAAGCAAAATCACAAAAACACTGAATTAATCTCAGTCTTCGAGGGACGATACATGATATGGTTTGGGGTATGTAAAAAGACACATTATCATTATATTTTTGTATCAAAATATAAATTATTATTTCATCCATGAAATAAAATATATTGTTAAGAAATCTAGAAAATAAACTTACGTTATAGGCCTACCGGTCCTAGATAAAAAAAAAAAAAATAGTGAAAATTCCTGCGTCCTTGAATTATATGTTTTTGAAGATTAGAAAAATTCCGAATGTAACTTTTTTCTTAATTTTCGCCATGATGTATAAAATTTGCTTACAGGTTCAAAATTGAAAAGAAAAAGAGATGTTTACGTGCTACGAGAGAGAGAGAGAGAGAGAGAGAGAGAGAGAGAGAGAGAGAGAGAGAGAGATTTTCTGTGCATAGGATACTTGCAAAAAGCTCCATGGACAAATTTTATGAATATGCAAATTACAAATTTTGCATTATCGATACTGCCAATGGAAGTTCTTAGCTCAAGCTAGACAAAGGACCTATTTTCAGTGGTCTTAGAAAATTTAGATTTACGAAATGATTATTTTCTTATATGATTTTAGTGTTGTTTTCCCCCTTCAATTTCCACACTTTATTTTAAATTTTTGTGAATATTAATCATTTTGCAAATTAGATACTTAGCACATTCCACTGCCAAGTGATAAGCCCGAATTTGAGCTTTAATTTGGAACCCCCCCCCCCCCCCCCGAAAAAAAAGAAATCAAGTATTATAAATCTTTTTGATAAAACCGAATCGGTTTGCACATAGCGGTACTTTCTAAGAGTTTTTAGCTTGAAAGCTTCAATATTAAAAAGAAATAATGAATATGCAAATTAAGGTAATTTGAATAAATGGCGCATCAATCGAAAGCCCTAAGCTTAAATATTATACTATTTTCTGAGGTCTGAGGTGATTTGGAGCTATGAAAAGATTTGTTTTTATAATTTGTCACGATTTTCACGCTTTTTGTGTATTTTTATGAATATTATTCAATATGCAAATTAGACAATTTGAATATTCAAATACCAAATGAAAGGCCAGAGTCTATGCCTTAATTTTGTACCATAACTATGACCTAGCATAAAGAACCTTGAGGTGTGAGTGATTTTGTCTGTAAACCCCAGGGGCCCGTTTTACTAAATATCTTACGAAGTTGGTTCTTGAATAGTACATAAATGTGGTATTATGCCTTGCATCACCTCACTGGTATCTTTTTCTAAAGACGATTCCGGTCAGTTATTGCAATACAGAATCTAACAATGAATGAAAACACCAGATACAATTTACGATTGTGACTTACGATTAATGTTTTCGTAAGAAGTTTAGTAAAACGGGCCCCAGAACCGTAAAGAGGGATAAGGGTTGCCATGGGAACCATTCTTTAACACATAGCCAAAAGCAAAAACTCTCTGGGAATAAACACTAACTAACCTTTTTGACCTTACGAAAAATTATCCTGGGGGTGGGGGTGCAAGGTGACCCTATTGGCTCCCGGGCTACAGGGACTTGCACGTGAGCTTGTTATCAACATTGACACAGTATTAGGCCAAAATAATATTTTTTGACTGCCCTAAAAGAAGTTAAGACATATTATTGCATAAAATGTGCATAAAAGGCAAAAAGGCCTTTCTCGCACAGAGAGCTAAAAGTTAGAACACAATGTGGAACGATTTTATCCAGTTAACAATGACGCAATATCGGACAAACAATATTTCGTTGGTGTTGTTATAAAATCTCGTAACTACGTCTTGAGGAAAGCCGTAGCTACGATATTTCATAACAGCACCGACGGTTTATCAAAACGTAACGGTAATCCTAGTCTATTTTCAACACTGATTTCTTTGCCATTGCATTGGTTTACACCACGTGACAATCATACCAGAATTTGATTGGTTGTGAGCCCTACCATTGGTTCTAGAAATACGCCAGGGCAGTAATATTGTAACTGTTACTGATTTGTAACACAGCTAACCTATTTTACATTTCAATTCCTTTAATCAACCGAAAAGCTTGTAAAAAAACGCGAAAAATACTAATTGGTAATTACTAAAAACGAAAATTACATCAAATTATGTATAAGCCTCTTCCTTTTTTGTCACAAAAGTGAAAGAGACAAAAAAAATGTAGATTGTAACTGAAAAGGGCGTTCATGCGTTGTTTGTCTTGAACACATAGCTCAGTGGATAACACGCAAAATGTAAGTGTCCAGCCTCGGTAAGCGTGAGTTTTGACCACGTGATAATCATAACAGAATGTGATTGGTTTTCAGCCCTACAACTGGTAATTGACGGTTCGAAAAAATGTGGAGAAAAAAATGTGGGCAGAAACATTGTAACTGCTACAAATTTATTTCACAGTTAACCTATTGTACGTTTCAACTCCTTTACTCAGCCGAAAATCTTGTTATAAAAACTGAAAAATACTAACTGGTAATTACTAAAAGCGAAAATTACATCAAATTTTGTATTAGCATCTTCCTTATTTGTCGCAAAAGTAAATAAGATAAAAAAGCTTGTAGATTGTGACTGACAAGGCCGTTTCTTCGGTGTTTGAATACACATAGACTGGCTCGAACACATTGCTCAGCGGATAACGGAAAAAATGTAATGTGTCCAACTGCTGAAATGTCTTGAAAACGGTATACAGTATATAAATCGGCTAAAAATGGACGGTGTAATGTATGACATAATTGTTCCGGCATATTCGTAAGTTTGTAACTGGTTTTATATCGTTTCTATGAAATTATTACGCAATTTCTGTTCGAACATATACCCTAATCTATCTTTTTATGCAATAATAGCGTCAATTCACCTTTTTTCGGGCGTTAAAATTTGTAGAAACCATCAAAATGCTTTAACGTCGCACTCTGCCGTTACACCAATTTTTCGGGGTTCTGCAATGTTAACGCCATCCAAAACGTGAATTAACTCTACGACAACCTATGGAGTGCAAAGAGAGGACCACTATGCCGATTCATAGATTGGCCAGCTTCTGGGGTGTCCTTCCCGCTTATGACATGAAAGCACGTGTGAAATTGTTGAAAATTTTACACACAGGTTCATATGCTTTGATGAAAGTTAGTGCGAATTTGTGCATAATAGGCATAGATTCACAGATAGGGGTTAACCGAGTCAATTAGAAACTATTTGGTTAAACGCACCTTAAGACCAAATGAAATAAACAATTAAACAATTGTTTTGGACATTTATTAATCTTTAGTCAAAGCTAAACTAGTTTAACTTAAGGCTACTAGAGAAAAGACAGCTTTTTTATATTTATTAATTTTAGATTTAACCGTGAATACAACAAACAATTTACTAAACTACAACATAGAATAACCTGAAAACACTTACATAAAGACAAAATTTGACTTGGCATGCATAAAAGGACCGTGTGAATGTATAATACATAATTTTGAAATCAGTTTGACATCGGGATTTATAAGCTAGATGGTATTATTTCATAACAATTTCAACAATTTCTAATGGCGTATTTGTTTCGTTAGTCACGGAAACCAATGCCGATTGTTTGATATGGCGAAACTTTAAAAATATACATGACCCGTCTATACGGTAGCAAATACTACGTAGATGTGTCAATCGGTCATGTATAATTTTTAGAATTCACCACATTAACCAAGCGTTTGTGATAGAAACAATAAAAAGGCCAATATTCGAGGTAATGCCCTAGTGTCAACACGTCACCCGGAGAATCCTAACGTAGAACCGATTTCAAATTGTGAACTGAGCTGTCTCTACCTTATATGGAAATAATGTATCTGCAAGACAGTCAAAACACGGCATTGGAAATTACTCTTGAACATACACATCCTTAATCTAAACAATATGTCATTTCGGAATGCGACACATAGATCACCTCTGCTGAATCATATCTCCCTTTAAACATATATTTTTTTCAGGAGTTCCTATCTAGTTGCGTATATGATTAAATATGAAGGTGCTTGGTTAGTTGTATTCTTTATACAGACTATCGAAATTCTTTGTGTCTGATTTGTGAAAAATTGCAACATATTTCGAAAGGCGTCGTTTTAGTGTTAGGAAAATTTTATTCCTGAATGATCTCCCTTTGTCTTAAGAAATAAGAAGAAAAACAAGATGTGTGGAAACTTTGACCTTGACATATGACCTTGTAGCATGACGTTGATAATGCGTATCGATGAGATCTTTCATTATGCCAAATATGATCGTTGTATCTTGCATTGTATCTTGCGTAGGCTTGAAGCAATTGCCGATGTTAAAGTTTTAAAACATTTTGCCCTCGATTTCATCGTGTAAGGGAATAAAAACCTATGTCTCCAAACTTATTTTCCTTCGAAACATTTTGTCAGATATTAAGTATTGATGGTAGTAAAGGAAAAATGTAAAAATAATAAATATATTGTATTTGATTTGATAAAATTCAACGTTTAACCAAAATTCAAAATAAGGACCCTTAAGTTTGCACTTGCATTTACATTATATAATGACTTCCATTTTTAAGTGATGCAAAGTTAATAACAAAAAGAAAACACTTTGGTGGACACGTTTAAAAAATTTTTATTAGAGTTTTGTCCTTTTCTTTTTGAACAAATTGATTTTTGTTTTAAAACATCGGTAGATGTCAGTTCAAATGTATAGAAACTGTAATCTGAAGAGGTAAGCTTTTCCCTGAAATCAAATGATCAACTAAATTCACGGAACAAATTCTGAAATAAAAGTTTTTGTACGTATATACGCAAGTAACATTAAGAAACAACTCTGCAATTTGCTTTTTTTCTCATTTGAATGCGTCCGATTTTCTGGAATTGTATACACAATATTGTTTTTAGTAGGTTGAAAGGTTTATTATTTCAAAAGACATTAAGACGTCAAGTGCAAGTTTTCAAATTTCTTAAAGTTCGGCTCCGATGCGTCATTTCTCTCATTTACAAAAAAACAACAGCAACAACATTTGATTAAGGACTGTTTGCGAGAATTAAAACACTAGCATATGTGGAAGTGTGCATCCCCATTCCTTGCCTTTTCAACCGACTGTTAATTGATAGCTAGATCTACATCTAGATCTACATGACGAGGGGGTTCAAAAGTAGGCAAATTTATGTGTAGAAAATTATAATAGATTTAATACCCTTATCCACGGCGAGCAACAGTCACTTTCGTATACTACAAATTTGACAAAAATGAGATATGTCTAACTATCTATCTTTATGAAGTATTAAAGAAAAATATATACTACTAAACCTTTTAACAACAATTTACAACTTCACACAATTATGCAAGACTCTATAACGAGTTAGCTGATGTCTTTAAAGTGCTATTTACTTGTACTTATCTTAGTAAAGACGCTTTCAGCTTTTTTTTTCTTTTACTCGAACAGCTTTACTGTTAATGAATAAAGATATCGATAGGTCAGTGAAAAACCGTTGTGGGTGTCTATATTTCATGGGCACTTGCAATAGTTTTGTCCTGACTCCCTATCAATATGTCTGGTTACCTGAGATTCACACAAAATGGTTAAAATAAAACAACAATACACTAGAAATGATAATGATATTGTCTGTAATAATGCGCTGCCTGGTTGCTGAGCTGACGACCATCACGTTGGTACGGAGTGGGAATCCATTGCACTTGTCGTTGTCGTTACAGCAAAGCCAACAGTCCGTCGACTCGTCCGAACACAGGTTGTTGCATTTGTTGTGCTTAAGGGCACACTTCCGTTCCAGCTTCACAAGATGGAGGTCACTTCCGGAAACTTCGAAACGGGCAAATGTCTGAAAATAAAGCGATGAAAAGTGGTCAGACGAAGCAAATTCTGTGTTCGAAATCTTAGATTTATTTTTCTGATCTCGATCGGCGCTATTGCAATCGGCTGAATATTGAACAGATAAACCCAAGATGTGAAATGTGTTATCAAAAATCTTAGCTCTTTATTGTTTCGCAGATATATCAAAATTTCTTGTAAAACTAACATTATACTAGGATTAAACTTAATTGTTCGCGACGAAAGATTACCAGAAATATTTTTCCACTTTAAACATTGAAATGGAAATCAATTGTAATACTGAAAACTTCTACAGCTGAGTGACTGGTACTTTTCTTAGCACTTAAGTTTAAAATAATAAGGATAACATATAAGAGAAGCCTACTGATGCCATTTTGGGTTTGTACCTGTTTTCATGGAGTGTAAGAGTAAGAAATGTCTATTTGAAAATTTTCATTAAGCATGGGTGTGTAATTTCCTGTCCGACAAGGGCTTTTTAACTGCGGACAAGTACATTTTATGAGGCCACTTGTCAAGCAAGTAAATACCAGGGTATTTGGCAACATCAAAGGATATCAAACCAAGTATTATTTTGTTCCTCACCTGACACATATTTTTCATACCACCCGTTGCGGTTGCCGGGCAGTCAGTTACCGCCACTCTATACGGGGCCACGACACAATTATCTTCCACTGTACCATTCCTACTATTCCACTCACATGTAAAACACTCCAGGGCCGTCACTACACCTGAAATAGACAACGAAATAAAATGTGTCAATCGCATGGTCAATTAAAGATTCCACAAATGGTTATAGGGACGGGAAAAAGAGCTACTTTCAAGTAAAAAAATAATAAATTTGTATAAACTATATCTAAATATCTTTGAAAGTAATAGTGTTACTTTCCAAAGCAGTGCAAATTGGCAAGAATTGTTGCTGTTCCATACAGTGAGCATCTTTTATTTGTCAGACGTTTCGTACCATGGGATTGGTCGTTTCTTACCATGCAATTATCCTTTTCTTACTGGAGGGTAAGTCATTTCTTATTCGTATTATTTTTTAGCGTGAATATACCAAAATGGTTCTAAGATAACTGTTACAACGGTTAAATCAGATAGAGTTTGTAAAAAATATCGTATATAAACATATTTATTACAATAATTTAGGTAATTTTAATATTTTGTTACAAGATGGTCAATGCTTGGTACGAAATTGTAATCGTTTTCATTTGTCATAATTTACGGAACGGAATGCTGAGCTATGGCATGAAACATCTGTATACCGTTCGTGATCACAAGTTGTCATATGTTTGTTTTATGGATTCCCTGGCGGATCCTTTTTGCATTGAACTTCAAAACAAAATTAACTTTACTGTAGATACTGAGCGTGGAGATTAATTAATTGCAGATGGTCATTCCATGGCGTGCTTTAATGGATAGCTAGTGATGCTTAGAAATGATCACTGAGTTCACTGATATTCATTAGAAGCAAAAAAGACTATTACACTTAATTGAACATCGAAGTGACATGGAAATGATGGAACTAGAATATCAGCCGCACATCACTCCAAAATGATTTACGCGAAAAATTAATGGCGCGAAAGAATAGACCATTATCAGCCTCCATCGTTCGAGATGAAAACCTTCTCGACGCGTTTAATAAATTGCATCCTGCAGGGTAACATTTTAAAAAAACGTTTGCATACATTTTGCATCCTTCAGCCAAGACAGGTCTGAAATCAAACTAAACTGATGTTTGCCTGCTTTCTGGAAAGAATTACTATTATTATTATCATTATTATTACTTTTTTAAATTATTTTTATTCACTTATTTGTTTTTCTTTCGGGCTATTTGGGATAGTGAAAGCAATTGGATTTTATATCATATTTTTCATTATTTCGAGATAAAATAAAACATAATTATCCTGCCTAAGTGTAAGTCTATTTCAACAAGCAATTTGCCTTGGCTGTCTTTGAGTTTTCTGAAAAAATAAAGTCTATTTTATAGTTAATTGTTAAGTGAGAACCTAATTCACAAGAATAACAATTCCTTAGTATAGCAAACGTTGTATTGGTCTGTAGGTGTTACTATTGCAGGATTTTTGTAAGGTCGATATTGATGTTCCCTGATCCTATTTAGAAAACATCATCAAGACAGTTTCTATTTAGAGCACGCCACTAAAATATTGATTGGACATTAACTCGCCTACGTTTCTAGACAATCATGCACACTCTTGAACGAGTTTCTATATATCCGACGGGGATTTAGGAAGGAGGGGATGTTTTTAATTTTGAAATGTATTATTTCAGTCATTATACATCAAGCATATGTTGTGGGTGCTCATTGGAATCGTATTCAAAATACGATTCCAAAGGGTACCCACACCACAGGGTTTGCAGTAAATAACAAAGTTTGATTGTCGTCCATTCTCTTTATCCCTAAAAAGGTAAAAGGACGAAAGCAGGCTACATACTCGTTTCTTACCTGGGGGTGTTCAATATTCCATTTCTCATTTATAAGAATTTTAACTTATAGAACTGAATCTAAATCACCAATTCTTGCACACAGACCACTTTTATCAAAACATGTAAGACGTTTTATTGTCTTACCTCTGACTTTCGAAACAGTAACAACAACAATCATATAACATAGGTATTGATTGGTGATACGTGATTTTTGTCCTAAATTTGTGGTAAGTCCCAGTAAGACAAAAAGTGACTTTAATGTTTTGATGAAACTAGCCCAGACCTCGACTCTCAAACACAACACTGTTGGTTTGTTGACCTGTTTTGTTCATTTGAATAAAAACAACAACACAATTCGGTGCCTTGTTGGACATTTCCATTTCAGTTTGTTGTGTTTGTTAAAAAAATCAACTTTTCCCAACAAAAGTGATAATTGCCAGTCACTGCTTTAATGTATAAGTGGTTATAGAGCACGTGTATGTCCATAATGTTAAAAGTGTCTACGCTGATACGAAATTCTAAAGGGCCACTTGGTTTTTCTTGAAAAAGTAATAATTTCTTTGGTATCGAATTGTATTAGAAAAATCACTCACGGAGACACTTCATTTATCATCGAACGGAGAACATGTGATGAAAGATTTTGAGGGAGTTCAAGGTCGACCCTGATTACAAAATTAACATTGGTAGGTAGGGTATTTTTTACTTATGCTTTAGTGAGAAACAAAGCAACCACCATGTTATTTTATTAAATAATTTGATATCTGATGCGCGATAGCGATCGAAGTTTGTCTCGTAAAGGAGTAATTTTCGAGATTTCTTCGACCGAATTTTTGAATTTCCTCGAAAATGAGCAACTTTTGTGACTTTCGCAAAGGAGGGTACTTGTGATTGACCCTTTGCTACAAACGCCATGCGGTAAATACAAGGTTCCCGTTTAGAAGTTGTTTCATTGTAGTTTTGTTGGGACCCGTACAATATTATCGTTTCGATACTAAAGCTTACTTCTCGAAGCTTCGCGAAACGTGTAAAGAACTTCTATTTAGTAACCAATTTCTTAAGCAAAATATATAGCAAATGAATGTCTATTTAATTTCCCCCATTTAATTTGATGAAAATTTCATATAATCAGTCATTCAAATAATTTTTTAAATGAAATTACCATCAAATTAGAGAATAGAGACTCTCACAAAATATTCAAATACATATTAATTCATTCACGTGAAGTGCCTTTCTCCGTTTATTGAAAGTGTCGGGTTCCTTCTATAAAAGAGGGTGCTTTTATAAGAGGAAATACATTGCATTATAAGATGCTGGTAAATAATTCATCAAATTTCCTTTATGATGCGTTCTTCCTTAATGGTGGTTTCTTTCCGGTTTGGCCAATCAATAGTCTTTTGTAGACAAGATAATTCAAGGAAAATAAAGATATATGACCTTGATAGTCTAAAAGATTGGACACGAATTTATTTTCAGAAACATTGAAAAAGGCCACTTAAGGAAATTGATTGGCGCACAGTGATATACATGTAGTTTACAACACCTGTCACTTGATTGATGAATTTTTCTTTGCGAGAATGAAATAAAGCCAGACCTATCAAATTATTAATTAAGGAGACAGGATTGCACTGCAGAGATTGTCATTTTCCGCCATATTTTAACAAGAAGAGAATGTGCATAAGGGGCGACTTAAGAACAATTGTTTACAAAATAACATCTTGTCGGGCCAAGGGTTACGAACGTTTTACTTATCTTACATATTCGAGAAGAAGCTATCGATTCGATACCCCTTGACTCGTGAAAATGACAAAATAAAGGGTACTTTCATTTCCTCGGTTAACATTGATCACGTGATTTCTGCCGAAACGTTGGGGAACTATTACGGACCTACTACCCCAACAATATGGGAAGGTTAAACTATAGAAAAAATAAGCTCAATTTGTTATCAATGTGATGGTAATTCTGATAAAAACGAGATCTTTCCTACAGGGTTCAAATGTCGACTAAGTAAGGTTGTTCCTGTACGGTGAATATATTGACCGCATTAGATGGAATGCCTTAATAATATTGATATGACAAAACAGCTTTAAAGCCCTGCGGGAGAGAAAGCTCTATTGACAAAATCTAGGAGAATGGTTTTTGAAGAGATTTTTCTGCCAGGGAAAGGTCATTAATACAGCAATTGAAGAAATCTAATTGTAAGTTTTCACTCCAGATGTGAAATTAGGAAACCGGGAGGATGTTTTTAACAAAAAAAAAAACACCTTACCCTTGGAGTTCAAGTGGGTTAATGTTAGTTTTTGAATATCTTTTATACTCTCATCTCACACATTCCGACTACTGATTCACCGTGGTATGGACGTATTCAAACCTACGCATTTTTAACGGCGAGTAAAATTTGCTGATTACTTTGGCGAAAGACGCGTAGTTGACGATACAAGTAGCTACTTTCGAGGATAATGTTTTTCGTCAAACTCTGGGTCCAGAAACCGTAGCACAAAAACGGGGGAAGACGCAGTTTGATAATTCTATTATCGGTAGGGCCTTATATCTTTATTTTTTTCTAGGGTATAAGTAAGTAAGTGATTCTTTATTTCCAATTTTGGGCCAAAATTGGCATACAATTTTCAAATACGACGATGTATTACCTCTTGCCTTCGACGGCATGGATGAAATTATTTATCAAATGATAATTAAGATTCTGAATTTTTTTTATCATCATTTAAACTTCATTAGGTGATGCATTGTAGTTTTAGACAACTGAAAATTATGATTTTCACGCCTGAACCTTTCTTAGTGAAGCACGCCAAATTTTGCACTAAAAAGCCCGGCCGAAGTATATATGTGCAGACGCGTCATATTTACGTAAAGCGCATCCATTTCTAAACAAAATCTCGCCACAATATACGACAAAACAGGCAATGTTTACATTAAGATTCGATCCCAAGCAAAGTGTGTTTAAGAGAAAGGAATAGGTTCTGAAAATGGTAATTTGGGACACTGTCACAAATCTTATTAAATATTCATACTTGTGTGAGGTGTTGCCTTCACAAGAAGGTCATGCACATACAGATAGACAGAGGAGATGATACCGATACGTATAATTGACTTTCAGTCACTTACGACCGGTTAGCTCTGGAACAGCAATGGATGACAAAATGTTTTGCCGAGTTTTCCAAAAAGACTACAATGATTGAAAACCGTCTTTGTAGTGATTTCGTGTACAGGGGTAGTTTCCGTAAGATCTTTTCCACATGCTTGTATTTTCAAATGAGCCTGTGCTAGAAATTACCAACAACTTCATATAAGCCAAGGGCAAGAATCTGGTCAGCCTATGCATCTGCCCAGTATGACCAAGGTGCATGATATGTACTCTATTGATTGACTTGTTTTCACTCTTTTCATGCTGATGGCAGATGTCATAAAATCATTCTGCCCAATGTTTATATCTCATACGCATATGAAACCCTTATAAATATAGCACACAGGCTTATATATATTCTTTACAAAATGACACCATGGTTGTTATTCCCAACAATTTTACAGGTGTGCAAATATAGGACTCCAATCAGCGTATAGGTCACAGTCTGGTAAGATTCTTCACTTCCATGCCTCGCCAAAAATATTGACTCGAAGTTTCAGTAAACTATCTAGTATACATGAATTCTCAAGGTAATATTATAAGTTATTATCTTAAAACTATATAAATATCTGTGTGAAAACATCCTGTATGATATTTTATGTGATATGACATGGATATTTTTAAAACAAAGACATAATGCAGTTATTTTTAGAAATTTGCATTATTGCTACAAACATCGAAGAAAACAAGGCAAGTAGAGGTTATAAGATAAGTATAATACATAATGTATTGTATGAAAAAATAGCTAACTCGGTTGTTGGAACTGATAATTTGTTGGGATTGATGATCAATTCCCCCAGCCTCGTTAGATATTTTTTAATACGAGACACTAAATATGTATTATATATATTAATTTATTTTTGAGGATAGAAATGGAAAAAACGACAGAATATATACAAGATTGTTGACGATGCCACGCAGAAAAAAAGAATATACAAAAAATACCTACTAATGGTAGCTAGAAAGGCAGCTACAATATTCTCAAGCCCGCCGGCCATTCTCCAAATCCGACGATTCCCCTTTCTATCTAGAATTATCCCGTGTTACTATTTCATGAAAATTCTACATGAAATGTCCCCTGTCGCATGACCTTCAAATTTTACTCTATACACTTCCTTAACTCTGTTGCAAAACCATATATCCAATCATACCAACAGAATGAAATAAACGGATAAGTCTCCTTCGTTTAAAAGCAATAATTACTGTTTTCTATAAAGTTTTATTTCCCATTAATACATTAAGTACCTATTAGTGGATCACATTAATGATTCGGTGACCACTTTTAGAAATCAGACACTGTAAACTATCACCTAGTTCCCTGTATAAGGTTATGTTTACATCCATGCAGTAGAGAGTCAATTGGTAAACAGAGCACGGCGGAGCAACTGTGGAAAAAGTAATATTCTCGCATGCTAAGCGAAACACACAACCGCCTCTGAATTCATCAATACAATAGCGAGTCAAATACACTGTTCAGTCGAAATTTTGAGAGAATAAAAAACACGGTTGTTAGTTAGAAACGAACGATGAGATCCAAAGGTGCTAGCATGCCGTCTTGGTTGACCCAAACTTAGCATTCAAACAGTTTCCAATCAAGATAGATAAACAAAAGGATGTATTTGTATGGAAAATCTTCTATCGAGAGAATAAATTCAATTTTGCAAAAAACGGGAAAAAGAAGTATACGGATGCAAAGTCAAACGGTATGTGTCGTTTTCTTTGTAATGGCTTATGGTTGGATTTTCTCATAACCCTGTTATTTACAAGTGTGACATCACAGTTATCTCTTTACTCTTGAAATATGCGTTTGGCAAATTTGTGAACCTGAAGTCTCTAAAGTCTCAGAATCGTTTCCGTGACTTATCTAATAATGGCTTCAAAAAATTATGCAAAGTCAATGCCTAGCTGATATATGTCGTTTTCTTTGCAATGACTTATGGTTGGATTTTCTCATAGCGAGAAAATCCAACCATAGGCCTTTGCATGTTTACAAGTGTGTCATCACAGTTTTCTCCTTACTCTTGAAATATGCGTTTGGTAAATTTGTGTAAAAAGAGTCTTTTAAAGTCTCAGAATCGTTTCCATGACTGATTTAATTATGGGCTCAAAATATTACGTTAGGGTTTGTTTGTTTGTTTGTTTTTTTTTTTTTTTTTTTTTTTGTTGTTTTTTTTTTTCCTTTTTGTTGTTGTTGTTGTTGTTTGTTTGTTTGTTTGGGTTTTTTTTTTGCCATAGACAGCATGACTGTTTGTGATCTCGCTTAACTTGTCAAATCCAAATGAATAAAGCATAGCTTAAGAAAGTACATTTGGCCATCTACTTATAAACATAAAGACTGATGGAGATCATTGAAAATATGACATTGTAAAATACGCATCTCCAACATCATCATGACTCCTATCTTTTCTCCTAGACTGTATGTTATCCGATAATAGATGTGTTGTATTGTGACTTTGTTCTAGAAATGTAGTTCGGGGGACATCAGGCAAAGCAGTGGTACGTCAGAATTTGTCAACTCGCAGCGATCAATACGCGCGTATTCCCCTCATTAATTGACGACAACGTACATTATTAGTTGACTGACAGGAAAATTGAGTTTATTCGACAAATGACTCCCCTGTTTCTCATGTAGATAGATGTGTTGGTTTAAGTCCATTTATATGCAGTCCAACCTTTAACGACCTTGAAAAAAAACTTCGAAAAACGTTGTAGAAAATGAAAGAGTTCATTAATCACAATGTTTTCTCCCCCCCCCCCCCCTCTCTCTCTCTCTCTCTCTTCGAGCTCCGGTTTTTTTTTTTTTTTTTTTTTTTTTGGTTGTAGTTCTATTCTATCTAATTTTTCTAATCTTTTTTAAAGATTTTATATCAGTTTTTAGTATTTCCTTCGGGTAACGGCTAGCGATGAAAGAAAGAAGGGAAGAAATCCAGAATAAACGATTATGAAATGTATAGATAGAAATATAAAAAAATGCCAGAGACAACAAAGATAATTGAATATAATGGTCTTATTTAAACTAGGGCGTCTTTAAAAGAAGATAGTGTTGATGATGAAAATCATATCACGTGAAAGAAAAACATAACTAACGTAATCGTATCAACAAGGTCGTCCGAAGCAGGGTAATTCATATATACAGGGGCAACTCCATGATGACTAAAGTTAACCTGGTTCGATTTCAACGTCGTTGCCGACGAGAATGTTTAGTTGATAAAACTATGGACTATGAATGAATTGCTTGTAACAAACAATTTCCTAATTATCCATAGTGTTTTCCAAAGATTTTTCCTCGGGGCGAGAAAAATGGAGTGTTGTAGGAATGGGGTTAAACGACTTGGTACCAACGTAATATAAGCAACAAGAGGTATATAGATTGTTTATATGTGTTTCACATCAAGCGCTTAATTTGATCATTCATTCATCCATAACATAAACTAATCAATGGGGAATTCTCATCTGCAAATCAGATTCCTGGGAAAGTCGCGATCAATTTGGCTTCTGAGTTCAAGATACTCTTTGCCATTGCGTTTAGTGACTGTTAATACCTTTTGGTAATAATGTCAAAGATGATAATAGATAAAATAAATAAATAAATAAGCAGACAAGAATAGCCATTAATCGTTCACTTGATATATATTAGTTTTGCCAAATTAACGCTTAAAGGGATAAACATTTTCCCCTTTCCATATCAATGTGCAAAGTGACCTATATTCAAATTCAAATTCCAGTTTAAAAAATCCAGTTATAACGCTGTCAAATGAACATACAAACAACAAACATACAAGACAGAACTTATCAAATAGGTTTACATCAGATTGATATCTTATTTATGGAGTGGTGTTAAATACCCGCATACATATCAACAGCCAGATTCAAATCTTGATGGTGAAAATCCAAATCATCGCAACCATAGCTTGGAAAAGCTGTATAAACATCACAATTCACACTGACAATATTTAACCAAACTTAAATAGAGGATATTGAATGAATGGTAATGGAATACCGAATTTATTAAACGAGTCATCTATAAACAGATAAAAACGAGGCTGCGCCGAGTTTTTATCTGTTTTAGATGACGAGTTTAATAAATTTGTATTTTATGGGCACAAATTTTATATTCTATTTATAATTTGACCAAACTTTTTTCGTAAAATCGTCGTCGAAATTCTTGAAATTCAAGATTTCAATTTTCCGCGAAACGTATAACGCTGTTTAAAACTGATGTCACAATAGATACATTATGACGTAATTTTTGCGGTTACAAAATAGCGTCGCTTTTCGTTCTGAGCTCATTTGCATAGTTATTCCACTAGTATAATAACACCCGTGTAATATCAAAAAAAATCAACGGGTTTATTTCACTTCCGCGACGTAGGTAATATTATTATCATTATTATCATCATTTTTATGGTATCTATGACCAATTATAAAGGTAACGATGACCCTAAAAGCAAATGTGACCCGTCACGCGAAAAGGGACCATCTGGGTAGAGCGTAAAGTGTCGATACTAGTCAGACTGCGCGGATTGCGCAGACTGACTAGGATCATAACTTTTCGCAAGGTACTTATTTTATGAATCTAGAATGAATAACCTACCTCTCGGTGAAAGAATTTTTGAAATGCGACTTCTGGTTGACATATGCTGGACCAAAATTTTTTTTTTCAATTATTCATTTTACAGAGTTACCAGATGGTCCCATTTTGCGTGGCGGGTCACAAATACATCTTTGAATATGTGTGCTTAAATTTTAACTTTTGTAAGTTTAAACGATTTACAAAATCTTAGACTTGTCCAGTCCTAGGGAAGCTTCAGATGATATTTTGAGCAGAAAACAATGAGAAAAGGAAGAAGGTGTTCACTAAGATAAAGATATCAGTTTACAGCTGTTTTTTTTTTTTTTTTTTTTTTTTTGTTTTGTTTTGTTTTGTTTTGTTTTTATCTAAATTATCTCTATTCTCAAAGATTGTGTGGACATGAGATATACACATTTGCAGCACATTATATTCATTGATTTTTAAATGTATCTAGTATTTGATCCTCATGGGCTTAGGATATTATGATAATATTTCTTTAGAATTGGTCCAATGTTTTAGGAGGAGATGTGACTCAAAGAATGATAACTTTGAAAAATGACTTAGCGGTTCTTGAGAAATTTTAGAATTGTTTGAGACGGACGACGCACAGAACTTCGATTGACGACAAACTTAGTCTAACCCTAGATTTGCCTCCTTTTCCATTCAGCCTGTAAGCTGTAAATATTTGTAAGGAATTTAAAACAATTTCAACTGTGTATCGGTTACCGTAAAAGCTCAAATACAACCCGGAGGTTTATTACAATCTCCATGTTTCTATTAGAAGGATTTGGGGTTATAATAGACGTTATAGTTTTTAGCTGCATATAACTGTAATTTTGCCCATTTTCCACATCTTAACAACTGTATATCTCTATCATGAATAAAGTCGTTTTGAATAATCTATTTTGCAGAAGACTCGAAAATCAGCAAATCATAAATTTAAAATTTAATAAAGACAAAAGCTGAACATTTGGTTGGGAAAGGTTACATTTACTCTCAATTGAGATAATCGTGTTTTTTTTTCTTTTTTGTTTGTTTGTTTGTTTGTTTGTTTGTTTGTGTGTGTGTGTGGGGGGGGGGGGGTATGTGGGCTTATTAGAGGCTTGTAGGTTTTAGTAAATCATACAAAAAGGTCAATTTTGACGTTCGAAGAATGAGTTTATAAGAGAGCACGAGACTCTATTACATCTTTTACGGTATATCGCGATGACTCCTACCAATAGCTACCGGTTGCTGATGGACATTAATAATTCGCAATGGCAATGGGGTGAACTTAATATCTTATTTTCAATTAAAATTAGTTGAATATCTACCAGAACGGATTGAACATGTAAGAAAAAGATAATTTCTATAAAATAGCATTTTCTTCTTTTCTTACTGCTATTAAATCAGTGGGTAGGTGAGAAACTACAGTCAATCTTGCTCGAGCGACCACGTCTATTAAGCGACCACTTTTATTAAGCAACCATCGTAAATAGTCCCTTCGCCGTAAGTGAAATTTCCGAAAAAGTGGCCATTCTTAACCGAAAATATGTTTTTCGATTAATCTTACGACGTTAGAGTCTATTAGAATCGTCTCATTGAGGCGATTCTTATGGGTTCGAGCATCCTAAGATTCAGACAGAATTATATTACAATATTTATACCCATTTCCATAAGCGACCGCTTTTTAATGGTCCCCTAAATGGTTGCTTAAAGCGAGTTTTTCTGTATTTAAAAGGGACGATACTCCATAGGCAATTACAATGGGTATGCATTTACCCCTCGATTTTCAACATTTTGACAGTGCAATTAAGGTTCATGTAAAGTGTTTAAGGCCCAACTTTAAAACACTTCATTTGCCAAGAAAAAGGCAAATGTCCAGGTATATTGTATATCAAATTGAAGCTGTTTATGAGCACAAGCAATTAAGCAACATAAGACTGCCATAGCTATAGCGGAATCGCAAAACATTGTGGAAAAGGGTCATTTTGTACAGAACAAGCAACTGCATGACTTGGATAAAATTGGCTAATATTTTAACAAATTACAGTCTAAAGTACGACCCAGGTACTACTACAAACGTTGGTATAAAACTCGAGCCAAAAACGTAGTTATGCAAGCAATTTATTTTGACTTATTTTATAAACACATATATCATATATGTCATTCTAATTTTGTAAACGTGTAGATATTTTCAAGGTATGGTGTGTTATCACAACATAAATGGACATTAATAGTTTATTTACCTGTAAGGTTGTTAAGCAATATATCAATTTCTATTTCACAGAATGATAAATATATAGTAATTTATCATAGACCAATGAATTCAAAAACTATAATTTGAAATAATTTGCAGAAAATATTTCACAATATTATGGTGTGCTGTTGCACCATACCTAACATCTATTTTGAAAACAGACCAAACCGGTTTGACAAGTATGTTGACAAAATAGATGGAAATTGATTGTTTCAAAGGAGCTTTTTGAGATCGAGTTTTATATCTAAGGTTGTAGGAGTACCTGGGTAGTACTTTAGACTGTACTTTGTTAAAATATGAGACAATTTTATCCAACCATCATGCAGTTGCTTGTTCTGTACAAAATGACCCTTTTCCGCAATATTTTGGCTTTACCGCTATAGCTATGGCGGTCTCATGTTGTTCAACTGCTTGTGCTTATAAATAGCTTCATTTTTATATACAATATACCTGGACATGCTGCTTTTTCTTGGCTAATGAAGCGCCCTTAAAATTGGATCTCAAACACTTTACATGAACCTTAATGCGGATATGTGTTGAAAGGATATGCGAGCTAATGTTGAAGAGGAAGTATAATTCAAATACGGGTGAAAATCATGGAAAAATACCTATATCTTTTATAAATTTAATACACAATAATTCATCCAGGCGTGAATACTATGGAAAACCGATATACTGCACAAAATGTGGAGAAATACGCCAAACCTTATTGGATTTTTTTTTACCAACCTCCTTACTTACTTAATCACTTACTTAATTACCTACCGACTTACTTACTTACTTTATTTATTTTCTTATAGATCTACTTATAATTATGATATTGTGGGAAAAAAAGACATGCACAGAAAATTCATCCTTTCCTATAGGTTTTTTTCTGCAGTGTAGGACGTTCCCTTAAATAAGCGACTATTTGAGTGTGTGCAACTTTTTTAAGTGTGGCCACCGTCATAGCACAGTTAGTAATTCGCCGGACTGTCAATCTAGAGGTCCCGTGTTCGATACCCGACGGTTGCACTCATTCTTGCCTTCTCTTTGTCTCTCACCAATGGGTTGATAATTGTAGACCTATGAGAGATATCAGCTGGAAGATAGGAAAGGATGTGATGGTTGTACTAGTTAGAGAAATACCAGGAATCCATTGTTAGGTTCTCCGACCGCTGCGATAGAACTGAAAAAAATGTTGAGACTGGTGTAAAACTCCATTCAATCAATCAATCTTTAAGTGTGAACTTTCTTGAAATAAGTAATAAGGGTTATTTTTTTATTAACTGTCATCAAACACTAACTGAAGAAAAGAACGTCTCTTATTTTCGAATGAAGAATTCTATGTGGTTAAAAAAAGGTTTAATTGTAAAATGTCTGGGGTTTTTTCTTTAATTTTGACGATTAAGGGTGTACGGTCAACAAACATTTATCACTTTTCATTTCTTTGTGGAAATGTTTCATAAAATTGCGAAATAAAAAAGAAACCGCCCTTTAATTTTTAAAGCAGTGTAGGTTATCTATATCTTATTTTCGTCAGTAATTTTGCAATTTTTTATGAAGAAGTGTCAATTTTAAAATTGCATGTTAATTCAAATCTTTGGGAAATAACATAAGCAGTTTATAGACTAATAATCTATTTTTGTTTTCCTTTGAAATAATGTCTATTGAGCGGAAAAAAAGATTTAACGAATACAAAGAGTGGAGTAAATATATTTTTAAACGTCGTTTGGTATTTGGATTTGTGTAAAATTGGTAAGGCAAATCTTATTTATATTTCTTAATGGAATGGGTAGATCTCTGTGTGTAAGAATAAAAACCGCATATACATGTAAAATTAGGAAAATACGTTATTTTGATCCGTGTTCTATCATACCGAATTGTATAAAAAAAAAATGATATTTTTTAAAAAAGTGTCATATGGAGTTTAAAAAACTTGTATCTACAGCTTTACCAAAGCTGAAGTTACGAGGTTTTTGTACACACGGCGATGACATGTACTAATATGAAAGGCACACAATCACATTTGTGACCCGTCACGCGAAAAAGGGCCATCTGGAAACTACATAAAATACTTTTTTTGTAAAAGAGATTTGTTCTAGTACAGGACAGCCAGTGGTCCCATTCATTTATCATTTCATAGGATTGATTGATTGAATGTAGTTTTACGCCGCTTTCAACATTTTTTCAGTTATATCTCGGCGGCTGGAGCACCTAACAATGTACTCCTGGTATTTCTCACACCAGTACAACCACCACATCCTTTCCTAGCCTCCAGCTGCTATCTCACATAGGTCTACGATTATCAACCCATTGGTGAGAGACAAATAGTCGGAAAGAATGAGTGCCGCCGTCGGGGATCGAACCCGGGACCTCTATATTGACAGTCCGACGCGCTAGCAACTGCGCTTTGACAGCGGTCTCATTCGTTTAGTTAAATTCAGTAAAATGGATCTGAATGACGAAACTAAAAAAAATAAATTACTGGTTTCATATCCAAAGGATTTGTCTCCCTACAATAGAGGGATAACCGAAAGCCTTTGTGGGATAACAGCTGGGTGCTTAAAAAGAACCGGTTATGGTAGTGCTGGTACTAGAAAAAGGAGGAACCTATTTGCAGGTGCTCCAGCCGCCCCGACATGCCTATAAAATGTTGAAAACGGAGTTAAACCCCATCCAAAATAAAACAGAAAACCAGAAAACATATGGAGAAGTGAATACAAACCATACTGTCGTCAATGTAAATCTAAAATCTCGTAACTACAGCTTGACCAAAGCTGTAGTTACGAGGTTTCAAAATAACAACGACAATGTATACAATTCTGTATAACAGAGGTTAAACTTGTATGAATCAAATCTAGAACGTTACAAATGCTACCATGTATGAATTTGCGGTTTGTACCATCCTCCTTATGTTTGTTCACTGTAGCATGTCTGATGGGGTTAGTCGTATCCTGGTATCAAGTTAACTCGTACCTTGCCTTCATCAGTCGATTGTAGAATGGCTCATGTATGCTTTATCTTAATTACACAAATAATGAATCAATTATTTATCTTTTTTTTTGTAATCGCCCATACACGAATAATATTTTATCATGCAATGAAGCCTGTATTGAATTTGCATACACTTTCACCAGAATTTCTTTGATTTTACGGATTTATTATAAGTAAGTGCAGAAAAGGTTGCATGATAAATGGAATTACAAGTAACTGTCTTAAAATATCAATGTTATCTGGTCTCGGCAGTGAGAAATTATCATAACTCGGAACAACCTCGTCCTGATAAATTTTCCCAACCTCGACAAGATAACATTGATATTTTTAAAAAACTAACATGTTATTCTCTATATTGTCAATCCAATATTATAATATAGTTGATCGTAAGTTGGTGATAATTAATCACATCAATGTCTCTATATTGTACACCGGCATCGTTTTTTATCACTACTAGAATAAGTGCATTGGTGTGTTGACTAGGATCAGTCCATGGGCGATTGTTTCATAAATGGTCTTAATAAGGTTATCATATGAGATAAATGGCATATCAGATAAAATCGACCATGAAACAATTGCCTGTGGCTTGTTGATAGGTAGGGTCTAAATGATGAGCAGTTAATGAAGGGTTGTCGTTCATTGAAGTGTGTCTAGAATGAATTAACCGGACATAAATTGCCTTAATTTTGATACATGATATAGTAATTGTGGTTAAATATCAAATTACGTTTGGAGATACCTAGGTTAGGTTGTTGACAGTTTAAGGCGCACATTATACATGTATGATTTTCTTTCTATCTTTCGTTCTTTCTTTTTTCCTTTCTCTTTTTCCCCTTTTTTCTCGTCCAACATTATTTTATTAACTTTTTTTTAGTATTCTTGGGAGTTGGAGGGGGCGAACAGAAAATTTAACCTTTTATTGTATGTTAAAATAGGCCAAGAAAATTATCTTTGGTTTCTAGATTTTCCTTTTTAAGAACCATATTTTCGCGAGTTTCCTCGATTAAATGATCCGTACTCCCTCCTCGACCCGCCCTTGTGGACCATGAATAATTTCAAAAAGCCATGTTCGAACCAAACATCATGCTTTCATTTTACAAGATATCTCTTCAGGTGACATCTAGATTATCCTCAAATGAGATCTATATAACGTCAGTTTTCCGCTCAACAAGAGGCCCAAGAGGGTCTGTATCCCTCAACTAGCTTTCAAATAGCTATCAATGAGAAACTCAGTCAGATATGGTAGTTTACAAGGAAATTTTTGAAGAGGACAAAAGATAGACAGAGAGTGGAGGGTAAACTATTTTTCAGTACTTGTATAAGTATTGATTCTAAATAGGAAAAGTTATTTTTTATAAGATATATATATCTTGATCGATTTTTAAAGCTGCTCTTTCAGAGATTTTCAAAGAAAAAATACAAAACTTGTTCTTAGATTTGGAAATGTGTGTGTTTTTAGACGAGTAAGAATGGCCCAAGGGCATTGGCACTTAAATCAACATATTTCAATAATTTTGTAACGTACTTTTTCGAAGCGGTAAGATCAGTAGAGATCCAGTCTATTTATTTCGAGTCTATAAATTGCAAAATCGTTATTTTCCATGAATAATCTTTAAAATTTGCTCGTAATAATATGAAGTTTCCAGCCATCAAATATTTTTACCGTTATCTTTGATTAAATAAGACGAACGTGCAGAATTCAGATGCGTAAACAGTTGGCTCAAAATTGAAGAATAATTTTTAAGGCGTTAGTAGATGCTTTATTTTTCCAGAATGATTTTCGCTAAATTCAGGAATCTCAGTCTTTCTTTACATGCATAACCAGATTGAACCTTATTATTTTAAAGGCTCCAACATGATGAGGTCGTTACTTCCAGTTGATTATACGAAAATTTTTAAAAATCAAAATTTCCTGATCTGTGAAAGAGCAGCTTTAACTATGAAGCAATACTACACTTGGCCAATGTTCTAACAACACCGTGGTCAGACCCGGAGTATTCTCACATACAATACCCGATTTAATTGAAACTTTTGCCAAAGCCCCCCCCCCCCCCACACCCCCACACACACACTTTAAGGACTTTTGATTATCGCCAATCGTAGCGTGGCAATGTTTTTTCGTTGCTTGTTTACACAGAGGAGCTTGAACACAGCAATGACTCACGTGCATCCTGACTTGTTTTTGGGTTTATTCGGTACTAAAGTTAGATAAGTAATTTGTAGCCTGTCGATTAAGAGTCCGAAAAAACAAACAAATATTGTTCATTTATAATAAGAAGACAGAGAAAATGATCGATCTAGCCTGAGGTTGCTCCACTTGGTCGCCAGTCGAAAAGGATCCGTTAAGGTTATAAAGTTATTTTAAGCAATGCATACAGACTGCATGTCGACGAAACTTCTGCTCACTCTTAAGAATATTGACACCCAAGAAACATTTATGTCAAGTTTCATTGAAATCGGACCAATAGCTTGGGAGGAAAAGATTTTTTTTAAGATTTCATAGTTAAAATACCCCCCTTGCAACGCCCATATTTGGGAGAAGGGTGGGGGACCAAATTTCTTGAACAACTTTAGAAAAGGGTCACCAAAGATCATCATGCCGAGTTTCATTGGAATCGAGCCAATCGTTTGAGAGGAGAAGATTTTAAAGTGAAAAAAAAAACGCCCTAACATGCCCATATTTCGGGGTTAATCCATTTTTTAACAACTTTAAAAAAGTGTTACCCAAGGATCATTCATGTCAAATTTCATTGAAATCAGAGTTTTTAAAGTTTCTATAGTGTATTTAGCCCGCCCTGCCACGCCCATATTTTTGGATCAATCCAAATTTCTTGAACAACTTTAGAAGAGAGCCTCTCAAGGTTCATTGATGTCAATTTTCTTTGAAATCGGTCCAATGGGTTACCAACTCAAAATACACGCATACTGTTTACGTGATTACGACATCTTAAACGCCAGAACTTGAAATTATAGAAAGAGGACATAAACTATTTTTATAGTTTGGTTTCAACCCTTGGGTTTTGAGTTCGATTACTAGGTTCGACCAACGTTCATCTGTCATTTGAGAAAGTTGTTGTTACACGTATCATTTATCTCTAAATAATCGAACGGCTTAGTGGGATGAGCAGCCAGTAGCTTGGATATATATAATACGTACTTAGCGTATTGTATGAACAAAATATCTATCGAGGGTTGGAGAATTGAAAATTGTCGAGGCTCCGCCGAGACAATTTTCAATTCTCACAACCCAGTTAGATATTTTTTCATACAAAACACTAAGTACGTATTATATTGATCTTATAGCCTCTATTTGTCTTCTTTTCGTCGATGTTTCTATAGTCCGTTTGACTTCTATATGTACCAACATTTCGCCGAAAATCTCAGAATTAAATTTAGGAAACGTATTTTTTTCTGTCATATCATTTTTTCCATCTAATACCATGACGAATTTTGTTTTTTAGAATTTTTTAATGTAAAATAATGATTTTGTCCGTCCGCGTAAATGTTAAATTTTAGCCGTTCATACCTCCTTGTGGTCGTATTAACCCGAACAGCGAATTGTATAACCAAAAATAGCTCTGATTTGCATAGGGGCTGAGTCAAAAGTATAAGATTTTAAGTGAGTCGTTTTAGTATAAATCGAGTATCTTTTATAAAATTAAGTTTGTCGAAGATTTTTACTTCCTCTGGATATCAAATCTAACATATTCTCTCTTTGTTCAAAAACCGTTTGACCAGATAATTGACAATTGTTTTTATCTATTCTGAGATGAACCCCATATTAAAATATTTAGACCAATCAAAAAGCATTATTTGAGGAAGCCGTTGGGAATTTCACGAGGAAAACTTGATTAGAAGGCAAATAATAACGGTACAATTCACGTGATATTTAAGTTTAAAGATCACATGGCCGTCGATATGCTAATGAGCATATCCAAATAAGGAATAATGGACACTTTTTCTGTCCATTGTATAGTATAAAACCACGTGTTTTCACTATATGTTTACATTTAGTTACTATTTATAACAGCCTCCATCACCCCTCGTGTTTAAGAGCGGAAAATGCGAAAATATTAACATTAACTAGATAGACAAAATCATTATTTTGAAATCAATTTAGTTTCAAAAAATATTTTTTGGAATGGTATTAAGCTGAAATTAAGATTTTACCACATACAAATCCTTCATTCAAACGCAATTTTATGTAATTGATGAATAGGTTGGTCCATATAGAAGTCAAACGGACTATAACTGAAATGCAAGTTTTCTAAAAATAACCGCATTATATCATTGTTCTAAAAATAACTAAGTGATATCATAGAAAATATCATATGGGATGTTATCACACAGATATGTGTATAGTTTTAAGATAAAAAAGTTATCGTTGTACTTGTTTCTTATACAAGTACATCGACAACATTTTATCCAAGCTACTGGCATGATAACATGCGTAGCTGCCCTAGCCGACAAGACAAAACTATAAACCTATTGAGGTGACATTTAACGATGAAACAAAATTAATGGTACATGGTGTTACCATTCTTTTTTTTCCAGTAAAATTGAAAATCATGTTGGCCACATTCTTCCCCAAAGCGACCTTGGTCATTCTACTCTACTGTCTCGGACGATCTACGGGACAGCACGTTGGGACCACGATGGTCGAAGGTGATATCTACGTGCACGTGATAGCCGGTGTGTACGTGGAGACCAACTCGACCGGGCACTGTGTGAACATCGAGGCAGAAACTGTCCAACAACTGGAGGCGATCAAATGGATCTTCGAGGAACTGAATAAAATAAACTATATACCTGGTATTAAGATTGGTAAGAATAGTTTTGTTAATTAAGTCTTTGGTCGACCGAATCTACTATTTATAATTTTATTCTTTCAATATTATGAGCTTTTCGATCAACATTTTCTATTAACAGACATGTACCAGCTTTTATATTTATTCATAATAAAAAAATTGTTTCTTTTTGTGCCCGTTTCCTCATTAAACCTCAGATATAACTAAATCAAATGTAACCCGTCACGCAAGGGACCATCTGGGAAGTGCGTAGAGTGTCGACCCCTTGTCAGACTGAGCGGATTCCGAAGACTGACAAAGCCTGAAATTTTCGCACTTAACTAATTTTCTGAATCTGGAATAATCAAACTAACTTCTTGTGAAAGAAATTTTAAAATGCATCCTCTGGTCGGCCTGTTCTAGAACCAACCTCTTTTTCAACTCGCCTTCTTCAATTTTTCGCGACACGGGTCACAATAATAGATACAACAAGGGTTCTTAGTGGTATCTTTTGTTTAGTTCTATCTATTTTTTCATTAGACAATTGGTACCATTTTATTTCCTTAGATAAAACGTCTCCGATTGTGTTTTTAAAAACCTGTTACAAGCTGATAACGTTTTAGACTCGTCCAATGTTTTAGAAGTTGTAGAAGGCAACTTAAGTTCATTTTTCAAAGATTGTAATTTGAGGAAGAGAATGTTGAGGACAAAGAGGAAGTTGCTCTCATTTCTTCAACTCCAACAATGGTTGCCGAAACCTTTGCCCCCAAGTGCGTAATAAAGCGATGGTTAAGCGCAAGAGTGTACTAAGTGTATATATTTCTAAATAAAGAATTTATACATTGTATATACACTAAGTACACTCTTGCACTGAACCCTCAAAATAAGGATTGAGTGCCAATAGGTGAATGAGGCTCGTGTCCTATCATTTGACATTTAAACGTTTAAGTTTCTTTAAATAAAAAAAACGAAAGCATTGTTGAAAAGGGAGAAAATAGATTGTTGCTCATTTATTTTTTCTATCTTAAAGAAGGGGAATGAATCTGAATAAAAGTTCTTTTTTATCAAGAGAGAAAACAGCAATAATTTAATACTTAGACGACACGTCGCACAAAAGGGAAAATCTAGATCGCCCTTAAAAGTTGAAGGGATAGATCATTAACTGCGAACATTTTCGATGTCTACAAACTGACTGAATCTGAAATGATCACAAATTTCAGATTGCAACTTATCCGTTTCGATATTCAAATAATTCAGTTTAACAGAGCTTCGTTGTGGTCAAAATTTAGGATGTTGTTGATGTTTTCTTGGTTATTTATTTGTGTTTGTTTTTTTTGTTGTTGTTGTTTTTTTTTTTTTGGGGGGGGGGGGGGGGGTTTGTTTTTTGTTGTTGTTTCATTTTGTTTTGTAGATATTATGATAAAAAATAAAACGTAGAATTATGTTTTCTGTTTGCAGGAGTTCGAGTAAGCGAAACTTGTGGTTCAATAGAGAAAGCCAAACAAGTCGCTCTAGATTTATCATCGGAACTGGCTGGCGACGAGACGAACATGAGAACAGTAGGTGGGTAAAATGAGATCGCGCCCTGCGTTCAGGATGCAAAAAAATTGTCGAACGTTTCGCAATAATACCCGGCTTTGCACGAACGTCTGTAGGGGTTATTCAAGACAAGGTAAAGGTAAGTTCTGTATTCAGAGGTATTATTTTGATTTCTCGAATATTCAGAGTATATTATTTTTTTTCAACTCAGATTTTAGATATTCACGTACAGGACTCTTGCTTAAATGTGCTCAATTGCAAAGATAAGATGTTCTTTCAACTGTATTTTTAAAATACCTGCGTTTTCATTTGAAGCTTATCATTTATCAATCTTAATTTACTGAAAGGGATTCTAAAGCCTGTAGGAAGCCTATGTGTCTTTTCGCATAGGCCTATAACTTATATCAGCTATGCCCGTCACAAAGTGATAGATCTTGAAGAAAAAGAAAATAAATTTATTGAAACAACGCAAAATAAGACAACAGAAAATGATTCCCTTCAAGTTTTTTTTTTTTTTTTTTTTTTTTTTTTTTCATTTCTTTTCTTTTGTCTGCAGCTTCTTAGAATTTGGATGAGTCTCTAGTATGTTGTGTTGTAATTAGTAACGCAATGTCGGTATTTTTTCAGGGGTGGTTGGTCACGATTATAGTTCTGATAGTGAAGCCATATCACTATTGTTTAGTTCCCTACCAGAGAAGGTCAGGCTGCTACAGATGAGCTACTCAGCCACTGCTGTCTCGCTGAGAGATCGACAAACATACACAAACTTCTTTCGTCTGATCCCACCAGACGATCTGCAAGTCCAGGTAAATCTCGTCGTTGTTATTCTAAAACCTCGTAACTCCAGCTTTGGTCAAGCTGCAGTTACGAGGTTTTGGAATTACAACGCCGATTTGTCGTAATAAAATTAAGCGATTGTGTCTCTAACCTACGTTCATAATACAAAACGTTATCTCATGTTTAGAAATGGTACCCCGTTTCGCACATTAGTTTAAGTTCAGTGTATCATCTATTAAGGAAGTGGAACTCATAATCTTTCACAATGTTGACCGAGGTTTCCTAATGAAAATCATAAGGAAACCTCGGTTAACACTGTTGAAGTTCATTGCTTCCGAGACGTTGCAAAACAATTACGGGTCTATTACCTTAAGCGTTTTGCGAACGTAATCATTTTGAGGTCATGGATGATAAAATTTGTAGATCGATCAACGATTAAAGCAAATTAGAGTTTTCCGGTAAAATGATTTCCACAAAACGCTGAAAACATATTTTGGCGTCTTTGTGCTGACACTAGCATCATGTTAAAGGTAGTGGAACCGTACAAGGTCCTCAACGTTTCGGAATTAATGAACTTTAACAGTGTTAAATTTTCATTTTCATTAGGAAACATCGGTCAAAATTGTGAAACATCATGCATTCCGAAATGTTGCGGAACTAATACGAGTCCACTACCTCAATTTGCCAATAACAGAGAAAAATCAAACAACGGCAATAATTCTGAATTGAGATAATATGCGTCCTCTTAGGCACCACCAAGTATCAAAGAAGCAATAGTTATCTCTTGGCATCAGAAAATAGATAACTTTAGTCTCAATCAAAGTCAAAATTACAAATACAATACATCAGATGCATTACTTAAATGAGGCAACATATATACTGGTTAGAGACCAATTCTCGCGAAGGACCAGTTCTCGCCAACTGCCTCGGTTCAAGTTAAAGACGGAAATGAAACCTTTCTAAATTACAAGTTATGTCAACAGCAACTTCTTCTATCTAGAAATTAATTTCATGTCGGTTTTCTCGAGAGGTTATAAAACTAACGTTTTTTTTTTTTCATGCACAACTGAGAATTTTCTAAAATTTAGAATTCAAATAAATTTTAGAACATACAATAATATTACGATAATATTAATAAGTCGTTATTTATTACATCTTATTCACATTATCTCGTATGTTCATACATTTATATCAGAATAACAGAATTACGACTTTAACCTCAAGAAGAAATTTGAGAAGACATTTGGATTTTAAAGCAGGCGGACTAGACATATGAGTTCAGAACGAGAAAAAGTTTTATAATCTCTGGACTTTGATATATTTCAGACTCTACGGGGACTCATTAAGTCCATGAACTACACGTACATGGCTCTGGTGTACAGTGACGACGCATACGGCCGCGGACTGAGGGATTTGCTACAATCAAGTATTGACGTGAACAAGGATGATATTTGTATACCTGTCAGTGTTCCTATCTCATCTGACAGTGATTCTATAGACATGCTTGAAGACTTGCTTCGGGACCAGCTTATAAACGTATCTCCACCTATAAGTGGTGTTCTTGTTTTTGTGCCATACACGGCGACTGAGAATATACTACTAGCAATTAGAAACATTCTTCGTAACACAAATTCAACACTCCCGGTGTTTATTTTCAGTGAAGCCAATGCTTATATAAGTGATGATTTTATAGATTTGATAAAAGGTTCGTTTGTTCTGGACCCTCGTAGAAAGATCATTAAACAATTCGGCTGGACAGATAGGATAGTAGATTTCTCGCGTCTTTACACGGAGGCTCAGACCAACATTTGGTTGCGAGATATGTACAAATATGGATTAGATTGCGAGCTTGCTGATGTCTTAGTTAACAATACATGCGATTCGAAAAATACAAGTGAGATTGAATCTGTGTTCCCTGACTCCTCATACACTCAATACTCTATACAGACAGCATTAACAATGGCTAAAGTGATAAAGGATACTTATAATGAAGTCTGTGTTAGTGGCCTGTGTGATGAGTTTTTATCTTTACCACGAGCAAGGTTCATTGAAACAGCTAATGCAGTAACCGTTGAATATGACAACGATTTTGGTGCATTTGAAATAGACGAATTCAAAAATCCTGATTTAGAGATCGAGTTCAGTAATTCGACCGAGGTGACCTTGAAGACAAATCTACCGTTATACGAGGTGTACAATTTCAAAACGTGTGATTCTTCTTCGTGTCAAGTCAAGGTAAGATCCTTTTGACTGTGTCATATCGAACCCAGTTAGCTCAGACGATATCGCGTTGGGCTATCAATCCTGTACGATGCAGCTTGTGGCTCGGATGAAACTTTGTAGTTGCACCGGTGTGAAAAACGACAGTTAACCCTGGACGGGCACACCAGCCGCAGCGACATAAATGCAATACTGTTGAAAGTGGTGTTGAAAGTCATATGGTCAAATTCAACACTTCCTATCATAAAAATTTTAAACAGGAAGATTGCAAGACCTAACCCATATGCCCATTTATAGAATTTACATCTATAGAACCTCTTTCAATCCGGACTAGTTTAAAGTTTCGTAAAACAGGGAAGGGTTTTTGATTGTTCACCGTTTCCTTTTTATCTTTGAAATATATAAGAGATGAAGAGATTATTTTTCCTTTAATTTCATAGAGGTAAACACACATAAGTGTTATTATCTTTTCTATTTTTAAACCTTCGCGAAAAAAATGAATAATCTATCAAATTAATACCTAGCAAAAATGTAACCATTTATTTTTCACGAAGCAACTTTCTTCGCGACTTTGGGACGTGGAAGCTTTCAAAATAGCTATGTACTCAAAATAGTAAATCATTTGGGAAATGAAACCATTTTTTCAGCCAACCGAAATTCTGGAAGCATAATGCACACAAGTTCTACGATTGAATTATTTATGTTTGATTACACCATATTCTTTCAGGTAGCATCACTTTCAAATATGATGCAATTCGAGTTACAACAGGGTGACGTCACAAGTTACTTCGAAAATCAAAACGCTCAATGCCCGAACGGATATCTATGTGAAACTTGTTCGAGGCTTTCGAATACACATGCTGTTTTGTTAAGTCGTGGTGATCTATACATTGTAGGAATCGCGCCTATACACGAGAAAGGCGACACGCCTCTACAATGTGGGGATTTTAAAGCAGGCGGACTAGACATTGCAGAAGCTATCCGTTATGCAGTTGTAGAAGAGAACCTGGACGCATCTGTCGGTGTTATTATCATAGATAGCTGTAATGACCCGCAAATCGTTCAAGAAAACGTGTTAACACTTCATAGACTTGGAATATTAGTAGGTGGGTCCTATCTTCCAGTTGCTGATAAGATCATAGGCTATATTGGTGGTTGGACGAGCGACGTTAGTAAAGCTGTAGCAGAAGTTACAACCAGATTAAAGATCCCACAGATCAGCTATGCGTCAACCGCAACCTCTCTAAGTAGGAGGTCATTGTACAAATATTTCCTACGAATTCCCACTCCTGATGACGAACAGGGCAGATTTATGATTGACATTGCAAAGGAACAAATAAAGACGAACTTTGTTCAGATTCTCTACAGCGCAACTGAATACGGTGAAGGTGGAAGAGATAATTTGATAGCTAGAGCGCGAGAAGTCAATATATGTGTATCACAAACAATCGCTGTAGGCGAAACTACCGATATTGGCTCTATAGTTCCTAAACTAAGACAACAAAAAAATGCGAAACTTGTTTTAATGTTTCTCGGATCAGACGAAGTTTCTAAATTACTCGAAACCCTCAATAACGAAATCCAAGCCGGTGAGTTTCAGTTTATCGCCTCAGAAGGGTGGGGTAGACGATTCAACGTTGGATCTTTTGACAAACTCGCGGGAGCAATAACGTTGACTTCTGAGCTCGACATTAGTGACAAGTTCACTGATTGGATGGCCGATCTATCAATTGAAGAGACGCATGTGAACTTTTGGACCCGACCGTATATAGAATGGTACTTCCGCTGTTACAGTAAATGGAGCTTTGATAAAACATTAAACAGGTCGTGCAGGTAAGACTAGACTTACGTTCAAGATTGAAACTTTTGTTTTAAACGTTTTAGAAATGGTACGTATTATTGAGATTACACTTTGTCCAATAGGGAGTAATCTTGTAAGCTCACGGAGTTTTAGCCGCCGTCATAGCGCAGTTGGAAGCGCGTCGGACTGTCAGTTTAGAGGTCCCGGGTTCGATGCCCGACGGCGGCACGCATTCTTTCCGACTATTTGTCTCTCGACAATGGGTTGATAATCGTAGACCTATTTGAGATAGCAGCTGGAGGCTAGGACAGGATGTGGTGGTTGTACTTGTGAAAGAAATACCAGGAAACCTTTGTTAGGTGCCCCAGCCGCCGCGACATAACTGAAACAATTTTGAAAGCGGCGTAAAACTCCATTCAATCAATCAAATAATCACGGAGTTTCAAAATGGCTCAGATATCCGTTACTCGCCAGATTCAATCGCGTTTCCAAATACAAAATCATGCTAAGAAATCCTTACCGTCGGCTAAATTATTTTGGGGCTTTTGTTATTTCAAACCCTTTGTGACTCCACGTGGAAGTCCAGATTACTAGTTTAAACTGTACTTATACTGAGAAAATAATGGCAGACCCTTTCTAGAAAAGCGCCTTATTAATTAAATATATTTCATGGAACGAATTAATACAACGTAGGGCCTATATCTACCTGGACAACTTTTAACTTGACGTAAGATTTTACACAGCAAAATACTCCTGACTTTCGTTTTGTATATACTTTGTCGATTTAAAAAGCAGAACAAAATTCTACAACCTTGGTATTTCATTAGATCTGTAACATTTTTCTTCGTAAAAGAATATTTGTTGGTACACTGCATGTGTTTTAATGATGAATTGTAAAAAATGTAGCTCATCAGTTTACGGAAAAAAGGGAAAAATGTATTAAAGATGAGCATTTTCTGCGCTATCGATACTCATTAGAATATCGTCTCATCGAGACGATTCTCTTATAACTACCAACAACACATGGGTTCTTTGAGGAACATATATAAGTGAATTAAAGTGATATAGATAAGCAGTATATGTGTCCTTTTTAAAAGACATTAGTTATAACCATGCTGATCTTTTGACAGTGACACCCTTTCACTGGACGTATCTACTGGATACCGTATAGAAGTTTGGTCTGCCTTCACTGAGAGAGCGGTCACTGCACTGTTGAATGGGGCAAGACAGGCCATGACACAATACTGCGGCAGTTCAAGCGTCATTTGTGATAATCTGAGAAATAATACAGATGGGGTAAGTATTTGGGTGAATCTGTGTTATTCCTGAATTAAATAATAAAACAGGCGTTCATATGATCTACGAAAAAATGTCGTTATAACCGATGCCGATTCTTATTATTAAACAGACCATGTCTGAAATAGATTTTTACTTCATTATAAGAGTTGTATTGGGAAATCGTTAACAGATTTTTCTAAGGTGTTTTATGAATTTCGATAAATGATATCATGTATTAATCACTCTTCCTTAATAAGTTATATACGTTATTAATGAATTTAGATAATATATATGAAATTATAATGAAAAAGATCCATATCACGTATGCTTACCTAAATGCACATGTTAGACTTATAGCCTAAAATCGTAAAAAAAAATCAGCGAAATCTCGGCTAGACTTGAAAAAAAGAAATGTGAAGAATTATTTTTAATTAAGGTGGTAAAGAAATAGGAATATCACAGACGGGTTTATTTTCTCTAGATTCTCTTTGTTTCAGTTCGTTGACCTAATCCGATCTCAGACATATTTTGAGAATGGTAACAATATTCGGATATTTGATGATAATGGTGACGGGAGGGCGGGCTATCGAATTTATGTTGTGTCTAATCAACCATCAGAAGAGGTGGGTATTTTTTAGAATTACAATATGACCGACGTCGCGGGAGTGAAAAAACCCGTTGAATATTTTTGATATAACACTAGTGTTATTACACTAGTGGAATAATTATGCAAATCAGGTCAGAGCGAATAGCAACGCTATTTTTTAACCGCAAAAACTGCAAATGATCTCAGAGCAACGCTATTATGTAACCGCGAAACGACATCATAATGTATATATTGTGACGTCGGTTTTAAACGGCGTTATAAGTTTCGCGGACAATTGACATGTCGAATTTAAAGAATTTTGACGATTTTGTGAAAATTTGGGGCAAATTATAAGTAGAATATCAAATTTGAGCTCATCAAATACCGAATTTATTAAACTCGTCATCTATAAACACATAAAAAAAAAACTCGGTGCAGCCTCGTTTTTATCTGTTTATAGATGACTCGTTTAATAAACTCAGAATTCATTGACCACTCATTCAATATCCTCTATTTACAACACGTTATTTAGTTATCAGGTATGGGTGGTAGAGTTGTAGAGTATTTTAACATTTCTTTTATACTACTGATAGCTTAAATCCTGTGTTGTTCGTCTAACTTACCACAAATCAAGATTCAATTAAAAATTGAAGTTTTTTAGACTGGAAGTACTTCACAGTTTTTACATGCTCCTTTTGATCATCTTTATCATTGTTAGGCCTCGTCACCAATGTGGTGCTTCACCGGAACTCAGATAAAAACTTAAGTTTACATAACAAATATTTGGTTGGGCGGTAAAATATCAATAAAATATCCCCTTTATTTTAGAAAAAAAAATGATTAACAAAATTACAAACACAACAAGTTTCTTCTCTTATAATTCCAGTATTTCCAAATCGGTCAAGTGAATCCCGGTTCCGCCATTTTCTTTGAGATGAACAAATATCCAGAACGTGGGGGAAAAGTGTTGAACTTTACATGCAGTGGACAATCCAAATGTTTGGAATGTTTCCCAGTGATCGTGCCACCAGAGTAAGTGTTATTTTAGCCTCTGCATGACATTTATTCTACACGCGCATAAACAGTAGGGGATCTCGTAGATAATTGTCAACTTTCACAGTGACAATGATTCGCCACATTATATTTTTCCCCTATTGAATGCTACCTTCAATGATGTATTCTGTCACATACGAGCAGTTTTATGCTCATCTCTCCATTAAGAATGACAATCTTAAATAAACTGGTTCAATCCTTCGTTGGAGGTACCTCTATGTGGTATACATATACATGTAGTTTTATAATATTGGTTCGAAATGAACAAAATAAGTGACCCATTTTATAAACATCTAAAGCTGTCATTTATTACTACAGAGACACAACTTCTTTAAGTATTTATGTAGGGGAAAACATTGACGATAAATGTTATTGCCTTATATCCGTATGACGCTGCCATTAAAAAAGGATCATACATGGTCAAATTCGTAATTATATGACATAACAAACAAAACCCTTATATGTTCATTATTGCACTTTGCATCACGAATTCATTAAGAATAAATCTGGTTTAAATTAAGTTAAAGCAAAACTTTGACAGACATTACGAAACACCCTGTACAAGTTTAATTTGGTAAGTGATATTCGTTTGTTAATAAACGACTGCGATCTTTTGTATATTTTCAGTGAGAAATCTAGCTTGCCTGTTGGCCTCATAGTTGTTCTGGTCCTTTTGGGGATCTTGTGTTGCATACTAGGGGCAATATTACTGTATATCTGTAATAAGTACGGATGCTGTATAAAAATAGGTACGTTTTTTTCCCATAAAACTACGAAATTCAATTTGTTCAATTATTCTAATTTCGCATTCAGTTCGGTGAGTTGGCACACACGAAGAAAAAGGGTTTCGGAAAATACTGGAGGAAATGTAGAGAATATTTGTTATCAGGAATTTCCTCATTGTCATAATTTTTTCTTCCCTGAAAGACAATAGTTTTTAATGAGACGGAAATCCGCCATTCATTGTTTTTCTTTTTTTATCATTCAATAAAACACAATATATTTTTGACACCTGTGGTAAAGAATCCGAAATTCATGAACGTGACAGCTATGAAAGAAATCATTTTTGCATCTTAACGTTTCAACATTCAAATTGAACTTTGAGGATTTGTCTTAGAGTTGTGTGCGGAACAAAAATATTTTGTTTCGGTATTAATGAGAATGACATTGCGTCCTCCTTAGTTCACATCAAAATTTCATTCCCTCTGCTTTGGCGCTGACAGAGAAGAATAGCTATAGAGTCCCAAGAGACGGCTATTCTCTACATAAATACAGCGAGCTGTGAACATCAATCTTCCGAAATGAAACTAGAATTGTGACTCGTCTGGTCAAAAGGGACCATCTAGATAGAGCTTAAAGTTGCGACCCTAGTTGGACTGCGCAGACTGAAGCATTTGGATTATTTTCTGAATCTATAAAATAATAATTTACGTGCCCGCGTATTTTTTTTTTCTTTTTTGAAATGCTTCCTTTGGTTGACATACATTAGAACCAAACGTCTCTTCAAATAATTATTTTATGAAGTTCCAAGATGGTCCCTAAAGATTTCTCGGCGTAGCGCAATTTAAAGAAAAACACACTCGTCTCAGGTCTGTATTCGTAACACGTCTTTAGAAAAGGGACCATCGGGTGAATCCGTAACAGAAATGTTTGAGAAAAGATGCTGTGTCTCCTTTACGTCAACTAGAGGTCGAAGATCATTGGTTGGCGACTTAGATACCTATGTCCTATCTACAGATTTATTAAAGATATATATGACATTTTGGTCACCTAATTGAGGATTTTAAGTATAAATACTGTAGTCACCTAAATGACGATATCAAGTGTAAACACTGTAGTAAGGTAATCATTTCTGATTCAGAAAAAAACAAGGCAAATAATTTAAAATAGTTAGAAATACGTGTTCACCTGTAAAATATCTTTTCTGATAATAATTCCCAAATGTGTATCGTGGGTGTTTTTTTAGCTCTCCTGAGCACAGCGTGCTGAAGGGGAGTTTTTAGTATCATCCTGAGTCGGTCGTGCGACGTCGTCAAAGAATCTAAAAACTTCTTCTCCTAAACCACTCGGTTGATTTAAATGAAATATTTTCAGAATAATCCTTGAGTGACTCTCTTCAAAAATTGGTCGCGAAATTCTGATTGTCCCATAAATATGGGCATGGTAGGGCGTGACATTCTTTCACCTAGAACTCTGAACGACATATCCTCCTGAACCACTTTGCCGATTGCAATGAAACTTTGTCAGAATGTGCCTCGGGTGTTCCTCTTCGAATATTGGTCGCGAAATTCAGAATGGTCCATAAATATGGACGAGGCAGGGCGTGGCATTTTTTTCACTTTGAAATGTTTGAAAGACATTTCCTCTTGAATAATCGGGCCTATTTCAATGAAACTATGTCTGGATGTTCCGTGATGACCCTTTTAAACAAGTATTCTCAAAGTTTTAATTTGCCTATAAGAATGGGCATGGCATTTCCATTATAAATTTTTTGAACAACACCCTTCTGAACCACTGGGCTGAAATTTTGCCAGAATATTCCCAATGTTGACCCTCTTCCAAAAATTGTTGTGAAACAGTGGGTTGTATGGATTTTTTCCTTAAATGAAACCTTGAATAATAATAATAATAATAATAATGATAATAATAATAATAATAATAATAATAATAATATCTTTATTCTATGAAGGTGAAACATTTAGACAAAACTTTCAAAATCAACAAATTGAATTTTCTCTTTTTTACAATATTGCCTTCAGTGAAAGAAAAATTAATGAAAAGTGATAATCTGATTAGTAAATGATATCATGATAAAAATATTAGGAAAGTCGCCGAAAAAGATGATGACAAATGATGACATATGAAATAACAATGGAAACAATTTACAAGAAAATTCATGCAAAATGATATCTCCCTCTTACATAACGGAACAATTTTAAAATATAATCTGCCGGAATGTTCCTTTGGTGACATTTTTCAAAAAGATAAGGTCACGACAATCTGATTATCACATATATATGGGCATGGAAGGGTGAGACATATTTTTACTTTGAATTCTAAAGCATCTCTTTTTCAACCACTTCGTCAGGACCAAAAAAACATTAAAGTGAGCGGTTTAGGACCATTCTGGTCCTCCTGTTGTTTTTTTTTTCAAATAAAACAAAGATAAAAAATTGGATCTGTATCGGGCTATAGTGTTGCGATGAATGAGGGAACAGTTTACTTATGTATCATGATCGCAAATGCAACTGACTATTCAATTGACAGTTGGTCTTTTGGCGACCAAAATGTTGTTTCTACAGTTGTTTTTTTTTTAAAAAAAACTGTACATACAACCTTTTGAACGTTAAACGCCGAATTACATTTACAAAGAATCATTTCTTACAGAAAAAGGTCGACTGCGAATCGTGGATTACATCACACCAGTGTACCGTCAAGACACGAGGCCGCCGATTGACGGAGAGGACTATAATTATATCTCCGACAGTGCTGTTGGTCAGGAGTCTCCGACAAAGGGAAATAATTATCTTACAAACACGGGATACTCTAGAAGTAATTCTGAACAATTCAGTAACCAGACAAACAGTGGGAGCGGAGGTTCAAGGTCGGGAAACGGTTCATCGAGCCGAGACGGGAGCAATACTCGGACACATTCCGGGTACGAACGGCAATTCCAACAAATCAATGAACAACAAGATAGCGGTATACAGACTCACAAAAGTAGTGCCGGCTCAAACCCGGGAAACGGTGACTCAAATGGCAGTCGGTCTAAGGTCATTACTCACAATCAGAACACTGTGACATATCGCCCTGATAATAATTATACAAATCAAGGTAACACATCAGATACGAGTGTTGACCCAGCTCAGGTGCACATCCCGCTAGATTTGACTGTTCCAAGGGATGATCAACACAAATTTAATACTGGTTCAACCAGTCCCGGTTATCTAAATCCAATAGATCAATAGAAAAAAATCAAAATTCATATTTGTGACCCATTACGCAAAAAGACTAGATAGATGTCGGAGCTCTTTAAACTTTATAGTCAAAAAAAGGATTGGTTTCAGTAAAAGGTATTCAAAGGTGGCATTTCCAAAAATTCTTTTAGGAGAAGGTAGAATTATAAATTTTTATACTATGACCTACGTCGCGGGAGTGAAATAAACCCGTTGAATATTTTTCATATTACACGGGTAGATTTGTTGTGACGATGATGCCCTTTCTAACGTAATTAAGATGTCCCGTACTCTTCCTGTGACGTTACAATTGCAAGCGGATGGGCATCGATGTCAACTCCTGGGAGATTTGGAGCAGAAAGTTCGCGAATCCATTATCTCGAAAAAAAAGAAAATCACTTATTCCTGAATTATCGATATCAATCCGATAAATCAGGAATAACTGATTTTCCTTTTTTTTTCAATTTAATTATGCCAATAACTTTTAACAAAGTACAACTAAATTTTACTTGCCTAAAATCTTGCTTTGACTCAAATAGAATTAAGAATGAAAAACAGATCCTATTAAATAGTCGTATTTGTAGAATTCGCTATTTTGACTAGTGGTTATATACAGATGTATCGTAATCGCTTAACGCAATAGCATATTCGATTTTTATTACATGGACAAGTTGTCCTTTTCCAAAAAAATTCCAAGAATAAACAATCCCAAATTTTGGCCCTCTTGGAGGATTGTATTGTTAAAAAAATATACAATAGCTTCATTATAAATGAGGTAGAACGTGTCTGATATCAAACGTCATAAATTTACGAAATCAGGGTCGTGTACGTCAAGTAAGAGCAAATCGATTGTTGGCGAACGTTTTATTCATGATGAACACAGATTTCCCAAATAAAAACAGCCCACTCACAAACCATGGCAAGTTTCATGTGCGGTGTGGGTTGTGTGTGTGTGTGTTGTATTGATCGAAATTTCAATTTACTACAAAAACTTTATTTATTACTTATTTACTTTATTATCAATTATTAAATCTGAGTTGACTCGGACAAGCAGCCCGTTTTACTAAACTTCTTACGAAAAAAATAATCGTAAGACAAAATCACAAATCGTACCTGGTGTTTCCATGCAATGTTAAAAGACGACTGCATTGAGATGGTTCAAAGCATGATTCCATATTTACTTCCTAATGTAGAAACAACTTTAATTTTTGACTTCCGCAAAAATTGATTGTGAAGATGTTGAGTAAAACAGGTCGAAGGTTCGGATTAGGCTCTTCCATCTCTAAATGCTGTATATAGATCCAAAGACTGACATTTAAAATATTGCATCATCGCGGATTTTCATAACAATTATTTCTTATAATATTTTGTCATCCACGTGGATTCAATTTCTGTGATTTGTCATAACAGATATAATATACATTTATTGAATTAACGATAGTTTTGAAATTACTTTGTTTTTCATGCTCATTTTCTTAATAAAAATACTTTTATACAAATGTTTATGCATAATAAATTTATACGAGTTTTTTTCTTCTACATGTAAAACTTCTCCGTCTCTGCATATTTATTTTTTTACATTCATAGGCAGAAAATTTAACTAACATTAGTCAGAAAAACAATCCTCACACATCTCGATACGAAGTTGGTCTAAGAAGCTTGTTAGATAATCGGCCTAAAGACAATGACATCAGATAAAAATTAAACATTGTGAGGTGGACAAGCCCTGTGTTAGGGTGTTCAAATGTTTGCAAATATTTAGAAATGATTCCCTGCTTTGAACGTCGGAACACGTGCAAAGCAGGGTTACATTTCTCAAACGTTTCGTGAGTCGCATTGCGTTTAACACAAGAAAGGGCGTCTCGAAACTCAGTATTCCTCTGAGCTTGTTTTCGTGTCTTAGCTGTAAAATATCACAATTAAAATGATAAGGAAATGATAATCCTTCATGAAAATAGCGTTTTAATAAAATCTTTCATAAATATTTACCATATTTTCAAACGATTCATTACATAAATTTTTACAAAACTGTTAACAAAATAAATTTTCTACTTTATGTTTTACATTAAATCGTTCACTAATATATTATTGTGTTCCTGTATTACATCAAACTGTTCCAACGTGTAGACACTGCTTATTTGTTAGTATGGGATTAAACGGCACTTCCAATATTATTGAAGTTATATTTCGGCGCCAGGTACACCTAGCCATTGTTTCTGTCGTATCTCACACCAGTACAATCACACCATTTCATCCGAGCCACAAGCTGGTCGTCCGACTTCAGAGTTCAATTTATCATAAACCCATTGGTGGGAGCCAAATGACTCGTGTCACATTGACTTTTGTCAAATGTCGGATTATAGTTGGTAGAGTCGGGTTTAAGCTCGTGACCCCACTATTAATAGGCCAAACGCTGACTTTGCCGGGTTTTGGCGTGGACACTGCTGAACATCAATTGTCTCCCACCAATGGGCAATTGATAACGCCTTATTAAAATGGGCAACCGGTGGGTCGAATTGGACACAGTGGTGGGAGAAACGACAGGCGCCATATTGCATCAGTTTTTCTGATTCTGTTGAAAGCGGTGTTTAATCCCATACAAACACAGTTAGAAACATGTAAGCACAGGTTAGCCCGTCCTGTCACAAGAAAGGTTGTCCTTTTGTATCAGTGACTGTCATGACCTGCGTTTAGGATGACAAAACGGTACTAACTGTTAGCAAATTTTACCACGCTTTAAATGCATGTGTACGTGCAAAGCAGGGTATAAAATACAAACATTTTGCATCGATTTGTCATCCTAAACGAAAGGCTGGTCAACCATTTCCATCAAGTTCCACAATGCCTGTAGATCCTCACAGTTTGAAGTTGAAATACAAATGTGAACCGTCACGCGAAAAGGGATCATCTGAGAACTACATAAAAAGAATATTTGCAAAAGAGGTTGGTTCTAGTACAGGTCAACCAGAGATCGTTTAAAAAAATCTTTCATGGGGAGGAAGAATGGTCATTTTAGATTCAGACAGTATGCAGAAAGCGAATAGTGCTGAACCTAGTCAGCCCAAGCAGACTGACTATGGTCGACACTGTTCGCACTTCCCTATTCCTTTTTTGTGTAACGGGTCACAAATCTATAAATAGCCTCCGGGAGTTGAACGGTCACTCCCCTTGGTCCTATTTGTCAATTTCGTGACGGTTTGCAATCAGGAATATTTAAGTGTCGGGAACTTTATAAGGAACCGTTTTAGTATAAAACACAATATCCAATTGCAGTGAGGTATTACATTGAACGAGCATTGTTTTGCGCAATAGAATATTTGGGTTTTTTTCCAGATAAAAATTGAAATTTTAGCATTTTCTTGCTGTCTTTGAAGGTGTTTTGACCAATTTCTGTCATTCCATCACCTCCGTTAATTTTGTTTCTTGGGAATTTGATGGAAAAAACGTTGGCAAATAGTAAGAAATGTTTACCCGCTTTATTCTTTGGTACATGTGAAAATAAGGGTACCATTTCTAAAACGGTGTCGCGAACGTTTCCATTCTGAACGCAGTCCTGGTTACCATGAAACTTTACACAAGAAGGCATTTTCATCATATTAATCATAAGGCGAACATGACTAAAATATGTTTTGAATCCCGGATTTCTCACGTGGTTCCTTTTCCCTTAACACAATCGTCCTTTTGTAAATAACAAGACTACAAAAATAAATGTTTCTAAAAAAAATCAACATTAGATGTTCTGAAAATATATCTAACAAATATAGACCCATTGTTAAATATTCTTTCACTGCACAATGCATTAAAACATTTCGATCTTTCTGTCTCGGCCAATCTTCGTACTTTAAGCAATTTGTAGATTTTTTACACCCCTTTATAAACCACAGAGAAAATGCAAACTCACTGTAAAAGGGTATCGAAATCACATTGCAATAACATCTCAGTTTCACACCCTGAGAAGGCTTTAAGAAGTTGGTCGTGATTCAATTTAAAATTGATCCGTTATCTAGCAAAACCAGCCTAAATGACAATATAATTGACATAATCGTAAACTCATATTTGAAAAAAATTGAAATATTGCTGTTTGCAAATCAAGATAAGAATGTTGTTTTCCCAAAATGATTAAATGCTTTTTACCCGCTTGTGTTACTATTTTCGAAAATTATGCTCAAATCGATTTTTTTATACACTGGAAACAATCAAGTGGGGAAACTTTGAGAAAAAGGGAGAAATAGCTTTTTCAAAGCAATTTCTTCCCTTTTCTAAAAATTTTCCCAAATATCTTGCAGGCCTTTTTAAATCTAAACGCACATTGAACTAAATTCTACAGATTCTTTGAAATTCGTGTAGTTTTGAATTCGTATGTTTTGCAGATCTGAGTCAGACAACTGAAATTAAGAAGTGGCGTCATTAAGGCGGGTTTTCCTAGAAGATCGGATCAATTTAACCAGAGGCGACATCGTTCGCAAAACGTTTAGGAAGAGTACCCCGATTTGCACATCCCCACACGGACCATTTCATAAACGTTCACGCACGCTCTGCCATCATGAACGCAGTTCTGGTCTCTCCTGATGACAAATTTAAGAGATCTTTTGAAGATTCTCGTTTAGTATCCAGGCAACTATCTCGCGTATTCTCCTCGGAGTGAGCTGGGCCCCCGAGTTCTGTCTGTCAACGACTGTCTGTATTTCTTCATGTTTCATTGACCTCTGTGTATTTGACCTTGACCTCTGACCTACTTGTTTTACTGAAGTTCTTTGCTTTTTCAACACCTCTAACGGGACCTACAATCATTTTTAAAAGAGTTTAGCATATGCATCAGCAATAAAGGACGATGCTTTTAATTGCTATGTTCGATTCTCAAAATGGGTCAAAAGAACGTATGCAAGTTTAGATAAATGGATCTAAAATATTTTTAACAAATACCATATAAATTACCTAAAGTTAAAGTTGTACCGGAATGAATATTCCTTAGTATTGTCAAACTAGTTATTTATATGCTTGCACATTAAATTAATTTTATTTTAATTTCTTAAAAATATAATTAGATTTATTGATTTGTAAATATCAAAATACACAAATGTATAATAAATCGAGTAAATAATTCTTAAAGCAATGCAAGTATTAAGATCATGATTTGATCACATCTTTTAGTTTCATACATCCATGAAATAATGAATTATCTTCTTCATCTTTTTAATAATACATTAGCATCGATAAATATTGAAGCTTATATACAAAGAATAAAATATACCTCTCCCCGATGGGACTATGGATATATTCGAATCCGGCATAATGACATCATTTTTATTCTCATCAAGAGAGGTAAATCTGTTTGACTTCTTCGATTTGATTAAGAGGAGTTGTTGACTTTCCACCAAGAGTTGATGTTCTTTGTGCTGCGATTTCAAGTGTTTCAATTTCCGCTTTATGACTTCCTTGATAGAGTCGGCGATCTCACACAGACTCCATTTTGTCTGGAAATAGAATAAGATAATTGTCAATTTGAAATATATCATTTATCTACTACGAAGATGAGTTATTTCCCCAAGAACTAAACGTCATTGAAGAATTGTTTGGAAACGGTTGTAGCACGACGAAAGCCACTATCCGTTTCCACAAAAATACCCTATCTTTTTCCTTATTCGGGCACTTATAGACATACAGTAAAACGTGTATTTAGTGACCACTTACGGGACAACCAAAGACGGTCGTTTTAGAAAAAGGCCGCCTTGTACACGTTTTGTTTATAAATTAGAAACATAGATCTATTTTTTTTTTTTTTTTTTTTTTTTTTTTGATAATGCAAATTTCTCAAATACCATATATTACAAAAACATATTTTTCATTTACAATGGTTTTGGATCAGTAATATATACTTTCTGATATATTTAGATTGGAAGAGGCCATGATTTAGAAAACAGTCGCTTAGTTAAAATGGTCGTCTAATAGACGTGGTCGCTCGAGGAAGAGGGACTGCAGAATTCGACTGAATATTTTTCTTAAAGTCCTTCGTGCAGGACCTATCCGAAGAAAGCTTCTTTCCCAAGAAAAAATACTTTCATTTATTAATCTGTATCTTTTACTTTATTTTAATTGTTAATATTTCGACGATGTACACTAAATATCATGTCCTACTACTGATTGGATTTTTAAGCTGTAACTAGAACCAATTAATTGAAGGTCAACTAAGACGGTATGGACCATAGGGTTCAGAAATTTAGCCCACTACCCGCTGGATAGACCTTTAATACATTTTACTGGAAACCCTATGTCTGAGAGTCTAGAGTATCTATAGATTGAGAGGCAGTAACCAAGTCTAATTAAAACTTGGTATATTGCGGGAGGTATGGACCCTATTGGAACGTTAGTTTTGTTATCGTCTTTTTTCTATATCGGTCAATCTAAAACATTCACGATTGTTCACCCTTCTCAAGCTGTTCACGGAACATGTCCATTGCACACAAAGCTTAGGAAGACAGTATAGACTAAGATCAGGCTGCACAGCTGTGCAGTCTGTTCCTAGCCTTTACTGTCTGCTTTCTTCATAGTTATTGTGGAAAAAAACTTGAGTCAGACCGTTTAAAATGTCCCAAAAGTTTGCAATTTGTTTGAAAGAAAATTAAATCCAGCAAGATAAGGGTTGATATATTGTATGGAATGGTAGAAAGGAATCATTCTATTAGCATGTTCAATAATTCATGGTGTTTAGAACACTTCAGTCAAAGAATTTATATCCTTAATCAATAAACACGTCCGAAATATAATGAGGTTAGCTACCCGTATCTTAGATACATGGTATACAAAAGAAATACACTGTTCCATTCGCTCTGTAATTCCTATCATTCCAAACATTTTCGTTAACCAGGGTTCAAACCCCATCGATTTGACAATATCTTAGTTTGGCCCTCAGAAGTTTCTCTCGAAAAGGGGGGGGGGTCATTTTGATTTAAATCGAGAGAAAATTCTTAATGGCCAAAGCTGGATTTTATCCTTCAAGTTTTAGATGAATTGTGTAACATAATTCATTAAAAATTACAAAGTAAATGCTTGCATCAAATCCGATCACAAGAAAACGTCTTTAAATTGACAGATGGACTACGAACTTCTAATAATGGTTTGCCAATTATGTTGTTTTGGTCCCTTTCACATGAGTCAGCACAAAAATATTAAGTGTTCTTATATACATATACTCATGAGCAATAAAAACGCACCACCTGATTTTTTTTTTCTCGTATACTTAATAAATGACAAAAACTTAAGAAATGAACATTTCCAATCTAAATAAATTTGTAATGGACCATTTACTACACAGTAATGTAAGAGTAAGCTCAGAAACGGACGGGGATTTTTGAACCTTTCACTTTTATTAGAAAAAAAGTTCTGTAAAAGTCGTTAATCTTATATCTGCAAAGTAGGTTTGCAAACTCTTTCTGTCGTTCAATTTTTGGTAACATAACCTTTAACTCAGTACAAAATGCTGGGTATCAATTTGTGGAACGGTTGCCATAGTCTAGACAGTTGATTCGAGCATTGGCTAAAGCTCATTAATTTCTAGGTCTTCACCGTACCTTCGGCGTCCCTGATAGACCTAAACATGTCGTCTGGAGTTCAAATCATTCGCAAACACGAGCACCAAAACGTTATTTACTTTTTTATATTTATTTTCATGCAAAAGGTACATACTGTTCTTAGTTTATCCAATACCATACGTAAGTTCAGATCATTTAAATGCTTTTTGCTTAGAACAAATGTGAAATCTAATGCTGTATTTTCATTCGCTAAGAAACATTACTTTTAATCAAGCGATTTAAAACTTCTTTCAAAAAAAAACCCGAAAAAAATTAAATAAGCAAGCCGAAAGGGCCCCCTTATTGACCACCAAACAAACAACGACGTCTTATGGTTGATTGAAAATTTTATAATTTAGGACAGTTTGTGCTAGTTTTTTGGGTAGTACGTTTTCATTACGCTTGATTTTATATCATAGAAACTTGCAATAGTTTTGCTTTAACATTTTCTCTGAATAAATCGTATAAACTTCAGTTTATTTCACGTATGATTGGGCTTAATAGAAAAAATGTTAAGATATGAATAATTAGCATTGTTTTTCCACTTAAAATATATTTACATGTGTTACAAACGATATCGTTCGTAGTGGCCTATTTTCTGATGATAGCACGCGTAATTCCTAGTGAGACTTTAATTATTTTTTTTCTAACTAGTGCAATGGTAAGGTCAATTAAACTGTCCAAAAGAAATCAATGACTCACCATATAAAGGGGACATAACAACATAACAATTGATAGAATCACCACGCTGCCCAGAGCCCCTCCCACTGCCAGGCTGCATTCCTCTGCATCATCTCTGAAATATAAGATAATATTGTCAAAAGATATTTTGATTTTAGAAGATAAATACCACGCTTTCTTTGTTTGTGAAAAATTCAAACATATTCGTGAGATTTGCCCAAATTCCTGGCTGAAGTCTTACTCCAGTAGAGACAGTTTATCAATACTTTTCCTATCTGAAAATCAAATCGCCATTAAAAACCAAAGTCTGTATGTTTCAAAGCTTATGGAGACTATCTGATTTTGTCATATCACTTCGTATTGTTTTGTTAACCGAAAAATATGTTTGTATTTTGGGCCGGATGCCTTATTACGTTGATAAAATGTATTGTATTGTTTTAGGCCAATATGCTCTTGAGTCTTGAGGTAAAGGTGTTCTTTCAAAGATCCATTGTGACCTTGACTTTTGACCTTTATCTATTTTAAATTACGTGTTTTTTGAAGTTATATTTTATGAAAATCTGATATTCTCTTTGTGACATGGTCTCGTTGCGATATAAATAGAACCATGATTGGACTTATTCGATTCGTGTATTTTTGCAGGCTGACTAGGGTCGAAACTTTTCCCACTTTGCTCATTTTCTGAATCTAGAATGATCAGTCTACATTCCTTGAAAGAATTTCTGAAATGCGACCACCGGTTAACCTTTTCATTTTATTTCATTTCGATTTCATTTTACGGAGTTTCCAAACGGTCCCTTTTCGCGTGACGGGTCACATTTCTTTTAGCTTTTACCCCCTTCTTTAAAACCTTTTACCCCAAGCACTTTTTATGAATGTGGATTTCATTTCATTCTTGACATCATTGAATTGACATAATCTTGACAAAGTTTGATATTGAACGCTAAAAGTTAGTAAGGGAAGGTAGATCTAAATACTTTTAAATTATTCAAGCAATGTGATATCTTTATAGCTCGGTCTTTCAAATTACAATGCATCATAAAATCTATAAGTACTTTCCCTATTTGCTTAGTCGCGTCTATATTTAGGTGGTTTATGTTATTCGACATACAAGTTTCGGCAAAATATGGTTACGTAGTCATAAATCCTGAAAATCAAAGTAGCATTTGGTCAGTAGGATATACTACTATAGTAGTTACCACGTTTCGCTCAGGAATATGATGCTAAATTTTCATCAAGGAACCGACCCAAATCCGGAGAGCAAAGCGTGAAAAAAGTTTGCTTTGCCAAGTGTTTTGTTTTAATGTACTCGTTTTTCTCTTCAATATAATATTTTCAAATGTAACGCAGTAACGGGATTATCTCCAGTGATAAACACCCTAGCTCACCAAAGCTATACAGTCTTGGATTTAAGTGACTCCAGGTCAAAAATCTGCTGGAGAAAGTAACTGTAAATGATTTTTCTATGGTCTATTAAATAAACAAACTGACCCTCAAATCAACCCCAGGAGACCTGCTATTTCTTCATGGTATGTTTACTGATAAGCCCAATGTGTAATTTGAGCTACAACAGTAACCTTCACAATTATTATAATTCAACTTGGAAACTTTTATAGTCCGTTTGACTTCTATATGGACCAACCTTTTCATCAATAACATAAAATTGCCTTTGAATGAAGGATTTGTATGTAGTAAAATCTTAATTTCAGCTTAATACCATTCCAAAAAATATTTTTTGAAAATAAAATGATTTCAAAATAATGATTTTGTCTATCTAGTTAGTGTTGATATTTTCGCATTTTCCGCTCTTAAACACGAGGGGTGATGGGGGCTGTTTAGTAATAAGAAATTGTAAATATATATAGTAAAAACATGTGGTTTTATACTAAACATTTGACAGATGAAATGTCCATTATTCCTTATTTGGACATGCTAATTAGCATATCGACGGTCATATCATCTTAAACTTAAATAGCACATGATTTTTACCGTTACTACTCGCCTTCTCGTCAAGTTTTCCTCGTGAATTTCCCATCTACTTCGTTTAATAATGCTTTTTGATTGGTCTTAACATGTAAATATAGGGTTCATTTCAAAGTAAATAAAAACAATAATCATTTATCTAGTCAAACGGTTTCTGAAGAAAGAGAGAATATACTCAGATTTGATATCCAACGGTAACAAAAATCTTCGACAAACTTAATTATATTAATATACTCGATTTTATACTAAAACAATTCACTTAAAATCTTACACTTTTGACTTGGCCCCTCAAATCAGTAATATTTTTGGTTATACAATTCGCTGTTCCATTTAATACAGTCACAAGTGGGTATGAAAGGCGGGAAGTTATCATGTAGACAGGCGGACAAAATCATTATTTTACATTCAAAAATTCTGAAAAACAAAATTCGTCATGGTATTAGCTGGAAAATATGATATGTCAAGAAAAATATGCGTTTCATCAATTAATTTCTGAGTTTTTCGGAGAAATGTTGGTCCATATAGAAGTCAAACGGACTGTATCAATTGAACTACATGTACATGTTTTATAAAATGGGTTACTTTGCATTATACACACTCATAAGACATTATTAGCAACACTGTATTAACCCTTGTCCATTTAATCATTGGCTTGTAGACCCATTTCTAGATATTAGAAAGATATCCTTTAAAAAGGATAATTTTTAGTAAACTCCTGTTGCAAAAGAAAAATTCAAGTAAGTTGTTGTAGATTTGTATACCATTTACAAACAGTATTTTTCAGTTTTATGTCATTTCAACAGAATATCAAATGACATTACTTGGTAAATTTACTGTTTCACCCAGGTTATACAAAATACACATTTCTACACTTATCCAAATTCAACAACATTCAAGAGAAAATTCAGTTTGCGTTCAAATTGAAAAGAGACTGTAAAATATCACAGAAAACAGTAAGAGAAAAGGAGAATTCCTTGAAACAAGCAGTTTCTCTTTATAGCTCCACTACCTGAAGTCAACTTGGGCAATTGTCATGGCGCTGTGTCCGTCCGTCCATCCGTCCGGTCATAAAACTTTTTCTTTTAATTCTTCTCCTCAGAAACAACTGGGTGGATTTTAACCAAACTTCACGAGAATAGTCCTTGGGTGACCCTCTCTCGAAGTTGTTTAAAGATTTTTTATCAAATAAAAAACAAGGCTTTAATGGGCGTGGCTTATTTCCATACATGGTAATAGGCTTTTCTCAAAACCTAATTGATGGATATCAACAAGATTTCGCTGGAATGATCCTTAATACCTTTATCAGTCTGCAAAAAGAATTGTGATTGGATGAAAAATCTGTCTTTTATGGGCGGAGGTTTGATTGATTGAATGGAGTTTTACGCTGCTTTCGACATTTTTGTTTAGTTATATCACGGCGGTTGGAGCACATAACAATGGATTCCTGGTATTTCTTTCACCAGTACAACCATAACATCCTTTCCTTACCTCCAGCTGCTATCTCGCATAGGTCTATGATTATAAACCCATTGGTGAGAGCCAAATAGTCAGAAAGAATGAGTGCTGCTGTCGGGGATCGAACCCGGGACCTCTAGATTGACAGTCTGATGCGCTATGACGGAGGCCTATGGGCGGAGGTCATTCCTCCATATGTTATTTAGTGGAGAATTTGAAAATCATTTTCTAAGAACATCAATGGATATCAACTGAATTTCAGTGGAATGACCCTTAAATGACCCTTTATCAGTCTACAAAATTATTGTGATTGGATGAAAAAATTGTCTTATATTGGTGGAGGTCATTTCTCCATATGTTATATAGTGGAGACTATAGAAATCATTTTTCAGAACCTAACTGATTGATATCAACCAATTTTACTGGAATGATTCTTAAAAAAATGATTTTCAAAGTTTCAACTATATAACATAAAGAGAAATGACCTCCCCAAATAAAATACATATCACAATAATTTTTGTAGACTGATAAAGGGTCACTCAAGGATCACTTTAGTGAAATTCGGTTGATACAGTTAGTTACATCGTAAAATTGACATTCATCTCAATCAAAACCATTCTAAATCGCTCACTCAGCGCTCCATTCATTCATTCCAAACACTCACTCAAACCATTCACAAACGCTCAAACCCGTTGAAACTGATATTATTCAAATTGTAAGCATCTGATAGGTTCCTGAAGAAATAGGAAGATATTTCTAGAACTTGTATGCATATTTTATTAAAGGGAGTTAATAAATATTGCTTATTTTGTTCATCCTGAAATAAATTTGCGATATTGGTTTACCTTCCATCAAATTCACTCAAAACTTGCTCCACACACTCATTCAATTTCATTCCAAAATCATTCATCTTGTGAATTTCACTATGTTGTAAACTAAACCCCTTTTACATTCTGAGAAAATAACTTTGAAAGTGTCCACATAAAATACATATTTTTCATCCGATTACAAAACATTTTTGGTAGACTGATAAAAGGTCACTCATGTATCATTCCAGTGAAAAATGGTTGATACCCATCAGTTACATTCTGAGAAAATGATTTTCAAAGTTTCCACTATATAACATTTAGAAAATTGACCTCTGCCCATAAAAAAACATATTTTTCATCCGATAACAACTTTTTTTGTAGACTGATAAAGGGCCATCTAAGGATCATTCATGTAAATTTTAATTTGTATCCATCAATTTGAATTTTAGAAAACTCACTTTTTAACTCGCCCATTAAATCCATGATTTTCATTGGATCAAAATTTCTTGAACAACTTTGAAAGAGGGTCACCCAAGGATCATTCCTGTTAAAATTGGTTGAAATTCATCCAGTAGTATCTGAGGAGAAGATTTTTAAAGAAAAAGTTTACGACCGGACACACAGATGATAGAACGGACGTATGATGGACACAACGCCATGACAATAGCTCCAGTGGCCTTTGGCCAGTGGAGCTAAAAACACTTAATTACTTGTTTGAATTATTTTCCCATGAAGTTGCGAAATTGCAGTTTTTTTAAACATCCTTTTCACTATTACTGCCACATTTAATGATTATTAAAGAATAATAAGATCACAAGAGCAATTTTCATTTTGATGATAACCTCGCATCTTTATTTGATAATAACATTATTTTCTAGTTATCTAGGTTTGGGTGAGCGATTAAGGACCATCAAGGTCCTCTTGTTTTACATGCCCTTGAGTTTGACAAAATTGTATTTTTCGAATTTATTATTACTCCAATATCCATCAATTAGTTAATCAATTAGTCAGTTAGTCAATCATTTGCTTTCTTTTGCTTTGGCCACATTACTGCTTTTAAATTTGTGTTTGCTCTAAGAACCCAAAATATTGAAAATTCTAGTCAAAACTTTGATTTTGCTATTGCAAGAAATTCAAGCCTGAGGAGCGACTCAAGCCATTCATGGCTTTCTAGTTATAAGCTCAACTGGACAAACCCCAGCGGGCCACTGTCAGGGCCTGGTGTCCGTCGTGAGTTCATCTGTGCGTCTGTGCATCCGTTTCTCTTGTGCATCTTTTTCTTTAAACATCTTCTCAGAAACCACTGAGCCAATTTCAATGAAACTTAAATAGAATGTTCCTTTGGTGACCATTTCAAAAAATGTTCACAAAGTATTGATTGGCCCTTAAATATGGGCATGGCAGGGCAGGACTTATTTTGAGTCTGAAATCTTTGAACAACATCTCCTGGACTACAGGGCCAATTTCAATGAAGATTTACCAGATTGTTCCTTGGATAACCTTTTTAAAAAGTATTGTTGCAAAATTTTGATTGACCCATAAATATGGGCGTGGCAGGGCGGGGCATATTTTGAACCCGAAATCTTTGAACGACGATTCCTCCTGAACCAATGGGCGAGGCGTATTTTGAGTCTCCTAAGTAATGAGTGGTTTGGCACTCTAAATTCTTGGAATAACATCTCCTCTTCAACGATTAGGCAAATGTGAATGAAACTTTGTCAGAAAGTTACTTGGATGAGATCCAATGGACCAATAAAATTCAAGTGAGCGGTTTAGGGCCATAGGGTCGCCTTCTTTCTTTGTAGTCTGCTAAATCAAAAGCGAAATGGCAAGTAATGGGTTGAATAAATAAAATTTATTTAACAATTTGAGTTTAATAAGTATGTCTTTTTAAAGTGATATATTAATAGTCTAAGGCTATACTGTCTTCCTCTTTGTAATTTTACATATTAGTTATATTTGTCCACTTCTGATAACTTGTAAATGAGTATCAATTTTGAAAAATTCAGAATTCCTTCTGAGTGATAGTGACTTTCATTACCTTCTTTTTTCAACATCTCTCTTTCAAATCTTGAGGTGTTTAAGCTAGTGGAGCGATACAGGCCCTCGGGCCTCTTGTTTTCATACCTCTAGTCTATGATCTTAAAATATATTCTCTTTGTTTAATGTTATTTTATATCCCAAAAGGATACAAGTAAGGATTATTGACATTCTGAAAAGATTATCTTATGACACTGAACTACTTTGTGGACAAGCATACTGAATTACTATCAGCTCCAATTTTTTTAATATAACCATATGTTGTGGGTACTCATTTGAAAGGTCCAAATCAGACAAGCTTGTAATTAAATATACATAGCACACGCTTTATTGCAGTATAATTAAAATATTTCCTTCTGAGAGCCAATTTTTCCAATTTATTTTAAGCTCTGATTGTGGCAAACTTGAAAAAAGTAAACATTACTGATAAGAACATTGGGAGATTCCCTGTTATCAGTATTACTGATCTATAGTGGCCAAAATGATTTTATTGCCCTCATGTTGGTAAACTCGCCAAGAATGCCATAATGACCGTTATGGTGATAAGGAGAACTGATTTTATCTCGGTGCTGCAAAAGCCCCTTTCTGACCACTTAAACGTTTGACTGTATAGATCACATTTCATTTAATAGTCGAACCTGAAAGAATTAGCTCAACAGTAAGTCGGGGTTATCTTTAGAAAAACAAGATGTGTTTGTGAAACACTAATGCCCCCGTCACAGCACATTTTTTCAAAGTTTGACCTTGACAGATGACCTTCACCTTGTCACATTACCTTGACTTTGGTATCAGCAGATGCGGATCATTGAGATCTATCATCGTGCCAAATATGAGCATTGTATCTTGAATAGGCTTGAAGATATTGGCAAAGGTTAAGTTTGGTTAAGTTTTCGGACAGGCGGACGGACAGACAGACAGACGTACGAACAGACAGACGGATGGACAGACAGACAGACGGACATGAGTAAAACAATATGCCTCCGATCTCTCGATAAGGGGGCATAAAAATGATTGTATGAAACGTGGTCATTGCGAATATCGGTTTCATTGGAAACTTAGGGCCAACTTATTTTTGGCCCGCTTTCGGTTCGGGTGTAGACTGGTCTCGCTATCAAATATCAGAATAGCCTAATCTAGGCTTATTTTTTATACTAATTTATTTTAGTTCGATTGCGACGAAAGCTTAAGCTTATAAAATCGCTCTCGAACGCTCAATCCTGATGTTTTCACGTCCCCGAGAGAGAGGCAGTGGTTTAAACCTACTGCTACCCATTTTCACAGCTGGGTGAACTGGGGCTGGCTATTAAGTGTTTTGCCCATAAACACACCCAGGCGACAGTGGGGCTTGAACCACGGACCTCCAGGTCACGGGTCGAGTGCATTTACCACTAGGCCACCGAGGCAGTCAGGGCTTCTTTGATAGTCTATAATGGGATCAGTTTAGAGCTAGTGGGCCGCTGTCTGAGAGATACTCTTAAATAGCGAGCAACAATACCCTCCCAGGGTCATAAATTAGTTGGCCCTCATTTAGAGTTGAGCTAAGTACGAAATTAACGGCCAGAGCTAGACTTTTAAAGACTTGTATTCTATTGGCCGCTTTGAAACCGTGGGTAGAAACGTGATTTCAACACCGTTTTTTACGATTGGGATATGTCTATTGCTTCCTACCTCTAGACCCCTTTATTGACCTCAATTAACATTTGATATTCAAAAAAGTTATGATTTTGAAATTTCAACTCTGCATTACGTCAATTATCGACGGAATAAACTTATAACGGTTTCAGATTTAATACATGTATTAGTACTTATAAACTGATAATGTGTCAGACAAAGATATTGATATTTAATCAACTTTCCACATAGATCAATCTAAGGTATGATAAAGCATACTATACCTTAGGACACATAAGCTCATGCTTACTGCTCATAAACAAGCAGTGTAGCGGATGTGTCTTGTGACAATATGCCACAATTTGTCGCAAGATACATCCGTTACACTGCTGTTCTGCCATTCGACGGGGAATAAAAAGCATAATTTTAACAATTGCGTGTTAATGATTCGAATCTTTAATTTTGACCTACCTTACGACACAATTCCATACAACCATACAGCCACCAACTAGTAAATCAACCACCAAGATTCCGAGGTATAGCACCAGGGTTAGCCTCATTCTTGATCCAGCTCTGTATGTCTGAAAATACGCAGAAATTTATAAGTTAAACCGGGACCCCGGGGTAATCAATTTATTCACACCCAATTTTGACATCCTCAAGAAAGGCTTTAGAAAACATTAAGGAAAATGAAGAAATTGCTTTTGACAATCAATTTCGTTATTTTTCACAATGTTTCATTACATCAAAAATTTAAATTGGTTGTCAACGTGGACAAAGGAAAACTTCTGTCAAAAGAGCATTTAAATCTTCAGGTGTGGCCTTGGCACTATTTGAAATTTTCTTTCAAATAGTTCACCCAGTTATAATCAAGTTACAACATGCGGCTAAATTATTTTGAAATACATCGAGAAATTTTAGGGATAATTGTCAAGACAAAATCGGAAGGACGGGCGGAATTACGTACGCGCTAACACATATACGCCGAGCAGTCGTTTTGACAACTAGCATGCGGCAGTTTTCGGGCCATCTCTGAAGTCTCAGATCTAGAACTGGGTTACGAAATCGGCCGAGGTGAGACGATTGGGCAACAAGGTCTTGTTCACGAAAAGATAGTTTGGCAAAAAATTGTCGACTTCAACTTAGTCTGAAATTATGCTGTCTGTCAATAAAACAGAGCCGAAAGTCGACCACATTATCCCAAGACTTGTCCAATATAAAAGAAGTTGCAGACTGCAATTTTGGTTGGTGAAATTTAATATTTTGTTTTACATGTAGATAAGAATATATCGTAGGTCTTAATTTCTGTATAACGTGTAATTCACTTTCTATAATTGACCGAGAAACAGTGAGTTTTCGGGAAAAGGTTTAACTGCATTGAATTCGGTACAACGATAGCACCACCTACAGATGCCAAACGCTTTTCTTTTTAAACAATCAAAATAAGGACTGTTTTATTAAAATGAGCAACTGTTTACTTAAAATATTATGGGTTATTCTTTAATGCTTTTCGGTGGTTTATCGAGAAATAACGGTAGATTATCACTTGATAATCTCACCACAAAAGCAGTGAAATTATCAAAAACTTATACCCTGCTGTTGTGCATTTCATTCTATCTGACGTCATCTATGCGGGGCGAAATAAGTGACGTCACAATGAACGTTGCATAGCAATCACGTGCGAAATGACGCGCTTTACGAAAATATGTCATAGAAATTTCACATTTTGTCTCATTTTTGCATTAAAGAAATAGAATAATCGTTTGTTTTTCGTGTAAGATCAATTTATATTTCATTTAGTGAACAACAAAAGCTATATTTTCACTGTGAAAATATAGCTTTTGTTGTTCACTCAATAAAATATAAATCGATCTTACACTGAAACAAACGATTATTCTATTTATTCACCTGACAGAGCTTGACTAAGCCGTGACGTAATTTGGCGTGACGTAATTTGGCGAGTTTTCTTTTCAATGTGTTGGCTTCTTCCAAAGGTTAGTCGGCAATTATTGTAAACGCGTTCAAATAACTGTTTCATAAAACCAAGAGGACTAGCGTGTTGAGAGAAAGTGGTCGCATTTCGTCTTTTGGTTACCAATCAACGTAACTTTAACCGGGACAAGCTGAAGTTATGAGGGTTTGGAACAATTCTATAAATTAATGTCTCAAGTTGTTTATGTCGACTATCTATAAAGGTTAGTAATAATAAATAAAGGCGGCTTTAACTTAACCTTGAATGCTCGACCCGTTACTTAGGTTCCGCCCTGCCAGGGCAAAAATCATGGATTATAACAAATGAGATATAAACAAGATGTATTTGTGCAACACAATGTCCCTGAAAGAGCATTTTTTCATAATCTTTGAGCTTGTCAGATGACCTTGACCTAGGTATCTGTAGATGCGTATCATTGAGATATATCCCCATGCCAAATATGACCATTGTACCTTTGATAGGCTTGAAGAAATTGCTAATGTTTAGTTTTGGGCTAATTTCTGCGTAAAGACGTTGAGTTCAAAAGACAGCCAGACAGACGGACGAACATATAAACATTTAACTATATACTCTTCATTTCATTGTTTTCTTAAATTATTGAATCAATTACGGTTTCATTAGCATTGTCATATTACTTTCTTCTTTTCACAGAAGGCCTCATTGTAAATAAGTTTTTTCATTCATTTATTTGTGTATGATGTTAACTTAATGGAGCTACCTTCTCTAAATAAAAAAAAATATCATTATTATACCCAAAAGATTATTCTATATGTAAGATTTCTTGTTGTTATTTTTTTAATTTGCATATATATAACATTTCTAAATTAAAATGTGAAGTGCTCATCGTTATTTTTGGCAAAAGCGCATGAGTGTGACAAAATATCACAAAATCATAAACTGTGAAAATCACAGTAGGTATATAACTTGTTACATGTACAACACAAAATGTGTAACCTAGTAACGTTTTGAAAGCCTGTATTTTATATCAAAACACTTTATCACTTATATAGTTATCATAGCAACGAAAATATTTTACATACGTAAAGAAAATAGTCAATCTTTATTAACGCTCCTATGCTTTCCTGCATTCAACAAAGCTTTGGCAGACAGTATAGAAAAACATCAACCTGCACTGGCGTGCAGTCTGATTCTGTTCTACACCGTTTGTTTTCTTCTTAAATACGGCAGGAAAAAACTGTATCGGGGCGGGTAGAAAAGTCCTTTGAAATGGCAATTTGTTCGAACTAATTTAAATTTTGATGGGTAAGGTCCGGGGTCTTTGTGATGCATTCATAAAATTTGAACAGCAATGGTAATGCCGCAAATATATGAAGAGCTTATTTCCCTGATGCCAAATAAATGTACAAATCTTAGAGAAGAGAAGTTACAAAAGTAATTAATGGGCGTCAAAAAGAAGGATTGTGAGTCAATACGTTAAATATTCTTTGTACTACCCCCCTTATACGTGAACCTCTTACCTGCATGGGTACTCAAGGGCTATGCTTACAAGTTTTATGATAACCATAAATATTGCTTCATTGTGAATTTTATTTACTTAACTTTGTAACCGGCCCTTAGGCAAAATTATGATCTGAAATATAATCATATGTGTTCGGAACACAACAAATATTTAGTTATATTTTTGTCAATACCAGCCTAGCCCTGATTCCAGGATGACATAACGGTGCAAACTGTTTGCAGATTATATCCCGCTTTGCACGGTCGTATTTTTATACGTTTGTCTGTGCCATTCTTAGGTAGAGGTCTTTTGGTAGTTATGATCGCTGACTGGCGTTACTGCAATTTTTTAAAACCACTGTACTTGCAATACCAAAATATAAAGTTCTTCGGTATATTTTCGTTTGGACTAACCCCAGCACGCACCCCCATCCCCACACACACTCCCTCTTCTTCCAATTTCGCACCCTTTTAGAAAATAATCTGGTCTCATGCATGTGGACTTAAGTTAGTGGAATCATAATAGTTTCGCAACATATCGAAACTCATCATCTTTCACAATGTTGACCGAGGTTTCCTTAGGAAACCTCGGTTACTAGTTACCCTGATAAAGGTTCATTACTTCCGAAACGCTGCGGATTTATAACGGTTCTGCCACCTTATCTTTTCCAATGGGTCAACATTAGGAACCCCCACTAGATTCACATGACTGTATTATATACCATCTCGTTGGAGCATTAACCAGCGCGTTAAAAATCATCTTTTTTATCAGAGTGCAAAAAGGTTCGCCATCATTTTGTTCTGCTTCAAATAATTAATACATGTCGTAACGATTCAACTGTATCAAACCTCGATCACGTCCACATGTATATATCTTGTGTTATTTCATATGTATTCGAGTATTTAACTTATAAGTTATATACTCGAATAAATATGATATAACACAAGATAGCAGAATGAACGAAGTCCTATCCCATTTTCCGGAAATATACCCTTATGGATAATTCTTCGATGGTGATCAAAATAAAAATAAAACTTATAAAAATTGTAGTTACAAACTTTTAACCACATATCGTCAGTGGGGAATCAAAACCTCGTAACTCATCTACCTTATTAATTTTAAAACTTACTGACAGCCTGGGAGCCAGAGTAACACACAAGCTGTAAGATGTATAACAACTGTGACCCGTCACGCGAAAAGGGGCCTTCTGAAAACTCTATGGAACAACATTTGAACATTAGAAGCGGCTATCGATCTTGGTTCTTTCATTACTCCACACATTCGGCGCGAGTACTAGTTCATATCCAGGAAGCAGAATCGAGGGGGGTAAACTAGTTTGTAAGAACTTGTAACTCAATCGATATGAAATAATAGGTATGAATCTACTTTCCTTCCGAGCAGGGACTCTAAATATACAGTATATTTAGGGTCCGTGGTCCGAGTCAGCCTGCGCGGTCAGTGCAGTGTCGACTATAGTGTTATGCGAGATAGTAAAACAAGACCTACCTTGAAAATAAGCCCACACAAAGATACAAAGAGGACAAACAGTCCCAAATAGCTGTTCATTCTATAAAACATAAATGTTTCAACATATCTGACGTATGTTTTTGTTACAAAGCATCGTATTTCCTTACACAGTCACTTTGTTCCAGGTAATGCACGTAATAAAGCCCGTAATGTGATAACAGATGTAATGTTAGACTCGGGTATACATCAGCCGATACGGCGGTCTAAATACCAGCGTTCCGCATCGATAATCCAGGCTGTTCGATAAATCACAGACAATAAGCTGGGTTCAAACTGATCAATGTTTGCTCATTCAAACCGGGTACGTGTCTAAACAAGAGATTAATTACTGTCATACCCTTAATCCTTAACCTCTTTATACCGAGCACCAATATGCTCTATGGCGGAACTATCATTTCTGTTTAAGGGGTTCAAAGTAGTAATGCGGAATCTGAGAAATTTATCACATAGTTATATACTATGGGACTAATTTCTCAAAATTGCGTACATAGGATATCTTGTAATGGCGGAATTACATTTCCCTGAGACTCAACACACTACAAATTGAAGGGGGGGGGGGGTTTCATGTCATGTTTTTCCCCTCCTCCCGGGAAACCGACCCGCCTATCCCCCTGGATTAGCCGGGTCCTTCGGCAGTTTGCTAGGAAGGGGGAGGGGGGGGGGGAGAAGGGTTTTAACCCTCGGACTCGAACTTGCCGAGCAGCTAGTGGAAAGGGGCGTGTTCGTTTGGTTGTCTATCTATCTATCTTTCCATACTGCATCACCCTCTTCTGAGTATTACGTGCAGTTGCGCTGTCGGTGCTGGGGTAAAAGTAAGAAGAAGATAAAAGTGTGAGAGTGGAATAGGTAAAAGGGTAAAAAGAAGTGTTAGTGCAGGGGTGAAAGTTAAAAGAGGTTAAAAACAGCGTATTTTACTTATGGTATCGAGTGGTTGATGTCACAAACTCCTTTTTTAAAGGAGTTGAGATCATTCAGTAATACAAGGTCGAGAGGGAGTCTGTTCCATATTACAATGGAGGCTGGGTAGAAGGAGTTTTGGTAATAGGCGGCAGTAGTATGTATTTGTCTATAAGCATGGGGGTGCATGTGACGAGTGAATCTGATAGGTCTCTCAAAGTATGATGGTAGATTGATAGCAACATGGCCGTTTATAATTTTGAAAAACACTATCATTCTAGCATCGATACGTCTGTTTTCTAGTGATCTCCAACCAAGTTCATTCAAAATATTGGTGACGCTGTCATATGGAGAGAATCTACTTTTGAACCACCTAGCTGCTCTTCTTTGGACCATTTCGATTTGGTTAATGTTGTTTTTGGTGTGGGGGACCAGATTGAGGAGCAGTATTCTACTTGTGGACGTATCAGAGATTTGTAGGCCAGTTCTTTAACTTTTTCATTCTTAGTTTTGACGTTCTTTTTAATGAACCCAAGCGTCCTGTTTGCTTTTGCAGTTATAGAGTTGATGTGTTCATTCCAGCTGAGGTCCCCGGAGATAGTGACACCAAGATACTTTGCAGTGTTTGTGGACTCGAGTACCTGGTCATGGAGGGAGTACTGGGTGTCCAACGTCTTCTTTGCTCTGGTAATGTGAATTACCTGACATTTGCTTGGGTTGAACTCCATGTCCCAGGCTCGTTCCCATGTCCGAAAGTATCCAGGTCTGCTTGGAGGGTGTCCCTATCATCCGAGGATCCAACTGTTAGGTAGATAGCTGTATCGTCTGCGAATAGTCTGACTTGAGATTTTACATTTTGTGGTAGGTCATTTATGTAGAGCAGGAAGAGGAGAGGTCCAAGCAGTTGTTATACAATATTTTGACTGAATTTCTAAACACGCAATGATACGGAGTTGATTAGTATTATTAAGGTAGTGGACCCGTAATAGTTTTGCAACGTATCAGGAGTAATGAACTTTTACAGTGTATACCGAGGTTTCCTAATGATTTTCATTAGGAAACCTCGGTTAACATTGTGAAAGAACATATGGTCCAAATTGTTGCGGAACTATTACGGTTCCACTACCTTAACCACTGCTGCTCTCTCTTGAGCACCAATGTACCAAATTGAAGTACCAGACCCAAAATGTATTTAGATCTATTTCAAAATGAAATATCGTCATGGGCCATTGATCAAAATGTCGTAAGTGTTGCCATATCGAAGTCGACATATACACGAAGATAACTTTTTTTGAAAAGCTGCCCAAAACAATATGCGCTATAAGCTTGAGGCAATTTCAACTTTAACACTTGTCCTTGAAACACAACCTTTAATTTCGAGTTATCATTGAACACATTCTTTCTAATGACATATCTACTCACGATGGAATGCAATTGTCTTAAATTCTTTAAGAAACATTTGTTCGTGCAGTCCGACTAGGATTGATACTGTTCGCATATGCAATATTTGTTTGTGATGGTATAAGTCATATGTTTAGGGGAATTATAATAAAGATTAATGAACACATTGGAAACAAAACCTTTTTGGTCAAATTTTTGATTAGCTGTCTGAATGAACTGTGCATATGCGGTTGGGGGGGGGGGGGCGCTTAAGATAAATCTTTCCACGTAGACATAGACAAACACCATTCGGATCATCACTCGGTCATTTCCGCCGTAAACTGCAACAGACCTCGGATGTATGTAAGGCGGATGGGTATGTAACAAAATCGTGCATTTTGTTAGGCGGAAACAGTGTAAGAAAAACTAGCGCTGTAGATTTATATCTTTTACAATGAATAACGGCTGAAAATTCTTAATTTTTGAGAATGACGAAACATTCTCAAAAATTAAGATTTTTTCAGCCGTTATTTAGGAATCTAAAGATATTTAATATAAGGATAGGATGGTTTCGCGTCAGTGACTTGTACGAGTAGCGTTGGCGACGTCGATTGTCTTCACTCAAACACTCTGTATTCTATGTTGAATACAGAGTGTTTTAATAAATGTTTATTCTATTCCCTTCGAAAAAAAAATTGTGATATTATATTGTTTTCACTCAAAGTTTCGAAGGCTAACGCCATTTAAACTGACGTCATCGAGTTTTTCCAAGGTTTCCCCGTAGTTTTTAAAGATAGTCCGTCTATGTACATCCGAGGTTGATCGTGAGATTGGCCGAGTGGTGTTCCGAATGGGACAAACACATCACCGTTAGCTCATCTAGATCTAGTGCTAAAATGAGTGTTGACATCAATTTGGAAAATGACTGTTTACTGAATGTTTCAAAATACCCTTTTCACAAGAGAAATCATTTATAAATAAAAATGTCCTAGTGTGACGTTTCTTTTGTTGTTCAGTAAATAATACCGGAAATAGGATTCTAAAACTTTTACGATAATCTGCCGTTTATTGAAAATGGTAATAAATGGTCCCGAAGGATTAACTCTTATCAGATATTTTTATCGTCGGTATTTTCACAGATTTGTTTAATGAAACTACCGGCATCCATTTTGAGTCTTGATTGCATTTTAAGCACAGAACTGTACTTATCAATTCTGTGATCAAGAGCTCATTTTACGTTCGCGAACTTAAGACGTTTTAAAAATATTTAGAAAATGGTGTCCTGCCTGTCATGTGTATTTTGGGAACGGTATTTTATAAACTTTTGAACATATGGGTAGTTTTCCTTTGTTGCACATTTGTGCCATCATTAGTTACCCAGTGTCGGTCCAGGTGATTCCGTTTACATATATAATAATAGGAGAATAAGGCGTAATCCTTTACGTCAGGGCTCAAAGAATAGTTGAAGCGGATGAAATATGGAATGCCAACTCCTAAATGTTTACATTCTTGAACCCTCTGCGCTTCTACGGAATATACACCGCACTACGGAATATACACGGCAAATAATTAGGACACAGACATGAAAGCGCGTCGTTTCGCACGCAGGGGTTACATGACGTTATAAACATCAATGTTTCTGCTAAATATAGCGTTTAGTATTAGGTAATCAAGCCTGTTTAAAACTGGGAATGTTTTCATTTGATAACAAGACGGGCTTCATTGCATTTGTTTCCATTTTTTAAGGTGCCAAAACGTTCTCCATAGATCATCATAAAGCATAACATAACTTTATAACTTAAAGGTAGATTTTGAGCGCTGAGCCGTGAACTCTAAATATAACTGTAACATTCCCCTGCCATGTTTTCGATATAGATAAAATGGCTTGTAACAACACATTGAAAAAGTTACAATTTAACTTTCAAATAGAAGTTATTAATTGTCTTTAGGTACCCCGACAAAATTTGACACTCGTTCCAATCTTTATTAAATTAATATATTTCGTAGAGTGTACCTTTACGATAATTTGACAAAAAAAATCAGCATAGCTTTCCATGCATTTTTCGAAGAAAATTGGATTTTTTGAAACACCATATTTTATTGCAAAAATGCCGAGAAACGGACGATAACAAGCTGAATGATGACCTTCAATGTTAGTGAGTTGGTATACATGATTCATTGAATACAAGGAATTGTAAAATATTGGATAAGTAACATTTACAGGACGAAAATGCAGGAAAAAACGTTCTCGAAAAAATACTCTTTTATTCACCGAAATCTAATTTTTATTTTAAAATCAACAAAAATAATACACCTACATTAAATATAGTTGAAAGTATATGATAGAAAATTAGTTTAACATTAGAAGATTTAGAAAAGGTAAAATAAAGTAGGTGTATCCATGCATTTTTGGTCACTTTGCTTTCCATGAAACCACCAACCCTCCAAATTTAGGCGCTCACCTATCTTCGTATTCTGGTAATAAATATCCGTAAGACTAGAGTTTGATAATATTTGCTGTAATTCAAAGCATGTAGATCTACCTCATTGATATTTATGTAACTTCTATTTAAGTTTCAATCACTGATAATCCAGGTGCGTATGAAGCAATTTAGGGGGATGGTGGGTTAGATGAAAACTCGTTTCTTTGGGGTTCTTCTTTCATAACAAGACACAATAAAATTTAGATTTCTACACCTGTAATAATTACTGTTCTTCTATACTTTTACCAAGAAAAATACATATGCAAGAAAAAACAAACTTGAAGCGTCCGTGATGTACTAAATATCTATGTGCCGTCTGTTGAATTTTCTAGAAAAAAATTCAAATGACAAAATACAGTTGAAAGGCAATGCAATGGCAGAGAAAGGTCAGATTATAACATTATTAGAAAAAAAACTTGCTTGCAACAAGAGTCTTCTCACTTTCCAAAAAAGTATCCTGATTTTTTATGACGTACGCAATGAAAGAAATTTAACGTTCCCCATTTAAGCTTCTTTGGTAATGTTAACTACCAAGTTTTATTCCAATTGATCCTGTCGGAACAATTACTTGTAACATTGGAAAGGAAAAAAATCCGGTGAATCCATATTATACAATTTTCAAGAGGGTTTACAATTTTAACCTCAGTATAAAATAATTTTCAGTTCATTGCAATATGATTTCGAAAAAAAATAACAATAAAGTTAGAATACCAAAAGGCACGAACCTTCAATATAAAAAAATACGAAAAGGATAAACTTTTATTAAAGGGAGGTAATATGTTGTCGTAAATTCGAGTTAAGGTTTCCAATAGTGTCCGATAGCCTTAACTCGCAAGGTTTACTCATACATGTGTATATATATGACCCGTTACGCGAAAAAAAAGGACCATCTGGTAACTCCGAAAAACAAAAATTCAAAGAAGAGATCGGTTTCATTATATGTCAATCGGAGGTCGCATTTCAAAAAATTCATTCACACAATGGTTAAATGGTCATTCGAAATTTCAGAAAACGGTTCAAGGGCGAAAAGTTTCGATCCTAGTTAGTCTGCGCATTCTGCGCAGCCTGATTAGGGTCGACATTTAACGCACTACCCAGATGACCCCCTTTGGCGAGACGGGTCACATATTTTAAAACAAGAGGACACCGAGGGCCCTAAATCGCTCACCCGATATTTCAAGTAAATTATCATTAAGACTTATTTTCCTGTGATATGGCATAACACAGTTCATTCTTGTGACCTGGCAAACATTTTGACCAAGTTTCATGAAGAATGGACCATATTTGTAGCGTCTGGAGCTCTTACAAGAAAATTGTCATCAAGGCCCCGTTTCCCGTGATATGGTACAGATCCTTCCTATTTTCAAGATTTCATCCTCGTGACCTAACAAACATTCTGACCAAGTTTTGTGATCATTAGACCATATTTGTGACTTCTAGAGTGTAAACAAAAACAAGAGGCCCAAGAGGGCCTGTATCGCTCCATTGGCTTTAACATCTTTAGACATTCATTAAATAAAGATTACTTTAAATGAATACATTAACACTCTGAAATCTTTTAAGAGCTATTTTATAATGATTAAATGGTTCTGGTCCATATTGCACCAAAATACTCAATAATAATGAACCTGCATCCCTTTACCCATCTTATTAAAACATAAGGTTCAGAAGGAGATGTCGTTCAAAGATTTTGGGCTCAAAATATGCCCCGCCCTGCAACGCCCATTTTTATGGGCCAATCAAAATTTTGTAAATAATTATTGAAAAGAGTCACCCAAGGAACATTCTGGTAAAGTTTCGTTGAAACGGGCCATATGGTTCAGAAGGAGATGTCGTTCAAAGAATTCGGGCTCAAAATAGGCCGCGCCCTGCCACGCCCATATTTATGGGCAAATCAAATTTTCTTGAACAAATTAAGTAGAGGCTCACCTCAGAAACATTCTAGTAAAGTTTCATTGAATTCAGCCCAAAGGTTCAGGAGGAGATGTTGTTCAAAGATTTTGGGCTCAAAATATGCCCCGCCCTGCCAATTTAAGTAAAGGGTCACACAAGGAACATCCATGCTAAGTTTCGTTGAAATTGGTCCAATGGTTTGGGAGGAGGAGATTTTTAAAGATTTCAAAGTGAACAAATGCCCCGCCCTGCCACGCCCATATTTGGGGGTCAATCAATCTTTTTTTTTTAACAATTTAAGAAGAGGGTCACCCAAGGATGATTTCTTCCAAGTTTCGTTACAATTCGCCCATTGGTTTGGGAGGAGAAGATGTTTAAAGAAAAAGTTTACGCAAGGACGCACGCTCGCACGGACGCACGACGGACACTCCGCCATGACAATAAAAATTGTCATTAAGGCCCCTTTCCCGTGATATGTCCCGAATCCTTTCCATTTTCAAAAGGGTTCATCCTTGAGACCTGACAAACATTTTGACCAAGTTTCATGAAGATTGGGCCATATTTGTGGCCACTAGAGTGTAAACAAGAAAATTGTCATTAAGGCCTTTTTCCCATGATATGGCAACTATCCTTCCTATTTTCAATAGAATTCATCCTCATGACCTAACAAACATTCTGACAAAGTTTCGTGAAAATTGGACCATATTTGTTGCTTCTAGAGTATAAACAAGATGTTTGTCAGTAAGGCCCCTTTTCCCGTGATATGTCATGGACCCATTCCATTTTAGCAATTTTTACAAGGGACCACCCAATGAATATTTCTGCCAAGTTTGGTTGATTTTTACCCATAAGTTTAGGAGGAGATGTCGTTTAAAGAAAAAGTTGACGCCGTGATGGACCGACGTACAGACGGACGTCGGATATTGATAGATCACAATAGTTCCCTTTAGCACTTCGTGCTGCTCAGATGAGCTAAAAAAAGGCGTTTAATTAAGATGTGCTCAAATTAAGAATTAACAACTTATTAATTATATCTTTTACGAGTATGTACCTTCATTTATTCAAATTCTAAATTTGAGAAAAAAATATATAAACGAGATCTTATCATTATTATCTTTTATCATGCAATGAAGCCTGTATTGACCTGATATCGCCTGTCTGATAACATTACATGATATCAGACAGTCTATTTTTGGAAACAATTTGCATTCACCTGAATTTATTTATTTTTTAAGGGTTTATCATCCTCAAGCACTGAAAAATGCTTGCAGGATATATAGAATAACATGTAAGTATCTTAAAATATCAATGTTATCAGGTCTCGGCTGTGATAAATTATTATGACTCGGCAAAGCCTTGTCATGATAAATTCTCCCAATCTTGACCAGATAACATTGTTATTTTAAGACACTAATACATTATTCTCTATATATGTTCATACAATTATATATTGTGACAAAAACAAAAACCCAAAGTTGATCTTGAGGAAAGATTCCAAACCTTAAAGTAAATTCGGCACATCATAACGTTACGGTCTTTCCAATATTAATGCGATAAAATGCGACTGTCAACGAGAAGTTTTGTTACAGTTTCTGTCAGAAATTTCTACGACACGAAGAAGAACATTTGTCGTATGAGACTCAGGAATCGACAGTGTATAAAGGGAAATAACTGCAGAGAAATGTAGAAAGAAAGGTACGCGTTTTTTCACCTTCAGCTTCGCTTTTCTCTCACGTAAAAAGGCTGTATTGAAAGTAAAACTTTCTATATCATCAGTTGAACTTGATAATCATTTTACAAGTACTTGTAGTTAGTTATACAAAAGTTATACATATAACCAAGCTTATAGCCATACTACTTTTAATATTCCTAGGAATAACGAGAGATAATTTTCAAGCATTTTTAGAGTGAAACTAGAAAGCCATGAATGGCTTGAGTCGCTCCACAGGCTTGAAATTCTTGAAATAGCAAATCAAAATTTTGACTACATTTTTATATCTTTCGGGTTCTAATGATGTTGAAAATGATTGTCAAAATTTCCACTAAAAAACATAGAAAAATGACCTCTGCCCATAAAATACATATTTTTCATCCAATCACAATAATATTTGGCTGCATGATAATGGGTTACCCATGGATCATACCAATAATGTTTGATTGATGATATCCATCAGTTATATACAGAGAAAACGATTTTCAAAATCCAATATATATAGGGGAATGACCTCCGCCCATTTTTGGTACACTAATAAAGGGTCACTAAAGAATCATTCCAGTGAAATTTGGTTGATATCCATAAATTACAGTCTAAGAAATTGATTTTCAAAGTTTCCACTATATAACATTTGGGAAATGACCTCCGCTCATAAAATTCATTTTGTAGACTGATAAAGGGTCACCCAAGAATCATTCATGTAAAATTTAGTTGGTATTTATCAATTAGAATCTGAGAAAAATCACTTTTTACCATATTTGGAAATTAGCCACGCCCATTAAATCTACGTTTTTCATTGGATCAACTTTTCTTGAACAGCTTTGAAAGATGGTCACCCAAGGATCATTCCTGTGAAGTTTGGTTGAAATTCATTTATTAGTTTCTGAGGAGAAGATTTTTAAAGAAAAGGTTTACGATCGGACGCACGACGGACACAACGCCATGACAATAGCACCAGTGGCCTTCGGCCAGTGGAGCTAAACAGAGAAAAAACAACTTGTAAGCAAACACTAAACAAATTGACAACAACTTCATGTATTTATATGTTAGTATAAATTCCTTTAGAACCCCCCCCCCCCCCCCAATCGCACTTGATTGAAATCTTATTTTTACGGTTCGTAAATGTATCTCAGTTTTTCAAACAAGAGGCCTGAATGGCCCTAAATCGCTCAACTGAATTTTATTGGTTTTGAAGAGGATGTGAAAAAATGCCACGCGTTGTCACGCCCATATTTATGGGCCAATCAGAATTTCGCGAACATTTTTGGATGATGGTCCCTTAAGAAACATTTTGACATATTTCGGAACTACAACACATTTTACTTTTTTTTGTTTTGTTTTGTTTTGTTTTGTTTTTTCACTATGTTTGATTAATTCTCTATTATCCCCTTCTACTTTATCCTGAAAAAAGTGAATTTACTTGTCCATTATTACATATATCTTATTTTCATTCTGATTAACATGGAAACGCCATTCAAACTTGTGTACTGTTGATTTTATTGTAATTGTTATGTATCCGGTACATGTAGCCTAATCTGTAGGTGTAAATAAACAAACTATCTTTTATGGATTTTTTGCTCGTGAAAATTTGGCAACTTATAAAATACAAACTAATTAAAAATCAATATTATACTTTTCGATCATAAATTCTTAAATTCATTACAACATGATATGTGTGGTATTACAGGAAATGTCGTGGTAGAGAGAGAGAGGGAGTATTCATCTCCCGAGACATATCTCCCGATACTACGATATTTCCTGTAATACCATGTTTGTATGAAATTAATGATTCAAGTTAACACCGACTTTTAAACTGAAATTCATAATGTTGATATCTTAACTTCCAACTATCTCATATATACCAACGAAAGAATTTTAAGTGTGATATTGCCGAAAGAAGTTCTAACTGTACCGTAGCTATATACCATGCACATGGCAATTAACAGTAAAATCAACAGAGCCAAAACTTTCATGTCAATCAACATTATAAATAATGTTTTAATGAGATTTTCTATGAATGAATTCGATTAAGCAGAATAGATTTTTCTCAATTTATATATCGAGTAAAACTAGTGTAAATAAATTGTTTTCGATGTACTGTATATGTGCATGGTGGATGAAAAAAAACACCAACATGTTGACAAAATTTCATTAAAATATGCCCGGTGCTTTAGGAGGAGTTATCGTTCAAAGAATTCATAGTGAAAAAATGCCACGTCCTGCCATCCCCGTATCATGTGCCAATCATAATTTCGCAACCAATTTCAGAAGGGGGTTACACAAGAAACATTTTGACAATTGTTTTCAAATCGGCCTTCTGGAGAAGATGCCGTTCGAAAATTCTTTTTGAAAAAAAGCCACGCCCTACCACATCCATATTCATAGGCCAAAATGAATTTTGCTATCAAATTTAGAAGAGGGTCACCCAAAAACATTTTTATAATTTTTTCATGAAATCAGCCCAGTGGTTTAGGAAAAGATGTTGTTTAAAATTTTCATGGTGAAAAAATGACACACTCGGTCACGCCTATATGTATGGGCCAATCAGAATTTCGTGAACAATTTATGAAGAGGGCCAACCAAGGAACATTTTTTCACAAAATTTGATTGAAATCGGCCCGAGGTTTAGGAGATGTACTTCAAAGATTTCATGGTGAAAGAATGCCAAGTCCATATTTATGGGCAATCAGAATTTCGAAAAAACTTTTTTTGAAGAGGGTAACCCAAATAAGATTCGGAGAAAAATTCATTGAAATAGGCCAAGCGTTTTCGGAGGAGAAGAAATTTAAAGAATGTTGACGACACGCGACGTACTGCGGACGCACTAAAGGCTTTCCTGGAAATGAAAACGATCACAAAGTGACCCCCAAAAGGCTAATTTTGAAGTTATGCCATTAGTCCACACTTTTCACCCGATATCGTGCATATTCACAGAATTACTGTACTTACATCATGCTTGAGGCCTAAGGGAAAAGGTGCCATATGGAAATTTGATAAAATCATTCCTATCATTGACCTTTCGCTGCCTAAAGAGAGATGTATTTTTAGATACTTTTAAATAACATGTGATTGTCCTATACATACTCATAATAATAATAATAATAATAATAATATCTTTATTTAAAGAAGGTAACATGTTAAGACATGTAACATAATATCTTATTTACAACATGGCCTTCTAAACATATAAAAATGAAAGATTAAAAGTCTCTCTCTCTCTCCCTCTCTCTCTCTCTCTCTTTCTCTCTCTCTCTCTCTCTCTCTCTCTCTCTCTCTCTCTCTCTCTCTCTCTCTCTCTCTCTCTCTCTCTCTCTCTCTCTCTCTCTCTCTCTCTCTCTCTCTCCCTGTCGCTCTCTCTCTCTTGATTCGCAAAACTTTCAACATGCAAATGTAAAAATGTGATCAGATTTAACAATAAATGTATATGCACAAATAATTCTGACAGATACTTGAGGTAAACCAAAACTGCATAGCGCTATTGTTTATTTTTTAGATAATACGACTGTAACTTTGTCTTAAATGTTTTAAGTTTTGTTTCACTTCTTATGTCGAGTGGAATATCGTTCCAAACTAATAGACTTTTCAGGGGAGTCGGAAGAGCGCTATGGGCCAATATGGCCTCCCTTTTCTTGCGGACGAACGGTTGTTCTGTCAGAAACATGTACCACCTATCTATCTATCTATCTATCTATCTATCTATCTATCTATCTTAACCGCCAATGTTGGCGAACCCTTGATTTACAAGGTAGAACAACCTATCACCTAACCACCACCAAGGTCACGGTGCATGCACAGTCCCACCACCATATATACATATGCAAACACGTAACTTTTTTTTTTTTTTTAACCCAACCCACAAATTACCCTACACCCGAGAGAGAGACAATGGATTCTAACCACTGCTACCCATTTACAGCTGGGTGGACTGAGGCAAATTGTCTATTAAGTCTCTTGCCAAAGGAAACACCTCGCCTTTACCAGGACTCGAACCCACGACCACCGGGTCGTGGGCTGAATGCTCTCCCACTTGAGCTATCGAGGCAGACACTTTTGGGGACGTGCTCAATTATAGTTCAAATTCAAATTCCTTTATTGGTTTAGTAAAATCTGCTCTGCGTTCAGCATGAAAACGTTAGCGAAGCGCTTTCGAAATGGTACCTCGCTTTGCACGTATGTGCACGTGCAAAGCGGGGTATCATCTCAAAGCGCTCGCGAAACGTTTTAACATCCTGAACACAGGGCAGGTTACAGGATTGTCATCATTAACATACGTGGAGTGCTCAGACAGACAAGAAAAAAACTTATCAAAAGGTGCACGTCCATTTCAGATGGGTGATACCACCAGCATATATTTTGAAAATTTTCCCGGTAATCTTTGTTGAATTTTAGATACGGACGGTGCTTCCGTATTAATTTACATCAGATTTTTTTTTAATCATCAGATGTACTTCAAAATTTTAGCTAGGCTACACCCTCTTGTCGGTAGCACCTCCGATTTTTTAAGTGGAGAATTTTTTACAAGTCGTTGTGTAAATCGGTTAGTGGTAGGTTACAAATAGGACAAGATAAAAATAAATATTTTTTATTACATGACACCTTTTCAATGAGCGCAACTTATCAAGTTAATGTTACGAGACTACAGCGCGTGACGAGATTTACATCATTTTTGGCGGGAGTTTTTAGCGTATATCTTGGCAAGAAATGCAGACGAAACGGATGCTGAAATTGGCAAATTGGATTATTGTGAAGGTGGATATAGGATACATTTTACAGGAAACAATGCATTTCCGGGAAAATTAAAAGGTTTGTATGTTTATAATATTGTTTAATCACCTGACCTGTGTTTTAACTTTTCATGTAGATCAATCTAGCTTAATTGAATAATCAAATTAGATGGCTTTTGGTGTGGGATTCAGTCCTGCGTTCAGGGTGACAAAACGGTTCAAAGTGTTTGCAAATTATACCCCGCTTTGCACGTCTCCTTGCGTGCAAAGCGGGGGTATAACATGCAAACAGTTTGCACCGTTTTGTCATCCTGAACGCAAGGCAGGTGTTTGTATTTTTCCAGAATGTACCCTGTGTTATCGGTACTCCAAGATTTGTTTCAAAATACTAAAGGTAGGCCTTTTAGATAGGGGCTGCAACTGAGATTCCCATGTTTCTGGTGAGAACATTTTGCTAGTTGTCTGGTCTATCTTTTGACCCCTTGCAAATACTGATATTGGTAAAGTTAGACAAAAGCCTATACTTGAAACCCATAACTTCCAATATTAGCTTGGCTTATAATATATTGCAACTACAGCTTCGTTAAGCCGCAAGTAATTTAAGTCATTGACTCACACCTTCGAAATAAAAAAACATATTCAATCATTTGTCTAAAAATTTGAGGAGTCTGTTTCAGTTATTGGGAATATGTTCATGCATAGATCAAGTATATTTTATCCAGGAGGAGCAGTGTGAAAATTTCCCATTTTACTTAATACTCTTTAGTTTGAAAACAGTATGTTGAAGTCTGCTTGAATAGTTAAAACCAACCTGTTTGTCAAGCCATCATGCAGTGAACAAGACTTAGTTGTCACATTGTTAAGTCGAGAGTTCAGTGTAAGACTGTATTAAGTGCATATACAATGTATATACACTTAATACACTCTTGTGCGTAACCCTCAAAGTCTAATGAGCATTAGTGCTCAAATCTGTTAGTCCATAGTTTGTCTGGATAATTTCTGACATGAATTACCCCTTGACCATGAATACCTCTTGATATAACTTTTTGATAATTCCACTTACAGAATTATTCTTTTTGTGATTTGGGAAATAATATGGGGTTACAATGCTCACAGTTCAAAAGAGGCAGTATTGTTTCACAAAAATATTTGGATACCTCAATAAGAAGTGTCCTTATATTTATATTGTTTACTTCCCAAAGGGATTTTATTTAGGCTGAATGATATGTTCTAATTACCATATATTGGTGATAAAGGCGAGTATTGAATGAAAGATAAAATATGTCAATAAACTAAATAAAATATTCATCAAACTTGTATTAAATTACCTACTTTTCTTTCAACCTAACAGTTAATGTATACAAAGGCAGAGGTGGCTTGGATGAAATCTAGTGGTTAAATAGGTGTTTGAATCAACAGGAAGCCACAGGTAGGTGCATCATCTGCAACAATACAACTGCAATACTTTTGAAAGGGGTGTAAATACCTTACAAAATCTACTGTTTTAGTAGAACCACAGACTGCAAAGGATTAGTAGTACTAGACCACCAGGCCGTCCTGTACACCATATTTTGATGCTTCAGCGCAAGAATGTACTAAGTGTATATACATTGTATATACACTTAGCACAGTCTTGCACTGATCCCTCAATTTGCAAAAGTTTATAATGATAGGTTCACATTTACAGGCATAATTCTGGCTCAGAATAGAATGTGCAAAAATATCTCATTTAGCTGAATCTAATGAGAAATTCAAGAATTTTTGGAGAGAAATTTTGACAAATCAATCGCTCAACGCACGAGTTGTTACTGTCTATGTAATTATACACAGTTACTACTGTTTTGTGCTGAGCCAACAAAATTCTTCACTCAATTAAATTTTGCTTTGAGATTTTTCTCATGAAGCCAGTTTCAATGAGATTACTGGCAGAAATATGAGAGAATCTCTCAGTATTTTACCAAAAATTGAATTTCATCCAACATATATAATCCCTTCTGAGCCCCACAGATATACGACGCAGCTTATCAGCACACCAATTCAGGACATAACGAGGCTGAAGCGCACCAAGAATGGTCATAGGGACAAATAGCTTTATAAACCGGTGAATAAAATTTATTTTTCGGATATTCTGTTTTTGTGTTAACTGCGTTTTTACAAAATGGATACAGGATCTGAGGTTCCTGATTTGAATACTACGGATGACATAATAGCGGTGAGTGTTTTACCTTGCGATGATCAATTATTGATACGGGTCACAATGTGGCTAATTACTTTGGATTTTTACCAGCACTCTGGTCTCGAACGGGACGGATATTAAAATATTTGAAATTTCCGATGTTTTTTCCCGTTAAGCAATTGCAATCACCTTTCTCTGACAGGACGGAAACCACGTCCAGGTGATTTTTGTACCATGGAATTAAAATATGTTCTTATTGAACATGACGGATACCACGTCATTTTTGAAATTCCGGTCTTTTCAGATATGCAATTGCGATCACCGTTCTCTGACAGGACGGAAACCACGTCCAGGTGATCTTTAACATGAAATTACATGGTCTAATTTAACATGACGGATACCACGTCAAAAAAAAAAAAAAAAAAAAAAAAAAAAAAAAATCGTTGTGTAATTGCGATCACCTTTTCTGACAGGACGGAAACCACGTCCAGGTGATTTTGAATGGATTTAAGTTGCGTTTATTGCAATGACGGATACCACGTCATCTTAAATTTCTATTGTTCCCGTTATGCAATTGCGATCACCTTATATCCGACTGGACGGAAACCACGTCCAGGTGATTATTTTCGTAGCTATATTTTATTATTGTTACATTATCACATGGCCGCTGTAACTGCGACGTCGTGTTGCACGATTTAATCCACCGGAAAATTAAGGGTATACAGTCGGATTAAAGAAAACGCAGCCAAATAATCTACTTCCAAAAACTAAGAGATAAAATTAATATCACACAACAATAATCATGATAGCGATAATTATTATAACAATAATAAAGCCAAATGATGTCCATATCTTATAATATTCAAGGATAATTCCTGATTCGGGAATAATGTTTTTACAAGTGAGGTGTTAGGTTCCTGCTGTGAAGGGAAAGGATCAACTACGATCTGCAAAAAGACATGTTCCAGCAGCTGTCAAACATGGGGAAGGAAACCATCACATCGGAGACCTCTGAGTGGGCAGAGTTCACGAAAACAATTTCGTCTATGAATGAGTCAATTAAATGCCTACAGAATGACGTTCGGACGATAAAGAGGTCGCGTCCTGACATGACCGATGACCTCATACCTGGGGCCAAGCGATTTCGACCAGATAGCCCGGTGTAACAGTGTAACGTGTCCCCCTGGGTAACGTGTCCCCGGGGACAGGTTACCCCGGGGTAACCTGTCCCCCCCTGGGGTAACTTGTCCCCGGGGACAGGTTACCCCGGGGTAACCTGTCCCCCCCCCATGGAAAACATTATTTCTTATCAAAATTTTAATTTTTCATTCATGCTATTTTGTATAACTCTAAATCAATTTAAAAAAAAAACATATAAAAAGTATATCTGTATTTTTGAGTGGTTTTCAATTCTTCAATTAAATTATAATTTGCTTACTATGATTTTCTAATCAAATCAATTTTCCTCTTTATATTATTATTGAAATAGTCAATCTTGGTATTTCATGCAAATATTTGAAAGTTTATTGAAAAAAAAATATAAAAAAAAATAAAACTTTAGAGGGGGGACACGTTACCCCGGAGTAACCTGTCCCCGGGGACACGTTACCCCGGGGTAACCTGTCCCCCTATTCAAAATGCTTTTATTCATTTGATTTCACCTTCCAGTCATTCATTTTTCTTAAGAAATTATCATATGATATTAATTGAAAAATATTTCATTCATTTTTTTTTAAATTGATGCTTTTTTAAAGAAAAATCTTAGCGCTTGCACTTTTTAAATTTTTTGCAATATTATTTTTGAATATCTGTATTTTTTCTAAGTCCATATTTAGATTGATTAATAGCATTTATTAACATATTATGATTGTTATCATTGCAGTTTTAATAGAAAAGCAACATGACAAATTCATTCAATACTTCTTCTTTTGAAAGGGGGACAGGTTACCCAAGCCAGGGTAACATGTCCCCGGAGACAGGTTACCCCAGGGTAACCTGTCCCTCTTTTCCAAATACTTTTTCGACCTTCCAGTCATTCTTTTTTATTAAGAAAGATTTCTCTATAAATTTCCTCAATGGATATGTATGTTTATATTTCTTTTTTTGTACTTTTTTAAGGAAAAATCTTAGTACTTGAATATTTTTTATCATCATTTCAATTTTTTCAGAGTAAGTTATTAGATTGAATAAAAGCTTTTAAAAACACAATTATCATGTCAGTTTTGCAGTTTTGATAAGAAAACAACATGTCTGTTGACAAATTGTTTAAAATTGTATTTTGGAAAGGGGGACAGGTTACACAAGCCTGGGTAACTTGTCCCAGGGGGACAGGTTACCCCGGGGTAACCTGTCCCCCTATTCCAAATGCTATTTTTCATTAAAGATATCGCCTTCCATTTGTTCTTTTTTTATTAAGAATGTATGGTATAATATACTTTGAACATTCCCTCAAAGAATATGTATGTTAAAATATATTTTGAAGTGTCTTCCTTTTCAAGAGGATTCTTAGCCAGTGCAATTTTCTTATTATTTGCATCATTTCAATTTTTCAAAGTCCATGGTTTGAATGATACAAAGCTTTATGAACATATAATATTAATATGGCAGTTTTGATAAGAAAACAACATGACAAATAATTCAAAACTTCTTCTTTTGAACGGGGGACATGCTACCCCGGGGACATGTTACCCCATTCATTTGTGAAAATTCCTAGTTAACATGTTAGCAATGTTTTCCAAGGTTGGGGTAACATTTTTTAGAGACAAGTGACCACAGATTGGAAAATCTTACATGTACCCAAAACAATTTAGAATAAATAAGAAAAAGAAAATATTTTGGTAAATTTGTGCACAGATAATTGTTGATAACCTTTTTAGAGGTGGGACAGGTTACCCAGGCCTGGGTAACATGTCCCCGGGGACAGGTTACCCCAGCTTGGGTAACATGTCCCCCCCCCCCCATATATACACATACACTCAAAATAAATTTTCTAATAAGTGAATAACTAATTTTTTTAACAGTTTTGATATAAATGAGACTATCACACAGTTTTCTTATAAAGAAAAGTGTATTTGATAGTTTTGTAGAATATATCCTCATTTACAACCTTTTTTGGTGTTTTCACTGGGTTAACAGGCCTGGGTAACATGTTTCAGAGACAAGTGACCACAGCTTTGGAAACCTTACCCCCAAACAATTAGAAATATTATTACATAATTGAAAACATATGGGTTTATTTTTGCATATATCATTGCTGACAGCATTTTTGGGGGTGGGACAGGCTACCCAGGCCTGGGTAACGTGTCCCCGGGGACAGGTAACTACCCTAGCTTGGGTAACATGTCCCCCTCCTACAAACAAAGAAAAAAATCATGCTTTTGAATAATTTTTCTAAAGACAAGATCATTCTATGTCCATAATCATGATAACATTAAACAATTATTTTTCTAAAAAAAAACAAAATTTAATTGTAATAATAGTTATCATGAAAAATATAAAAATCCTTCCGAACTGAAACAGTTCACAAAACAGATTAAAATTACATACAGATCAAAGAAAGAGACTTGCAACAAGTAGAATAAATATTTCTTGGTAAAAGAAATGTGACTAAATATTGGTTTACAATATCTGTAGGGGGGGACAGGTTACCCCAGGGGGGGACAGGTTACCCCGGCTGATTTCTAGGGTAACATGTCCCCGGGGACAGGTTACCCCGGGGTAACGTGTCCCCGGGGACAGGTTACCCTGGGACACCGGAATCGCATTCCGCAGGGGATATTGACTGTTATTTGTCAGATGGAGATGAAAAGGGGGCCTCCGACGGGGCCGATGAAGAATGGGAAGATATCAAAGATTTCTTCATAGAAGAAACCGATTACGGGGATCCCATACCAGAAAAATTGGCGACTTTAGTCAACAAATCTCTTCGCTGCAAGACCAATAAAGAGAAGATGAAGGCTTTGATGGAAAAATATATTCGACCGGAAAACGTACCAAATCTCCAAGTGCCGAAAGTTGATGAAGTCCTTTAGAACCAACTACGGACAGAAATTAAGGCTTCGGATTTTGGCCAGCAAAATATACAACGGGTACTTTGTCGCGCTTTAGTACCCGTAATACGGCATGGAACACGTAAAACACCAGGGAAGCAAGGACGTTAAAGAATTGGTTGGAGATATTTTCAAAATACTCGCCCAAGGAGTCGTAACGTCAAATGAACATAGAAGAGAGAAAATAAAACAAAATCTTTTGCCGAATTTTAAGAAACTTTGTGAGAACCCACCATCCGCAACAAAAGTATTCGGCGATAAATTGGATGAAGATATTAAGAAAATGAAAGAGGCAAAAACACAACTTACACACGACCGGCCACACAAGCATTTTTTATTGAAGAAGGGAGGGGGGAACAGACAACAACCGTACAACAAACGGACAGCTGCCTACCCTCCCCGATACAACCTTCCATCAAAGAATCACTACAATCATCGGAAACAACATCAAATGCAGGCTCAAAAACGAAACTGAAAATGGTAAAAGTAAGTAACAATATGAATATTTGCATCTTGAATACAGCGGATAATTTCCGTGGGGGAAAACGGCTGATAATATCTCAAAATGGAGAAAAATCACGATCGATACGTGGACATTAAAAACTATTGAAGGCTGTAGTTTAGAACTTACGGACGTGCCAAAACAAACTTTTGTTCCACAACCAATCACGTTTAGTAACGAGGATAATATTAAAGTACGTAATGAATTAGACCGATTCATAGAATGTGGAATTATTGAACGAGCAACGGACCATTTTGACGACGAATTCATTTCAAATATATTTTTTCGGTTGAAGAAAGATGGGCGCACTAGAATGATTTTAAACTTAAAACATTTCAATGAACGCTACGTAGAGAAGACACATTTCAAAATGGAATCGTTATAGTCGGCTTTAAGCATGATGAGAGAAAATTGTTATTTAGCTTCGGTCGATTTATCGGACGCTTATTATTCAATAAAAATAAAGGAACAGGATAGGAAGTATTTAAGATTTATGTTTGATGGCAAGAAATGGCAATATACGTCGCTAGTAATGGGTTACTGTCAGAGCCCTAAAATCTGGACAAAGATAATGAAACCCGTTTCACATATTTACGGTCAAAAGGTCACAGCAGTGTGTATTTCATTGATGATTCGTGCTTAGCAGGCAATTCGTTTGATTCATGTCTACAAAACGTAATAGATACAACCAGATTAATGGACAGTCTGGGACTTACAATAAATTACAGAAGTCCGTGTTGACACCATGCAAGAAAATAGTTTTTTTGGGGGTTTTGTTCTATGCTCGATAACCATGACAATTACTCTTACTGATGATAAAAAGGTCGTTATTGTTAATGAGTGCACAATTATGTTAAAGACCAAAAGGGTAACAATAAGAATATTTTCTAAATTAATTGGGAGGCTTATCGCGGTCGAACCGGGGGTAACAAATGCACCGCTCTACATACGGCCCTTAGAAAAGGTGAAAGATACCGAGTTGAAAAGACATATGGGAAATTTCGACAGCTACATGAATATACCAGCAAGTGTTCATACCAATTTAAAATGGTGGATTGATAACGTCATGGGCAGTTCTAGACAAATAATAACAAAAGCGCCCGAAATTGTTATACATACGGACGCTTCGTTACAAATGTACGGGGCTTTTAACGTAAAAGAAAATACAAAAACCAATGGCTATTGGAGCCCTTCAGAGCAAAACATGCATATCAATGTATTGGAGCTGAAGGCCAGTGAAATAGGTCTCAAAACGCTTTGCAAGGACGTCAGAAATAAACATGTACGGATTTACACAGACAACACTACGCGATGTGCTTATATCAATAATTATGGGGGGAAATTTAATTCCCTTAATAACATCGCAAGAAACATATGGTTTTGGTGCATTGAGCGCAATATTCTCTTGTCGGTCGCACATATTGTAGGTACCGACAACAAGGAGGCGGACAAATTGAGAAGAAGCGTAAATGATGACATAGAATGGTCATTGAATCAGCATGTCTTCGGCGCAATACTTGCACTTTACCCAGACATGGAAATAGATTTGTTCGCGTCTTCCTTAAATGCAAAACTGAAAAAGTTCGTAACGAGACAGCCTTCCTTAAACGCGATAGCAGTCGATGCGTTTACATTCAAATGGACTAATCATTTGTATTACGTTTTTGCTCCTTTCAGTCTTTTGTCACGGATTATACAAAAAGTAGAACTAGACGGAACACGGGCAATAGTCATTGCTCCACTTTGGCCCTCACAGACATGGTGGCCAGACATCTTAAGACTAACTACGGACAACATTCTTGTGTTACCAGCAACAAAGGAAATTCTCAGGTTGGAACACAAACCAGGCTTAATTCATCGTCTAACGAAGATGAAACTAGCTGCTTTCAGTATATCCGACAAGCACTCGGACAGCGAGGCATACCGGAGAAGTCTCAAACCATTATCCTCAATTCATGGAGAAAAGGAACAAAACTACAGTACAGGTCTTATGTTAAAAAATGGATTCATTTCTGTGAGGGGAAGACAGATCCCCTTAATACGCCTATAAACTTTGTGATCGAATTTCTGACACAATTATATACAAAAGGTTTGAGCTATTCAACGTTAAATACCGCTCGATCAGCTATAAGCAGTTTCCTCAAATTAACTAGTAACGCGGATATACATAGTGACAACCTAATCAGTCGATTTATGAAAGGGGTTTACAATGAGAAACCATCATTGCCCTGATACATACAGATATGGGATGTGCGAGTTGTATTACAATATTTAAAGACGATGGATACTACATCGCTGCTCGCACTGTCATGTAAATTGGTCATGCTTTTTCTACTAGTTACGGCACAGCGGTGTCAAACGCTTCATGTTATAAAACTTGGTGATATTCATTATGAAGGGGACAGTATCACGATAAATATTTCTACATTAATTAAACAGAGCAGGCCAGGAACTCGCATGGAACTGATTAATTTGAACGCATTTCCTAGTGACACATCGATATGCATTGTAAATACATTAAAGGCATATATAACTCGAACTGAGAACCTAAGGAAAAATGACAATCTTTTAATTTCAACAACCAAACCACATGGTCCCGTTTCTAGACAAACTGTGGCTCGGTGGATTAAACTTGTGCTCAGAAAAGCGGGTATCGCACAAACGTACAAAGCACATAACACTAGGGCGGCATCCACGTCCTATGCTTTTCAGAAAGGGGTGACTTTACAAACTATTGTCAAAACAGCAGGATGGTCAAACGCTAGTACATTTCAGAAATACTATTACAAACAGATAGACAAAATGAACAGTTCTCTGCAACAAGCTGTAATCGAATGATATTTTCGTGTATGCTTTGATCCCTTGTAAATAAACCATATATAATGACTATATTTCTCAGTCATTGTCTCTAAACTATCTGTGGGGCTCAGAAGGGATTTTATATGTTGGATGAAATTGATAAATTAAGCTAGACTTACCTTAGTAAGGCGAAGGTTAATTGGGATTTCATCCACCATAAAAATCCCTCTGAGCTCACACACCCGCCACATCTTTGTACCCGAACCCCTTTTTAAATGCCTTCGAAATATTGCGTTCGTGGGCTCTAAAATATGACCTGAATTGGTGTGCTGATAAGCTGCGTCGTATATCTGTGTGCGCTCAGAGGGATTTTTATGGTGGATGAAATCCAAATTAACCTTCGCCTTACTAAGGTAAGTCTAGCTTAATTTATCAATTCTGCATTTACCTAGGTTCACATTTACCTATTGAGCCCTACCTCAGTAAATGAGCGAAGAAAATAGATTTCAGAATCTATCAAGGTGTGTTACTGGGTTTATCTTATCGTTGACCAAACATCATGAAAGTTCTTTAACCAGACACATCTAATAGAGTAAAAGCTAATTTTCAGAGTTAAACCTAAAATTATAGTGTAAGATTTTCCATTGACCAGGGTTTAAGTGTGACAGCTAAAAAAGGCCAGGGGCCAGTTTTACTTCAGTTCTTACTATAAAATTTGTCTTAAGTCAAGAACACGAATCTTACACGGTGTTTTCATTCATCTTTAGATTCTGCTTTGCAATATATCATTAGAATCGTCTTCTAAAGACAATTCCAATGAGATGATGCATGACAGAATTTCATAACTACTGTAGAAGCCTCTTGAATTTTTAACTTACACAAAAAATAGTCGCAAGATTTTTAGTAAAACAGGCCCCCTGGGTCCTAAGGACTCTGTATGTGGGGATACTGGGGTTCTTTTTAGCTGTTAATGTATTAATGCAAATGTTTAGCTTGCCTCTGGTTAAAGGAAAATTAAGTTTTGGACATATCGATAGCTCAGCATGAAACAGTTGTTATTCCCTATAAACATATAGGGTGTTACAACTGTTTTGCACTGAGCTATCGATGTGAACCTTTGAGGCTCAAATTCAGAAAAAAATTAAGACTGTTTCGGTCTACAGATAGAGGGGTTTCAAATAAAAAAGGGTGCTTATTGGAATTGTCATATCAAGACAATTCCAATGAATACCGACAATATAGGTTTTCAATGTGAAATAAAAAAAATAGATTGCTGCCTCCCCCTCCCTTTTATCTGCACCTCTGCTGTTTGCAACACAGTTTAGTCAAAGAGGGTCCATGAGAGAATAGATAGTTTTAGTAGTCCTTAATTAGATCTTTTAAGCTATTTATTATAAAATCAGTCTCACAAGGTTTAATCTGAGACAAACCTTTTTAGCCCAATCAATCTAAAAATGTTTGAATTCGGGTCAACTGAGTAAAGAAACTAGGATGCTCGACCAAATCAGAGGGAAACATTTTTGAGGCCACATGACTCAAAAAAGAAATTGGTCAGAATAATTAATTTAATGAAGTCTTAGATGATTGAAATCTAGTTTACCTATTGTGGTTAAAAATTAGGTCACCAGGTCAAATATAAGAATAAGCATGAATATACAAATTTTGCTTCAATAACGAAAGCTTCCATTTAAAATGTTTTAGGATTATCAATTAATGTGAGTGATTTTGGGGCTCCTAGCTATGGTCCTCATGTTTGCTTTGATATGCTTCAACATGCAAAGGGCAACTTGGCAAAGAATACCTTTTTTTCCCGCCATAATCATTTTTCAAATGAAATCAACTTACTCATATTCATAAGATTGTTCCCTTTTGAATGATTGGTCACAGACATACAAAATCATCTGCTGACAAACTCAGGGTACCAGAAATGTGTCATCACGAAAAAATTAACATTATATGAAATGCACCAGTGAATGATGTTATTTTTGTTTGTTGTCCTCAATATATCAAGATTAGATTACCCATAAAGATTTTGACATGCCTTAGTCATTTGCATTTTATTACAAAATTTCATTTTGCCAGCAGATAATTATGGTACTTTAATTTTATTTTATATGTGCATCATTATGAATTTTCTGATCTCACTGGCAGATCCACAGGGGGGTTCAATGGAACCATGTTGTAGCTGAATTCTTTTGTTTTCATGAGAAAAATTTAATCATGATTGTTACTTGTAATAAAACGATTCCCATAAGTTGTAAATTCAAACCCCTTTAACAGCCATCCTAGATCAACAGCAAGATCTTCAGGCTATTTTTCATAAATGATGGACAGAGACTGGACATACGATGTAAACAGTGCTATGACAATAGCCCCAGTGGAGCTAATAAAATCTAGTCTCTGCTACTTTGAGGGGTGGGGATTAAATGGACTTTTATAAATGTCTAAACAATAATACAACAAACTCATTGTGATATTTACTCACAACATCCTGGCATCCCATCTTACCATGGTACCTCCTCCTCAGGGTAGCAGAGGCAGCCGCCGTCATAGCGCAGTTGGTAGTGCGTCGGACTGTCAATCTAGAGGTCCCGACGGCTGCACTCATTCTTTCCGACTATTTGTCTCTCACCAATGGGTTGATAATTGTAGACCTATGTGAGATAGCAGCTGGAGGCTAGGAAAGGATGTGATGGTTGTACTGGTGAGAGAAATACCAGGAAACCATTGTTAGGTGCTCCAGCCGCCGCGATATAACTGAAATAATGTTGAAAGCGGCGTAAAACCCCATTCAATCAATCAAATAAAGAATTTCATGAAGATACCAAAGGCTTCAAATGGGAGGCTAAAAGCCCAGGGGGGTTGCATGAGGTTAAGCCTGTTTGTCTGTAGACCTTTATTTCATTTCTAACTTTTATTCAAGAACAAAATATCCTAGAATCATGTAACTTTATATAATTGTTGGTTATGGCCGAAGGAAGTGCACTATTAATTGTTTTTTGGTCACAAAGGTAAAGTTTAAGGTCACAATTGAACTTTGTCAAAAAAACTATTTCCATAACTGGGACAAAGTCCTCACTGGTGTTATGGGTAATAATTTGCTTTGATTTGCCACGTCAGATGTGTATGCCACTGCACATGAATTTTGTGTACAGTAGTAGTAACATAAACCCAGGCCTAACATTCAGTCAGGGGTGTTGAATTCCCATGCCTGACTTCTCCGACACGGGCTTTTTCACTTGTGGGCAAGTACATTTTTCTAAGTCACTTGCCTGTGGACAACTAAATATCAGAGCAAATCTTATATCAGTCACTAAAAGATCACGGAGAAAAGTCATCCTTATATTTGTATCAAAGGGTAGAAAACATTGTCTTTGATAAAGAAAATGCTGGGCTATAGCATTTTCTTTATGAAAAACAATGTTTCCTCAATATCTATTAATCCATTTTTTATTGGACATATTCATTTTGGTCCTAGGCAAGTGGGAAATTGACTATTACTTGTCCATGGACAAGTGGGGAAAATTTATATTTCCACATCCATGATTTAATGTCTTAATTACCCTTCAATACACCCCATTGATGCTGGTGGCTAGCTAGAACCGTAAACTTGGGATACAGAGAAGAGCACCTCTACCACTCAGTAACAATGTGTAGTCAAGGTGATTGTCATGCCATAAAACAGTGGGCCAACAAAGCAGACAGTTGCTTTGAAGTGACCATAATGTTTACCACATGTAATTTGTTAAGCAATCAGTCAAATCACTTACTTAAGTCATAAAATGTTGGTATACCCTATTCAGAATCATTGAGCGTAAAATTAGACCTTGCTGCTGTAACCCTCCATTATTTGGCTTCTTGAACATCAACATATACTCTATGTATACCTGTATACATAGAAGTGTATAGGTCCCGTTTTTCTCCTAATAAAAACTCCCAGGAGCAATACATTACAAGATCAGGGAGCTTTTATTTAGTATGCATTTTCAGATATAAAATTGGTGTCTTTAAGGCCATTTCCTTAAATTTGAGGTGAATTTCCTCTAAACAATCACATACATATAAATGATTGTTTGGAGGAAATTCATCTCAAATTACAGAAGAAGTCTAAAAAATTCCTAGAATTTAGGCACTTGAAGTGGGTTTTCCCAGTAAAACATGTAGGTGTGCTACTATTAGGGAGGGCACTATTATTCGAGGAAATACAGTAGATGTTTTTCTGACAGCCTAGTATATTGAAATAGAGAAGAGGAGATAGAGAAACAACATAATGATGGGCCAACTTATTTTAATAGAAATGATCCTCGATTGTTGCTTTTTAGAATTATTAAGATATATTGATAGACCCTCCAAATATGGGTGTAGCACTGTGCTGAGCATATTTTCACTCTAAAATCATTAAAAAACTTCTCCTCAAAGCAAAGGACACAAACTACTGGGCCGATTTCAATAAAACTTGATATGAATGTTCCCTGGGTGACAATATACTTAAAAATTCTTCAAGATATTCTGATTGACCCCAAATATGGGTGGGGCTTGTTTTCACTTTAAAATATTAAAAAAAAAAATCTGCTCCTCACAAATCATTTGGCAAATCACAACAAAACTTGGCACAAATGTTCCCTTTACTGAAATTGTACCCTAAATATAGGTATGGCAGGGTGGGGCTTATTTTCACTTTAAAATGTAAAAAGAATCCCCCCCCCCCAACCAATTGGACTAATTTAAATGAATCAATTGGGTTAGCCTAAAGTTCAAGGGCAGGGGCCAAGGTGACTTCAAAATTGCTAGAAATTGCCCTTGTTAAGCAATTTATACTTCTGAATTTTGCATGGATTATGACTGTAATTTGCCATACTTGTTTCAAATCTCAAAAAGACATGCTTTTTTAAGCAAATTTGGGAAGAAAAGGAAAAACATGCTTCACTGTGAAAATGTTTATTTTAACCCTTGTCATGCTGAATAAATTTTGGCTTAAAATTTTCATCAAAATCAAAGGGCAAAAAGCACTGAAAGTACCAAGTGTAGGTCAATTTTCATTTGAAAAACTAAATCTATTGACAATAATGGTTTGAAAGTGAGAAACAGGTGGTGTAGACTAACATCAGTCTTCACGAATATGCAGGCTGATGTTTGTCTATGGCTCCTGCGAAAGCAGGAATATTCCGGGCTCAGCATGACACTAAGAGTTGAGAGTGATCTAAGTTCAACAAAGTATCGCAGCTTTCAAGGAAAAGTGTACTTAATGCTTCTAACTAGATAACGTTTTGGTATTCTGACAAATTATGGCTAATAATGATTTATTAGTCCCCCACCGGTTACCGGTTGGGGGACTATAGGTTTGCTCGATTCCGTCTGTCTGTCCGTCCGTCCGTCTGTCTGTCCGTCTGTCTGTCCGTCCGTCACACTTTTGTCCGGGCTATATCTTCTAAACCATATGTGCTAGCAACTTCCAACTTGGTACACTTATAGATCTCATTGAGGAAAAGTGTCATGTTCAAGAACCGTTACTCTGCCATGCCCACTTTTTGAGTTATTGCCCTTTGTTGATTTTAGCCTTACATTCTTGTCCGGAACATATCTCCTTAACTATGTGTGCTAGCAACTTAAAACTTTGTACACTGATAGATCTCATTGAAGAGAAGTGTCATGTTTAAGAACCGTTACTCTGCAATGCCCACTTTTTGAGTTATTGCCCTTTGTTGCTTTTAGCCTTAAATTCTTGTCCGGACCATATCTCCTAAACTATAAGTGCTAGCAACTCCAAACTTTGTACACTTATAGATCTCATTGAGGACAAGTGTCATGTTCAAGAACTGTTATTCTGCCTTGCCCACTTTTTGAGTTATTGTCCTTTGTTGTTTTTACCCTTACAATTTTGTCCAGATTATATCTCCTAAATCATAAGTGCTAGCAACTTCAAACTTTGTACACTGATAGATCTTATTGAGGACAAGTGTCATGTACAAGAACTGTTACTCTGCCATGTCCACTTTTTGAGTTATCGCCCTTTGTTGTTTTTAGTCTTACATTCTTTTCCGGATCATATCTCCTAAAATATAAGTGCTAGCAACTTTAAACTTTGTACACCTATAGATCTCATTGAGGACAAGTGTCATGTACAAGAACTGTCACTCTGCCACACCCACTTTTTGAGTAATTGCCCTTTGTTGTTTTTACCTTTATATTTTTGTCCGGAACATATCTTCTAAACCATAAGTGCTAGAAACTGCAAACTTGCTACACTTATAGATATCATTGAGGACAAGTGTCATGTACAAGAACTGTCACTCTGCCATGTCCACTCTGCCATGTCCACTTTTTGAGTTATTGCCCTTTGTTGTTTCTATCCTTACATTTTTGTCCCGTACTTATCTCCTAAACTATAAGCCCTAGCAACTTCAAACTTTGTACACTGGTAGATCTCATTGAGAAGAAGATCTAGTAAGTAGGAGATATATTATAAGAAAGGATTTTTTGTTATCCGGTGGGGGACTCCTGTATTGCATCGCAATACGACATGCGCTTGTTTAAGTGGCTCTTTTCTTGTTTTTCTGGCAATCATAGAAACTTTTTTGATGTTGGTCTAATCAATATTGCTTTTCCCTCTTTTCTTTTACAATTCTCCAGAAAAGTCAGCCCGTATTTCAACTACCGTATTTCTAATAAACGCTCCTGGGAGCTATACATAACATGGTTAGAGAGCTTTTATTTAGCATGCATTTTCTGATTAAAAAAAATCATTTAAACTTTTGTCTTTTAGACCCTTTTCCCTTTAATTTGAAATAAATTTCCTCCAAACAACCATATAAATGATTGTTTAGAGGAAATTCACATCAAATAAGAGAAGAGTCTCTCAACAAGTTCTTAAAATTTAGGCATATAGGCAAATTAAGGCAAAAATGTAGGGGTGTTACTATTAGGGAGGGAGCTATTATTATCAGTAATTAATATACAAATTTGTTTTAAACTTCACAGATATCATAGTGTTTTGATACAGGAACAGTAACTGTTCATTTGCTATTAAACTGATTTATGATCCTTTCACAAAAACATGAAGTCCACTTCAATTTTGGTTTTAGTCCATTTTTCACAGGATTATATGGCCCTTTGATTATCTGTCTTAGGCTTTTTCGTGAGCATTCGATTACAAAGCAAATAATTGGTGGATTTGATTCAAACTTCACAGGTTTGATCAGTTTCAAGCACAGATGTTAATTACTGTCTATTGGCTATAAACAGAGTCACGAACTTTAATGAAAATTATTGTCTCAGCATCTTTTTTCAATGACTTTTGACAGAGTTATGGCCCTTTCATAAAAATTTTTATTGGGGATACAATTTGCAAACTTAAGCAAATGTTTTAGCAAAGCAGCAGGGTTTTATAGTGCTTTAAATCATTACATTATTAATAATCATTGGTACTTGTAAACAACAACTTTGTATTAACCAATGATGATAAATCATTGAAAAGGTAAAATCCCTCACAGTAAAAAGTTAGGATGTTGATGTAAATAGATAACTTGTTATGTTTGTGTTGTGAACATTTTTGATTGGGATGATAAATAGGTCTGGACTTCATTCTTCTGATGTCAGGTACAAATAATACACAGATTAAGAGGATTTTGTTGTTTAGATGGTGTTAAACATCGCTTTTAACAATTTTCAGTCATGTTGGCAGCTGAAACACCTAACAATAGATTTCTGATCATTTCACAAACCAGTACTACTCGTAGGCATTGAAGCATTTCTAAGCTTCCAGCTGCTATCCCACTGAGGATTTCCATGCATTGGTGGGAGAAAAAATATCTAAAGGAATTGTGCTGATGCTTGGGATTAAACCCATGACCACATCATTGCCACATTGAGAGTGTGCAGATTTAACATTGAGAGTGTGCAGATTTATAATTGAGAGTGTGCAGATTTAACATTGAGAGTGTGCAGATTTATAATTGAGAGTGTGCAGATTTAACATTGAGAGTGTGCAGATTTAACATTGAGAGTGTGCAGAATTAATTTTGAGAGTGTGCAGACTTAGATGGTGGTAATTCCATTACATAGCACAAAACCGTTGTAACTATTACTATAAACATAAAGGCTGTGTTACATTTTAGTGTTTTAAACTGAGCAATTGATATATGTACTGTTGTTGATTGATTCAATGTATGGATCTGTCAAAGTGATAATCCAATGGGAACCTTATGGTAGGTGCAGGGGATTATACCTAATGCTGAATAAAAAAAACCTTGACAAAATTTAGCCCTGGCTACACTGTAATTGAGAGTCTGTCTTTATTTTGAAAGAGCAATTTTTAGTCATGTCAGAATAAACTGCACATGTGTGCAGGCTGATCCTTCTCAAGATGAAAAAGGTGGGGTTATGCAAGTATAAAATTGTTATTTCTCGATGAAACCCTTTATTTTGTGTACTCTTTTGAATCATCTTAACACAAAGCTCCAGATAGGATGCGTATCTGCGTAGTTTACGCTACCAATTGGCTAGAGTACGCAAAGATATTAATCAAAATGCGTACAGATACGCATCAAAATTTGTAAAAACGCAATGTTAATCTTTACTTAGCGTACCGAGTTTGGAAAACAACAGGGTGAGAACAAAAATGCAACCGAAATCAAAAGGAGTTTAAAAATAGGTTTCTTTGTTGTAAAATTAGTACATGGGAGTCTCTTTAACCCAACACGGCGTGAATCTCCTCGCCCAATTAAAACCATGTAAAATTCTTTTTACGTCACTAGCAGAGCTGTGTTGAGGTTAAAATTTCGCGCATTTACATGTACGAGAATAGAAGATTTCCGTTTATCTCCGGTGACCTGTCAGTAACGTTACATTGCAAATATTTTGGTTGATTGACTTATAATATTTTCTCCGTGTTTGAAAATGCGCATCAAAGTAATTTTTTTCAATGTTAATCTTTGCCCGTGATCACCGTTTAGATATTCGAAATCTCTCCCAAAGAAAAAGAAAAATCCTCGTCAGTGAAAAAGCAATGAATTAAAACTAGCAGATGACATTAAATGTTTGTGAGCATACCCGAAACCCGGATTTTACCGGTCCAATTTAGCTCTTCCTAAGGCGAAAATAATTTTTCATCATGAATTCCCCTCAGTCAATGTAAAGATAGCTGGCAATGTGGTTTCAAGTAACAAAAATTACGACATCGCCATTAAATTTTTTATCTGTCCACAAAGTTTTACAGTATCACTAATTTTTTCTCTTGATATTACTTTCGTTTTGCAGACGACGCTGGTACGAAAGTTATGACACCCCATTTTTTTTTATTTACGAAAGTTATGACACCCCGATTTTTTTTTTTTATTTACGAAAGTTATGACACCCCATTTTTTTTTTTTTAACGAAAGTTATGATATCCCTGTAAAATTTGACTATTAAATGGTTACAATGCTGTCTTATATCTAGATATTTTTCATTTTATACTCAATCTCATCCAAAAAATCAAAGCCAGTCAATAATAGCTAAGCAGATCTTATTATTTCTTCAAAATTAGACAATTTAAATAAGACATTGTCTTATATCTAAGAATATTTCTTTTACTTTTTTTCTTCCAAAAATCAAAACCAGTCAATGATAACTAAGCAGATTTTATCCTTTCTATAACAAAAGTTATGACACCCCTTTAAAATTTGATTATTATATTCTGTACTATATCTTATTTTTTTTTTCTTTTAGACTAGTATTTTCTTCTAAAATCACCTTCATCTAATAACTTCTTACATGTAGCAGGTGATGCTATTTCTGGTAATTAAGTTTGAACAACTCTAAAGGTACACTTATTTATTTTTCTTTTTTAAAGTCTGACATGAGCTCTCGGATATTCTATCTTTTTCTTTTAATCATCACTCTCTTCCAATTTTCTTATATTCATCTCTTTTTTATGGGCCTTTTTCTTTACACTTGTAGAAGAATGATGCCTAAAATTAAAAGGAAACTTTTTGTAATAAAAGATTAATTAGGACAGAAATACCCCGTCTGTTGAAAGCTTAATTGAAAAATACCCCTTGAAAAAAATTATGAGGGGTAAATACCCCTTGACTCAAAAAATTATCTGGAGCTCTGTTAACAAGACAAGACAATGAGTACCCAGAACATGGGATTTGTGTTGTCTATACACTCCTGGGAAAGCAAGAATATTTGGGGTTCAGTCAAGGTATAGCATGTACCTACAGTCCGACCGACCAACATTGCAAGTGACGTCATTATTTGTTTATTATTTTTTTGCTATGTGAAATATATAAGGTCAAATAGATAGTAAAAACACTTGAATTTCACAAGTGGGAAAATAGCTCAGGTAGTTAGTATGTTCGGACATACGTCTCCGCCCCTCGAAAGTAAAGTGATATTTAATATTGAGGTTCGAAACTCTGCAATATCAATTTTTTTTTTTAAAATTTTATGATATTTTTTTAGTGTATTTTCAATATAAATAATTAATTCCATAATATAAAAATTGACCCGATTATTCGTTACCTGTGTAAGAAAACTTTTTTTTATTTTGTAATATTTTTTTCTTTTCCATATTTTTCTATTTTCGACTCATACATATATATTCATAAGTATCACAAAATGACAAGCGATTTCTTTTTCAAAATCGTTTCGTGTAAAATTGCTAATGCTAAAAAAATACATCAAGTTTTGAAAGTTGAATTTATGAAAAGAAAAAAATCCTTTCCTTAGCGCCGATACGAACCCATGAAGCACGTTATTTTGACTAGGGTGCGTTACCGACTGCGCTAATTACGACAGTTGTTTTAATTTAGGGTTGAATTACAATTTAATTTCAACCTTACATTTCAAAAGTAAACAAAAAGTGACGTCACTTGCAATGTAGGGTGGTTGATTTATACATCAAGAAGATCAAGAGCATTGTTATTTTGCCAGTGTCAACCTGTCTGTCTGTCTGTCTATATTCCATCAGTCCATCCATTTATCTGTCTGTCTGTCCAAAACTTGTTTACCTGCCAACTTCACTTTTTCTCCAACTTTACAACTTTAAAAGGACATAAAAACCCCACCATTTGGCATGGAATTACCGCTGATCAATTAGGGTCATGTAATAAAGGCTATAGGTTAAATTAACCTGAAAACTTAATGCAAACAATTAACATTTTCATGCAACTTTTGCAACTTAGGCTATCACATGCTCATTTTTGGAATGAAGGTACAAATCATTGATACACATCTATCCAATGCCTTAGGTAATTGGATAAGATGAAGGTCATTTGTCAAGGTCAAACTTTTGAAAACGTGTCTTTTGGTATGTGATTGGTGTTCACAAACACATTTTGTTTTGTGTCTGAATAATTGTTATTGCATATTCATCATTACTTACTTTAATTTTTTTGATGCAACTATAATTTTTATGATGGAGTCAATTTAGAAAAAGCCTGATATCATTCAAAAAATAGCTTTCACTTTCTATTGATGTTCTGGAGGATCTATTTCAGTCTTATAATTCTCATCAACCTACTTTCTATAGGGGTTGTAACCTTTTTCTCGTCTGGAGTGAGTTTTTTGTGAAAGAAAAAAATGAATGACTGGTTTTTGATGGAGAAAAACTGAGTGATTGTCTGGGTCTAGAGAGGAGAGAGAAATGATATGTTAGTATTTGTGTCAAAAATGCAATTACCTTTCATCAGGCCTGGCATAAATAAGACAGGTTAGTGGGCTTTCTTACTAGAGATACAAAACTTGTGAGGTCTGGTGAATTAACACTGTTGATCATGCTGAACTCGGAATATTCCTGATTTTGACGGAGGTATAGACTAAGATCAGACTGCACATGATGCAGTCTGATCTTAGTCTATACCCCTGATGTGCATTTTAATGTGGTAACGGAAATAAAATCAAGTGTTAATCGTGCAGCAACAATGAGATGGAAGAGAAATACCAGGTACCATATTTCTCCAAATAATAGCACCCCTTTCATTTCTTATAAGAGAACCAAGTTCAATTGTCTAAATTTAAGGAAACTTATTCTCTAATTTGATGGGAATTACCTCTTAGCATTCATTTATTGTTATGAGGAAATTTTCCTAAAATTAAAGGGAAAAAGGCCTAAAATACATAAGTTAAATGATTTTTTTAAATGAGAAAATGTATACTAAATGAAAGCTCCCTGACCATGTTATTGTTAGCTCCCAGGAGTGTTTATTAGGAGAAATGCCAGGTATCTTGTTCAGCAGTGTAATCCAGCAATTATTGAGTACATAAATATTTCTTGCATTATATTTCATCCTTTCAACAAATTAAGATTATTTGTTAAATTTTCACAAAGAAAGTTCCAACTGTTTCCTGGCAGATAGTATACCTGTCCAGGGTTCAGGATGACAAAATGGTGAAATCTGTTTGCAAATTATACCCTGCTTTGCATGTGCACCTGTGTATAAAGTGGAGTATAATTTTCGGGCAGTTTCCAGCTTTCGTCATCCTGAATGCAGGGTCAAATCCTGCTGTATTTTAATTTTGATTCAAAATAGTCATTTTTTTGGGAGATTTCAACTGGTAGTAAGCAGGGATCAGGTACTTTTTGCTAAGATCAGACTACACATCTGTGCCCTATGTGTATGTAGTGATCACCATTGGAAGGGTTCACACTGTTTGCTGCATAGGTAGGCCTACAGCATAGAGGTTAAATTCCATATTTCTCCTAATAAACACTCCTGGGAGCTATATATTACATGGTCATGGGGCTTTTATATTAGTATCAATCTTATGATTAAAAAAATAATCATTAAATTGGTATCTTTCAGGCTCTTTTCCCTTTAATTTGTGTCAGAATTTCCTCTTATCATTTATATAAATGATTGTTTGGAAGAAATTTGCCTCAAATTAGAGAAGTCTCAAACTAGAACTGTTGCACAGCTGACTGATACCCCCCCCCCCCCCCCCCACACACACACACACACACAAGGTACATTCTGTATAAATTTCACTTCAGTGAATGTTCTAGTTTAAGGGAAAAACTCCCAATAATAAAAAAAAAAGTGAAAATGACAAATTCAAGGGGAGATAATTCAGCAACAAATCATAGTAGGGACTATGCAGATGCAAAACTTCAAATACAGAATACACATTTCAAGTAAGTACATGCAATAGTGTAGGAGAATAGCTCCAGACAGCAATAATTTTGTGAAAATTGCAAGTTCAAGGGGAGATAATTCAGCAATTATTAAGAGAAGAGCTCCAAAATTGCAGGTGCACAACTTCATAAGCAGAACACATTATGAATAAATTTCAAATCAATGCATGCAATAGTGTAGGAGAAATGCTGCGGACGACAATATTTTAGTGAAAATTAATGTTCAAGGGGAGATAAATCTGCAACCAACAAGAGTAGGAGCTTCAAATTGCAGTTGCATAACTTCATTTGCAGATACACATTATGTATAAATTTCATAGGTGTAGCTATAATAGTCTCTGAGAAAACTTCTGGACAAAATTGTGTCTACTGACGGATGGACAGACGGGCAGATAGACTGCCATTGCTAAACCCAGTATACCCCCTCTACTTCGTCAGGGGGGGGGGGGGGGTGTGTTATAAAAAAGTCTTAGAATTAAGGCATTTGAAGTTGATTTTCTTAGTAAATCAAAGCACTGAAAGTACTGATGGTGGACGTTTCTGTTGGCATACTAGAGTAATTCTTCCATTCGTTGAGAGAAATGAAATTTTACATGTAAAATTACGATATAAAAGGAAAATGACCTGACCCAAGTTCGCATCTTCAGATGTACATTTCTAAACATATATCGTCGATCATCAACCAAAGTCCTTTAATTACAAGGTTTTGATAACTTTTGTCATTATGCCAGGTGTAGTTTAAAGAGTGATTGTCTGATCCATTGGGTATAAAAGGAAAGAAATGACAATTAGATGATCTTATTAAGGTTATCATTCTTATTTTTTGATGCTAATCGAATCTCCATAATCTCATAATTTTAAAATTATGGTGTTTTCTGCTTAACAAGAGGAACATGATGGTCCTTTATCGTTCACCTTCATTTCTTTGTCACAATTGATAATTATCAAATTTTCCAGCAAAAAAGTAATAATTGCAAATTTATGATTTCACTGTATGGAAACACTGTATGATAGTTTGCAACGGTATATTCAAAATGGCGGATAGGCGTTCGTGAAAAAGTAAGTGTTCTTTATTTTTGTTCGAAATTACTACAATCTGTCATCTTGTAAAATAATGACAACATTTACGTAATCAGCTTTGAATACATTATCCATCGTTATTAATGATTAAACGTCCTATAGCACCGTCTCTGTGTAATATAGCTTCAAACCTTGTGCTTTGATGACATTTAAAATTGAAGCGCAAAACGAAAGTAGAAATGGCCATATTTTCCCTAAAATGACCGCACCAGCAAAATCAAATGTGGCGGTGGATAGGGACAAGGTGTCTCCCTAAATATTACCCAAAATGTATTGGATCTAGCCCCTTGTCTAGGAAATATAGACACTTGAAAAATTCGATGGAGTACGCTACAGTTAAAACCGAAACTAAATCGCTGTACAGTGCGGTACATGGATATATTTGTACTCACCGGTTTAAATTTCGAATGAAAATCTGTACGCAACGGTTTATATAAATTATCATCTGAAAATCTTTCAATGGATGGAATAGCACGAAAAAGGTGGAAGGTGACTTTGAAACTATTTAATCTTGCTTAATACTGCAGAAAGACGAATATGTTCTTTTTCTTATTATACCCCCCACCTACGAAGTAGAGGGGGGTATATTGGTTTCACCATGTCTGTCTGTCTGTCCATCCGTCCATCCGTCCGTCAATCCGTCCGTCCATCCGTCCGTCCGTCCGTAGACCATTTCGTTTCCGGACTGTAACTCAGGAACCAAATGACCTACAATCATGAAACTTTATGGAAATGTTCCTTATGACCCAAGGAAGGGCCCTATAGTTTTTGGGTTACATAGGTCAAAGGTCAAGGTCACATTCAGCCTTTGTTCAATTTTCGTTTCCGGACTCTAACTCAAGAACCAAGTAGCCTACAATCATGAAACTTTATACAAATGTTCCTTATGACCCAAGGAAGTGCCCTTGTGTTTTTTGGTCACATAGGTCAAAGGTCAAGGTCACAGTTAGCCTTTGTTCAATTTTCGTTTCCGGACTCTAACTCGAGAACCAAGTGACCTACAAGCAAGAAACTTTATGCAAATGTTGCTTATGATCCAAGGAAGTGCCGTATTGTTTTGGGGTTACATAGGTCAAAGGTCAAGGTCACAGTAAATTTTTGTTCAATTTTCATTCTGGACTCTAACTTGAGAACCAAGTGACCTAGATACATGAAACTTTATGCAAATGTTGCTCATGATCCAAGGAAGTGCCCTTTTGTTTTTGGGTCATATAGGTCAAAGGTCAAGGTCACAGTCAATTTTTGTTCAATTTTCATTTCTGGACTCTTAACTCAAAAACCAAGCGACCTAGAATCATGAAACATCATGCAAATGCTACATATGACCTCAATATTAGTTACAAACACATCCTGCTATAATAGCACTTACATTCGGACAAAGCGCTTGTGGGGGGTATTAGTCCACTCTGCGACAGTTCTAGTTTTTATTTGTTTCGCCTTGAATGAAAAAAACCGTCGAAAGAGTATCATTTAACACAGTTTTAAATCTAATCTAATGTTTCTACTTAATTCTTCTGTCCTTCCTCAATAATTTTGTGAGACCCTGTACAAATCATTAAGACTAAAGCGCTTAACAAAGGCATAGAACTTGTCAAAATTTCAGACATTCTACTCGATGATGTAATAAGACTGAAAAATATTAAAAGCGGCCTTAAACCTTTTTTAAATTAAAAGCAATAAGTATGAAGCAAAATCGCTTATTGTTGGGCTATATAAAGTTTTGTTTGGCTCTGTGGTTGGGTAAAAGCTGCTTGTTTTAAAATTCCATAATCTTATGGGCGATTTTAGGAGCTATCTTTTGCTTCAACGGGGGTGCTTTTAACGATGTCAAGTGACAGGCAATAGCGCGGGTAAAACATGTGAAATCGATCATTGTTAATTGTGCTTTCGAACTTCTTTATGAAAGAAATAGTTACCCTTTTAACTGTATTAATTCAATTCGAAAAAAAAAAGCGATGAACAACAATTTGACGACATATTAGTCCCCCCCTATGTGTGCGATAAATCAATTGTTCAAATTACATAAACCATTTTATTTTTTTAATAGAACACTTTTTTAAAAACGTCCGTTGTGTTTAACAATAACGGTATAAGGAATTCGAGAAAAACTTATTTTCAACCTAAAACATCTTTTCACTAACTTTGTTTCTGGAACGGTGAAACTGTATACTAGATTCTTTTGAAGGAGTTTATCAAGGAATTTAAGGCAAGTGCAAGGACTATCAAGCAATAACTTTGGAAGATTGGAAGGACTGAAAGACACGCAGCTTTGCAACTATATGCTTCCATGAATTTTCCCTAAACATTTTAAATTTATTTTTAGTCCCCCACCGGTTACGGGTTGGGGGACTATAGGTTTGCTCGATTCTGTCCATCCCTCCGTCCGTCCGTCTGTCCGTCCGTCTGTCTCTCCGTCCGTCTGTCCGTCTGTCCGTCACGCTTTTGTCCGGGCTATATCTTCTAAACCATATGTGCTAGCAACTTCAATCTTTGTACACTTATAGATCTTATTAAGGAAAAGTGTCATGTTCAAGAACCGTTACTCTGCCACGTCCACTTTTTGAGTTATTGCCCTTTGTTGTTTTTACCCTTACATTCTTGTCCGGACCATATCTCCTAAACTATAAGTGCTAGCAACTTCAAACTTTGTACACTTATAGATCTCATTGAGGCAAAGTGTCATGTTCAAGATCCATAACTCTGCCACACCCACTTTTTGAGTTATTGCCCTTTGTTGTTTTTACCCTTACATTTTTGTCCGGATCATATCTCCTAAACTATGTGAGCTAGCAACTTCAAACTTTGTACACTTATAGATCTCATTGACAAGAAGTGTCATGTTTAAAAACCGTTACTCTGCCATGTCCACTTTTTGAGTTATTGCCCTTTGTTGTTTTTACCCTTACATTTTTGTCCGGATCATATCTCCTAAACCATAAGTGCCAGCAACTTCAATCTTTGTACACTGATAGATCTTATCGAGGACAAGTGTCATGTACAAGAACTGTTACTCTGCCATGTCCACTTTCTGAGTTATTGCCCTTTGTTGTTTTAGTCCATATTCTTGTCCGGATCATATCTCCTAAACTATAAGTGCTAGCAACTTTAAACTTTTACATTTATAGATCTAGGAAGTAGGAGATATATTATAAGGCCACACCAAATAAATTATTAGATTCTCATCCGATTTTTCAGAAAAAAAGGGGCGGGTGGACGGCTTTTATTTTTTATTTTGAGGCGCTCGTATTGTTTTACTGGTGATTCTTCTTCTTCAGACTGCTGAACAGATTCCGGTGAAGACTGAATTTTCTTGATAATTATTTGTTCAAAGTGTTTAATAAATAAAATTTAATTTTAGAATAGTGTGCATTTCTATATTTTCACTGATCAAAATGATTCAGATATCGGCGCTATGCAGACACCGGCCAAAGTTCGTAATCACAGATGATCCAAGCTATTGTAACGACGTGCAGGCACCGAATCGTAAATTGTTTGACCAACTACTTTCTTTTTCATGATTTTATATCAAAGTGAACTTCGCACATTATTTTAAGAATAAACTTTGCATTTCGATTGTTTATTGGTAGATAACCGGGTAATAAAGAGGCAATCTGACGAGAAATAAATAAAGCTATCCGAGCTTTCTGTCAAAAATTATAATCACCATATCGGCAAATCTACCTCGGTCCCGTTCAATAACAAAATGCGTAAATTTATAATTGCTCTATATCGTCTCTTTATTTTGAAATAATGTCCTACCTGCTGTAAAAAAGGTAAAGTATTCCTGTTTAATAAAATTTAATCCGTGAAGAGAGTCATCTAAATCCCATCTATTCACCCTGACGGTGGAAAGGGTTAACATCAATCAAGTTTTTCAAGCGTGCGTCGCATGCCGAGTCAAGAAACTGTCCCCAAAATAGTCGAACATCTGGTGTCGGCGTCTTTGATTACCCGTTCACCCTCCCCGAAAAATAAACTATTCTGGATCAAAAGTTTAAAACGTGAGAGAAATTTACAGATTGACGTCATATTGAAATTGTTTTAGTCGAGTTTTTTTTTAAATTTTCTCGAGTCTTTATTTCTCAGATATTTGGAACCGGATTTAATTTTCAAATAATTAGTAAGTAATTTTGAGAATAAAAAATCACGAATGGCGACGAGGATGGATTTTTGTCACACCTAAGTTGTAGAAATGCAGTAAAATAATGTTTAATTGGTTTTAAAATACGCGACACAAAGCTTATTAATTTAGATAGAACTGATAGGAAATTCGAAAACGGAAATGCTTTCAATGGTCTCGGGTAATTCGAAATAGTCCAGACGAGTAAGAATGTGGAAAATCTGCAAAACCATAGAGCAAATCATTAGTTACAGCATTTATTTTTAACTACGATACAAAAACAAGTTGTCGTGTAACTGTGCGACCTTATTCTCGACATCTTGTAGACGCGTCAATCTGTAATATAAGCATACTTCTTGTCAAGCGAAATCACCTGAAAATAGAGAGAAAGATTTGTTGCTTTCGACTTCAAGATATTTTCCCGCTAAGGCGGCTTCTTTTTTCTAATTTCAAGTGATAAAACATGTTGCAATACAAGGGATGCAGTCGGCCATTTTCCTTGAATCAACACCACAACACCTTTATCGAACGTCGGTTTTGTTTTTGTTTTTTTGTCACAAATAAAAAAGTTCGGGGCGGGCGTTATTTTTAGGGGCGGGCGGGGATGAGAATCTAAAAATTTATTTGGTGTCGCCTAAGAGAAGATTTTTTGTTATCCGGTTGGGGACTCCTGTATTGCATCGCAATACGACATGCACTTGTTAATTAAAAAATGTTGTGGAAGGAAATTACAAGATATTTGTCTTAAAGAGATAACTAAAAGAAATAAAACTATTTTCTTATGTGTATCAGAACTATTGAGTATTAAATCATTTATTTTGATAGGATTTCTTCTAACTGTAAGCTTCTAAATCTGAAAGTTAAAAGAACGAAAGCATTTCGTATGATATCAGAAACAACAATCTAGATTTGTTATAAACTTATAAAACTGTTTTGATTACTAAACTGAAACTTTCTAAGACATAGAATTAAGTAGATACATATTATTAGATTTAAAATGGTGTTTAATGATACTCCATCAATTATTTTTCTTCATTTCAATGCAAAACAAACAAATAACAACAAAAAAAACCATAAATTAATATAACATCATCGACAAGAATGTCCGAAATATTCTCCGACAATTTTTAAGTTTTATGGTTTTGTTAAGCGCTTTAGTCTTAACAATTTGTACAGGGTCTAACAAAATTATTGAGAAAGGACAAAAGAATTAAGTAGAAACATTAAATTAGATTTAAAACTGTTTTATGATACTCTTTTGACGGTTTTTTTTCATTCAAGGCAAAACAAATAAAAATAAGAAAAAGAACATATTCGTCTTTCTGCAGTATTAAGCAAGATTAAATAGTATCAAAGTCACCTTTCACCTTTTCGTGTTATTCAATCCGCTGAAAGAGTTTCACATAATAATTTATATAAACCGTTGTGTACAGATTTTTCATTCGAAATTTCAACCGGTGAGTACAAATATATCCATATACCGCACTGTCCAGCGATTTAGTTTCGGGTTTCACTGTAGCGTACACCATCGAATTTTTCAAGTGTCAATATTTCCTAGACAAGGGGCTAGATCCAATACATTTTGGGTCATATTTAGGGAGATATCTTGTCCCCATCCACTGCCACATTTGATTTTGCTGTTGCGGTCATTTTAGGGAAAATATGGCCATTTCTACTTTTGTTTTGCGCTTCAATTTTAAATGTCATCAAAACACAATGTTTGAAGCTGTATTACACACAAACGGTGGTAAAGGACGTTTAATCATTAGGTACGATGAATAATGTATTCAAAGCTGATTGCGTACATATTGTCATTATTTGACATGATGATAGATTAAATCAACATCGAACAAAAATGAAGAACACTTACTTTTTCATGAACGCCTATCCGCCATTTTGAAAATACTGTTGCAAACTATCGTACAGTGTTTCCATACAGTGGATTTGTTACAGTGTAAACAAGAAAATTGAAATTAAGGTCCCTTTTCCCATTATATGGCATAGATCCTTCAATAGGGTTCATCCTTGTGACAAGAAACACATGCTGACCAAGTTTCAAGACGATTGGATCATATTCCTGGCCTCTAGAGTGTAAACATTTAGGAAATTGACATTAAGTCCCATTTTCCTGTAATATGGCATGCATCCTTCCCGTTTTCAAAAGTATTCATCCTTGTGACCTTACAAAGATTCTGACCAAGTTTCATGAAGATTGAACCATATTTGTAGCCTCTATAGTGTAAACTGGAAAATTGTCATTAAGGCCCCTTTTCCAGTGAAATGGCACAAATCCTTCCATTTCCAATAAGATTCATCCTTGTAACCTGACAAACATTATGACCAAGTTTCATGAAGATTTGACCATATTTGTGGCCTCTAGGGTGTAAACAAGATTTTTTTCTTTTTAGTCCCCTTTTCTCATGATATGGCATGGATGCCTCCCATTTTCAATAGGCTTCATCCTTGTATCTTGGCAAACATTCTGATCAAGTTTCATGATATTTTGACCATATTTGTGGCCTCTAAAGTGAAAACAAGAATTTTGTCTTTTAGGCCCCTTTTCCCGTGATATGGCACAGATCCTTCCCATTTTCAATAGGGTAAATCTTTGTGACTTGGAGAACATTCTGACAAAGTTTCATGATGATTGGTCCATATTTTGGGCCTCTAGAGTGTAAACACTGAAATTGTTGAGGACGGATGACGCAAGATGGACGATGATCTCAAAAGCTCACCTTGAGCACTATGTGCTCAGGTGTGCTAAAAAATTCTATAAAAAAATTAATTGTTCTGCGATGTTCATTCTCAAATAAAGTAAGGGTAAGTGTTTATATAAACACTTTAAACAAGAGGACAATGATGGTCCTATATCGCTCACCTGAGTAAGTCAACTCATAACTTGTTAACAATGTTATAAATACCAGAAATTGTCTGATGTACATTTAGGGTGGATTTAAAAGAAACAGACTTTAATTTCCTCCTACTGCAATTTGATTTTCTTTTTGATTGCAAAGAAAGTTATCAATGACGGAATTGAATTCAAGTTTAGAAGACCTAAACCTTAAGAATATCCCTGCCATGTTTAATATATGCCAAATAGTTAAGGTGAAGATTAACCTTCTCTGACTGTTTCGGCCATTTTTCAACCTTTCCGTTACCATGGAAACCAGAGTTTTTTATGAAATTAAATAATTTTAACAATTTTTGAAGAGCTTAACCCAAGAAACATCTCTGCCAAGTTTCAGCTTGATGGGCCTAATGGTTTAGGAAGAGAAGAATATTTTCTAAAATTTTTCAGCAATTTTCGGCCATTTTTCAACCTTTCCATTACCATGGAAACCAGGGTTTTTGATGAAATTAAATTATTTTCATAACTTATGAAGATCTTCACCCAAGAAACATCTCTGCCAAGTTTCAGCTTGATGGGCCTAATGGTTTAGAAGTAAAAAAAATTTTTCCAAGATTTTCAGCCATTTTCGGCCATTTTTCAACCTTTCCGTTACCATGGAAACCAGAGATTTTGATGAAATTAATTTCTTTTAACAACTTTTGAAGTGCTTCACCTAAGGTATATCTCTGCCAAGTTTCAGCTTGATTGGCCTTGCGGTTTAGGAGTAAAAGATTTTTTTCCAAGATTTTCAGCCATTTTTCAACCTTTCCGTTTCCATGGAAACCAGAGTTTTTGATGAAATTAATTTTTTTTAACAACTTTTGAAGAGCTTCACCCAAGGAACATCTCTGCCAAGTTTCAGCTTAATTGGCCTAGTGGTTTAGGAGGAGAAGAATTTTTTCTTAGATTTTCGCAATTTTCAGCCTTTCTGTTGCCATGGCAACCAGAGTCATTTATAGATTTAAATTCTTTTAACAACTTTTGAAGAGCTTCACCCAAGGAACATCCCTGCCAAGTTTCAGCTTGATTGGCCCAGTGGTTTAGGAGGAGAAGTTGTTTAAAGAAATTGTTGACGGACGGACGGACAGACGGACGGACAGACAGACGGACGGACGGACGGACGATGGACGGACGATGGACAGTGAGTGATCACAATAGCTCACCTTGAGCACTTTGTGCTCAGGTGAGCTAAAAATGCAGAGTCTCGTCTCGAGATTGCTTGTATTGTGTTAAAAAGTAAAGTAAAACCCCTTTGCATAAACCTTTATCGCACGACCTGAATGTTTTACTTTACCTGCTCGGGCTGTATCGGTATTCATGTGTATTCCGGTATTTCCATTAATTGGCCATTGTTTTATATACATTTGTAGTGTCATGGGAGGTTACCATTCCAGTAATTCCATTCACCAAGTTTTCAAGAGTGACCTCCCATAGACCATTGGGAAGCATGGGGCAAATTACTCACTCTGCCTGAAAAGTAGTTCTACGCAAGGAAAATGTTCAACCAATCTCAGAATTGCATTTGATTTCGCACTTTTAAGATGTCTTTGAGGTTACAACAAGTTATGAAGATTCCTTGTTTCACTCTATTTTTAAAATGCATAGTTGTCAGACAGATACAATTCTTTTAAAGGAGTAAATTGAATCTAAGTGAGCACTACTATCTTGAAAACCTATTGACATCTTACAGGATTTTTCTTACGCGGTATTAACACTGGTGAACGTAAACGTCCACCAAAAATGTGGGGGTGCTACTATTAGGGAGAGCATTATTATTAGGGGAAATATGAGTATTTCAAAGTTTACATTGTGAAGAACAATAAAATGAAATACAACTGCAGAATTTAAAAAAAAAAAAGAAAAAATCGGCTTACTGAAAATCAGTAATGTTTTGGTTTGAGGAATCAACAGAAAACTATTGATAACGCCTATAAATGTAAGTACAGTATTGCATTGAAACCTTGTTTTGTAAAATGGCATTCCAATGAAAAGCAGAATGTGCTAATAGCACCTATCATTTCCTCATTAACCTGTTGATTGGGTGTCCTATATCAGAAAAAAAACACTAAGTGGATTGTTTGATATATGATTAGATTTCCAACCCTGAGACAGATCTCGACTCCCACAGGTAATTTGTTTAATATCCAATCATCTTTCTGTCCAGTTCATACCTATCTAGCATTTGATAGCTAGAGTGAGTAACAGCAAATTTTAAACTTACAGTTGATTGTTGTTCAATACATATCTTTAATACTTTAAAGGCTCTAATACCCCCCCCCCGGGTACTTTTAGAATCATCAAATTTCTATGAGAAGGGGTGTGAGTTTATTGGAGGCTGGTCTATTGGTCAAGATAATGGTAAATATAAAAGTTTGTTAGTTGCATTTCTCCGACAACAAGATGTGGTTTTCAAAATAATTTGGAATAAACTTTTCATTTGCAAAAAAAAATGAAATGATCGTCTATACTTTTTAATACAATGTTGTCAACCTTTATCATGCTAAATTTAGATGGGTTTTAAAAATTATTGTCACTTCTAACACAATATAAGCAGTATTATCTAATATTTAAATGGTACCTACGAAATAAGGTAGGAAGCTGGCAGGATAGGCTCAGCTCAGACTGCACACATGTGCTGGCTGATCTTAGTTAATACTGTCTGCAAAATTGTGACAACGACGTGAACAGAACAAAAAGGGTTAACATGGATTACATTTCACTCGTATCATTTATATACAATTTGTGTCTTTCTATATTGTTTTATTATACCAATCCAAGGAGCTATAACAATAATTGTAATTTCATGTTTGTAAACTGGGCCTTTGGCCTATATTACTTCAATAAAATATATGTTATGTTATGTTATGAAATAAAAAAAGATGCATAGTCTTAAGTTCATGGACACAGACCAAGATTAAATATGATGGCTAACACTAAATTGACTAAGTAAAGCACATCACCTCTGTTTTTTGCATGGATTTCACAATATTTATGGTACAGTGGTTTTGCAGGCTTGAGCACCACATGTTCTACATTTTTAACAAATTTTGGAAAATATTAACCCTTGTCAAGCTGAACCCGAAATATTCCTGCTTTGGCAGGAGCTATAGACAAAGATCAGCCTACACATATGTGCAGTCTGATCTAAGTCTTTACCACCTGGTTTTCCTCTTGTTAATCAGTTATGACCGAAAACTATAATTTTCAAGATAATTATTATTACTAATATAAGGGCATCCAGTGTTGTCAGTGCTTTTATTTAAATGAAATTAGCCATGATTTTTTAGCTCCACTGGCTGAAAGCCACCCTTTATCAGTATACCAAAAACTATTGTGATCTGATGAAAAATATGTATTTTATGGGCGGAGGTCATTTCTCTATATGCTATATAGTGGGAACTTTCAAAATCATTTCTCAGAATGAAACGAATGAATATCAATCAAACTTCATTGGTAAGATCCTTGGGTGATTGACCAATTATCATGCAGCCAACAATTATTGTGATTGGATGAAAAATATGTCTTTTATATATTGGTGGAGGTAATTTCTCCATATGTTATATAGTTGAAACTTTGAAAATCATTTTCAACATCAGTAGAACCAAAAATATCTAAACATCTAGTCAAAACCTTGATTTGCTTTTACAATATCGAGCCATAAGGAGCGACTCAAGCCATTCATGGCTTTCTAGTTTTATTCAGCATGACAAGGGTTAAAGTGTTTATTTCAGTGACAAAGCCCATTTTGCAGGGGGAATGAGGTAACTTGTAAAATCTAGTCAACTTGCGAACTGCTTTGTCAATTTGACAAAACCTTATTGTATTTTGTCCTTTTAGGAAAGAAGAAACAATAACCATGGTAACATAATAGTTTAGTAAAAAAAACAATAATGACAGGTAATACTGGATTGTAGACATACTTAAATATGAGAAGTGCCATGCAAAAAAGGATCATCTTGTAAAGTTTGAAAAGTGTCGACCCTAACGAGTTGGATTGTACAATCGGCGCAGTTGGTAGCGCATCAGACTATCAATCTAGAGGTCCCGGGTTCGATTCCCGACGGCAGCACTCATTCTTTCCGACTATTTGTCTCTCACCAATGGGTTGATAATCGTAGACCTATGTGAGATAGCAGCTGGAGGCTAGGAAAGGATGTTGTGGTTGTACCGGTAAGAGAAATACCAGGAAACCATTGTTAGGTGCTCCAGCCGCTGCGATAAAACTGAAAAAATGTTGAAAGCGGCGTAAGACTCCATTCAATCAATCAATAGACTGACCAGGATTGAAATTTTTTGCAGATAAGGAAGTTTCTGAATCCAGGATGCTTATTCTACCTTACTTCATAATAATTTCCGAAATAATTGTGTTCTGGTTGACCTATGCTCAATCCAACCACTTTTCTAAATATTTATTTTACGGAGTTCCAAGATGGTCCCTTTTGGCATGATGGGTCACATCATGTGAAGTCAGGGTCATACAAAGGGATATTGTCAGAAATTTTGTCTAAAACCTTGAAACAACAGCTTGAATCAAGCTGTTGTTTCAGAGTTTTAGAATAATGTGATTGATAAACATAATATTTTGGCAAAACAAGGACTTGAATTCATATGGTGGATACATAATAATATTTTGGCAAAACGAGGACTTGAATTTATATACATAATATTTGGCACTTGAATTCATATATACCTATTGTTGTTGTTTTTTCTTGTCATATCACTGACCTATTGGTGTCCAAGAAATGTATAATTCCTTATTTCTATGCCCCCCCCCCCTACCTCCCATCCCCTTGGCCATAAAACGACAAGAGGCATATAGAGTTACCTCTGTGTGGGGGGTTGTGGGTGTGTCCAATTTTTGTCTATTAACCATAACTTCAATAATTTCAAAATGACTTGGCACATGCAGTTGTTCCCCTGACTGAGTACTAGTGTTCTGCAAAGAGTTAGTCAAGATACACCCAAGGTCAATCTTACAACTGAAGTTCAAATGGGTCCTTGGTAAAAATCAAGTATCTGCTGGACAAACAGTGTCTATGTTAGTCATTTCCAAGGGCATAGCTTCCATTATGCAGTTTACGCAAGTTCTTAAAAGAAATGATAATGTGTTGAGAAATATCGTTGATGAAGTATCATAACATCGAAACTACAGCTTGTTCAAGCTGTAGTTACGATGGTTTGATCATTCACCAACGCTGAAATTATAAAAAAAGGAGTGGAAGGAGGGCATTCATCTTTTGTCACAGTCCACATTTCGCCTTTTTTCCTATATATTCTTTGGTTGTAACCATCTTGGTGCGTATAAATTTCAAAGTCCTAGATACGCCCATGATTTCATAGAGTCATACAACATTTTTTGCCCTAAACAACTTTAACCTCTCTGTATATATAAATTTGAAATGCTGTTTAAAGTTCTGTCACCTGAAAAATGGACAAAATTTAACAAAAAACCTTTTGATTTGTTTCAGAAATATAACACCTTGTGAAATAGAGGAGGCTTGTTGTGATGAGTACTGGTGAAGGCTTGAATTTCAATCTCAATTAAATTCTCATTTTGTGCAGAAAAAAAAAAAACACAGTGTCATGTGAGAAAAAAGTGAAAACTGGATATATTGTGCAAGAAAATGGGATTGATTCTCATTATGTCTGGTCGTCATGGAAATAATTCCTGAGGAAAAAGGTGCTGGATTACTCAGGCCAAATTGGTATAATGGTAAGTAGTGTTATTGTAACTTTAACCCATTGTCAGATTGCAATTTTTAGACTGTTCAATATTGTTAGATGTATACAAACTAAATTTCAAATTGATGAAATTTCTTAAGTCTTTGTCAAGGTAGTAAACATAGAGGAAAATGAATATATCTCTTGATCAGAGGTGTGGAAATACGACTTTTCTGGAATTGTCAATGGACAAGTAAAAGTCAATTTTCTACTTGTCTTGAGTATCAAAATGAAATTGCCCGCAAAAAATGAACTCACAAATATTGAGAAAAAAATTGTTTAAAGACAATGTTTTCCCCCCTTTGATACAAGCAATAGGATGACTTTTCCCCTAGATACTTTTAGTACTGTATCAAGATTTGCTCTGATATTTACTTGTCCAAAGTTGCCTAGAAAAATGTACTTGCCCGCAAGTAGAAAACTTTAAAGCCTGTGTGGGACAAGTTGGCATGGGAACTTCATTCGCCTGACTTGATATAGACCATTTCAAAGATATGATCATTTTTTCCATGAAAGAAACAAAAATGTGTGATTGTAATGAGAATAACTTTGTCTTGTTTATCTGCTTGTCAGTCTGAATTAAAACTGGTTTTTATTTTTGTCAAAGCTAGATGTGAAAATAATTTGCACTTCATAAATTCATACTTTCCATATCTCTTTTGATTTGAATGAAGGGATTTCTTATAAAGAGTTAATATATAATTTTTTAGATGATTAAGGTCTATTATCTATTGTTAAACTTTTTATCAGGCACTACCCAATTGTCTTCTAAGAAACTGTTATTCATTCCAAAGAATGAAAAGTAATTTAACTAGGGATTCCAGGGATATCTGATAGTACAAGATAAATCACAGTGGTTGAAAGTAGATGAATCTGAGAAGAAAACAGCATTTTGATAGCTAGTCACAAAATAGAGGACAGAAGCAGTTGTATGTTAGAAGTACCTACCATACAGATCCATGATGTTTGAAATTAAAGTAGAAGTTCATGGCCACAAAAGGCCAAATGAAACAACAGCCTACATAGATGAAAGAAAACAGCAAGCAGATGACTTTGTGGAAATGTCTGATAGAATGATGGCATCAAGGATGGTTGGTGAACCACCGGATAACAATAGTAAGTGAACTGTCCTATCATACTGTAAAATCTCTAATAGAACCCTGGTCAATAAGAAAGTGGTGTGCTTTTATAAGACGCTAAAGATTTGTCAAAAAGTTAAAAATGGCAAACTCAAAATATCTTAGAGTTAAGCCTACATTTAAAAGGGCAACATGAATAAATATTATCACTATATTCAATTAGTAGTCAGTTTAATCAATGCAATTTGTCCTCAATGTGAACTTGCGTGGTTGTGTGATGTCCATCATCCATGGTATGTTGTCAAAATTTACCTTGTAGACACTCTAGAGCCATTTTTTCTGCTCAATCAACCTTAAAATTAATAACATTGATTGTATTGCTAGATTGAAATTTGGTCAAGTGGGGTTCAAAAACTAAGTCACAATTAGGTCAAATCTTAGAAAAATCTGGTTAACACCCTAGATGCAGATCTTTTGCTTAATTTAACCTGAAAACTTTTAAGATTTATCGTCTTTTTGAAACATTGGCCAAGTTTGAAATTAGGTCATGTGGTGTTAAAACCTAGGTCACAAGGTAAAATCTTAGACAAACCTTGTAGACACACTAGAGGCCATACTTTTGGCTCAACCAACCTGAAAATTGATCAAAATGATAGTTATGATGAATCGTGGTCAAGTTTTAAATTGGATCTAGTGGAGTCAAAATGAAGGTCAATAGGTCAAATATTAGAAATACCTTGTAGACAGTGTAGAGGCCATATTTTTGGCTCAATCAACCTGTAAGTTGGTCTGAATGTTTGTCTTTGTGAAATCTCAGTGGAGTTAAAAATTGGGTCAAACAGGGTCAAGAGATCAAATCTTAGAAAACCTCACAGTCACATTTGATGCAATACTTTTGGCTCAAATTTATTGTTTTGATTAGATCCTGGACAAAATATTTTTTTAATTAGATCCTAAACATTAAACTCAGGTGAGCGTTTTAAGGCCACCATGGCCCTCTTGTAAGAGCATGGGGTTCTATTAGAATTTTTGCAGTAATATATATGTTGAAGCACAGTGTGGCTGATATGTCTGTCCTCCTTAACTTTGATTATGCTTACAGTCCTGAGATTCTGCACAATGTTAAATTTGACATAGATTACAGAATTGTATACTTTTAAGCTCCCTAAGTAAATAATCTGATTTTAGCTTTAAAAATTACATGCAAATGTTGCAACTGTTGAATAGTTCAAGGATGTGTGCTTAAGTAGCATGCTTGATTCACCAAGATCACTAATCTTTCTTTGATGGCTCAACGCAAAACAGTTGTAACTACCTATATATTTAAAAGAAGGTGTAACTGTTTTGTGTTGAGCAATCAATATGTTCTTCAAAGTCACCATGAACTGACTTTGGCTTCAACAAATTGTTGGCCCGGGATTAATCTAGCTTTGCGTCCCGTAAACATAGGGAATAGACTATTTTTACGGTATATGCTTCAAATGGACACCGTTTCCTTCAAAATGTAACAAGTCATATGATTGGCTTATACATAAAATGCATTCACCTTTATCGAATCACTATGGCTGTTATATTGATTACTTCGGCTTGGTTGTTCATCGGATCCCCGTATGTAAACAAACTCTCGACAGTCTCTGGGCTCGCTGTTGACCAGTAAATTTTAGTCTTGAGGCACAAATTTTGAGAAATTTTCCTTAAAACATATTGGATAGCTTGTCTCTTGCGTCCTTTTGACCTCAAGTTTTTTTTTTTTGTCGATTGCAAATAAACTGTCAACTCGACACCGGTCTTGAAATTTGTCAGTCAGTGTTTGAGTGTCATTTACGTGTGAAAGACCTGAAAAAGTTTGATGATCTAAATAATATGCATCCAAATCATTGATGAAACATATTGTCAGATATAATCTGAACCCTGAACACCTAGTAATAAATTAACACTGTATTAACAATCTAGTCTTTCCCCTGTATCAGTTGCTGGAACTTGTATTTGAAAAGTTAAGAAAAAAAAACTCCAAGGGCCTAAAATCATTAACTAAAACAAACTTGACTCTTGTGCAAGGCAAATAAAGACCTACTTGCATACTTTTTAGTTAGAAATTAATTTTAAGAGTTTTTTTATTTTTTATATAGGAATAAACTTATGTCCCATTAGTTTGTTCTGGAACCCATTGATTTCGCCCTGGGACTCATAGTTTTTGCCCTGGGACTCATTGTTTTAGTATCGAGGGGTCCCAGGACTCATAGGGTGAAATTTCTAGATTAATCACTGGTTGGCAATGGGGGTTTTATTCTGCTTTGTAACAATTATCCACTTTTTTTTCCTTAAAACAAGTTTAACAAAATTATTGTGTTTTAAAAGCCACTTTGGCCTTCTTGTTTATAACAAGCTGTCTCATACTGATATAAAAAGAAGTTATCTCAATTTTTGGAACATCACCTTGGCATTGGGGGCCTTTGCCTTATTATAGTCATTGGCCTGACAAACTTTAGCAGTGATCATAACTTTGGTACTACTGCAGATATTAGCTTGGAACTTGATATGGGTCTCCTCCGGTACAGGAACAATCCATACTACCAAGACGGATAACTCTATGAGTTTTAGCACACCTGAGCACGAAGTGCTCATGTGAGCTATTGTGATCACCTTTCCTCCGGCGTCCGTCCGTCGGTCGTCGGTCGTCGTCCGTCGTCCGGCATCCGTCAACAATTTCTTTAAACGACATCTCCTCCTAAACTACTAGGCCAATTAACACCAAATTTTACAGAAATGTTGCTTAGGTGGTCCCCTTCAAAAATAGCTAAAAGAATTGAAATCCATGAAAAACTCTGGTTGCTATGGCAACAAAAGGTGAAATTTTAAGAAAATCTTCTTCTCAACCAGTAGTCCTACAGACTTAAAACTTGGCATGGATGATCAGTTCATAGACCTGAATAAAAATAGCTAAAATCATATCTTTTGGGCCCCCAGGTGCGGAGCACCAGGGGGGAGGGGGTAGTACTCTGGGTAAATTTTGTAATCTTTAAGCCTCTTCTTCTTCGGAACCAGGAGCCCTACAGACTTGAAAATTGTCATGGATGATCAGCTCATAGACCTTAATAAAAATAGCTAAAATCATATCTTTTGGGCTGCCAGGTGCGGAGCACCAGGGTGGAGGGGGTAGTACTTTTGTGAAAATTTTGTAATCTTTAACCCCCTTCTTCTTTTGAACCAGGAGCCTGACAGATTTGAATATTAACATGGATGATCAGCATATGGACCTTTATATAAATAGCTAAAATCATGACTGTAGATTCACCAGGTGCGGAGCACCAGGGGGAAGAGGGTAGTACTTTTGTGAAAATTTTGTTATCTTTAACCTTCTTCTTCTTCTGAACCACAAGCCCTACAGACTTGAAAATTGGCATGGAGGAACAGCTCATAGACCTTAATAAAAATAGCTAAAATCATGACTGTAATGCCACCAGGTGCAGAGGACCAGGGGGGAGAGGATAGTACTTTTGTGAAAATTTTGTAACTTTAACCTTCATCTTCTAATGAACCAGGAGCCCTACAGACTTCAAATTGGCATGGATGATAAGCATATGGATCTAAAATAAAATAGCTAAAATCATGAATGTAGGGCCACCAGATGCGGAGGATTAGGGGGGAGGGGATAGTATTTTGGATCAAATTTGAAATCTTTAACCTTATTCTTCTCCTGGATCAGGAACCATACAGACTTGAAAATTGTCATGGGTGATCAATATATTGACATTAATTAAGATAGCTAAAATCTTGACTGTAGGGTCACCAGGTGCTGAGTGTCTTGGGGAGGGGGTAGTACTTTGGATCATTTTTGAAATCTTTAAACTTCTTCTAATGAACCAGGAGTCCTACAGACTTGAAAATTGGTATGGATGATCAGCATAACTATGGACATTAATTGAATTAGCTAAAATCATGACTGTAGATTCACCAGGTGCAGAGCATCTTGGGGGAGGGGGAGCTTTGTTGAGAATTTTGAGTCCCTACAGCCTTTATATTTGACATGGATTGATCAACTCATTAAAGAAAACTTTAAAAGTCTCAGACTCAGCCTGTATATCTGGCATAGATTAGCTGATCACAGACCTTTTATGAAAAAAGCTTAAATAAATAATGACCAGGGGAGGAGCAGAGGGGGGAAGGATTATTTCAAATGTTATCTGATTGAATAAGTGAAAATCTCTTTTTCTGTGGTTGCATGGACATACCTAGGTAATGAAGCTTTTTTCTCAGGTGAGCGACCCAGGGCCAACGGCCCTCTTGTTTCCAAAGAATTTTGCCCCTTTATTGAAATCTTTCAATATTAAGCTTCTGCAGCCGAGCCTTCGCATCTGCATAAAGTGATCTTATTCACTTACCAGTATCTGGGAGGTTATGCTTATTTGTTTAACAAATTATTTGTACAACAAATTCCTCAATCATATTATCCATAAAAGACTGGTTCAATTGATTGATTGATTGATTGAACGGAGTTTAATGCTGCTTTCAACATTATTTCAGTTATATCGTGGCGACTGGAGCACCTACCAATGGATCCCTGGTATTTCTATCACCAGTACACCCACCACATTCTTTCCTAGCCTCCAGCCGCTATCTCACATAGGTCTACGACTATCAACCCATTGGTGAGAGACAAATAGTTGGAAAGAATGAGTGCCGCTGTCGGTGATCGAACCCGGGACCTCTAGAATGACAGTCCGACGCGCTACAAACTGGGCTATGACAGCGGCAAAAGACTGGTTCAAAGATATGATTCTACTCATATAATATTCCCTTGCGAAGTTAGAGTTCCTTGCAATATAAGAAACAATTATCCATATGTGTAGGCTGAATGCAATATATCAATTCAAAAGGAATGTAACAAATGCATTTGTTGACACTTATACTGTGCACCTGCGCAATAATCAACTTGTATATCATTGAAATTATCGCTTAGCTGCCCACACATATTGCACCTCCGACATATTTCTCTATTGTTAAACGAAAAATATTATGCAAGCTAGCATCTCTCTTTCTTATACATTTTTCAAGCAGAACACTTAACCAACACAATCTCAATTGATGACACTAATCTTAAGGAAAAGCTTCGGAAAACAAGGAATTGCTCAAACAATATCATTTTTACCCAACTTGTTGCTTCTTAGGCTAGACATCTCTTTGGAAAAGTTGTAATTCATTAAATCCAGGTATTATTTCAAAGGTTATCCACCATCAGGTTGAATCTTTAACCCTTGTGATGCTGAATGAATTTTGGCTAAAATTTTCATCAAAATCAAAGGGCAAAAAGCACTGAAAGTACCAACTGTAGGTCAATTTGTATTTGAAAAACTAAATCTATTGACAATTATGGTTTGAAAGTGAGAAACAGGTATTGTAGACTGACAGCAGACTGCACATTTGTCTATAGCTAATGCCAAAGCAGGAATATTCCAGGTTCAGCACAAGGGTTAAGACGCTAGATTTTTTTGACATTTCAACTAGACTATAACAATGTTACCTACAATTATTGAGTAGAATGCAGGCAGTTTAGCTGGCTAACATTAGACTTCATGTCTATGCAGGCTGATTTTACAGTTTTAGTGCCTCAATATCTATAGTTTTGAACTTGGGGGAGTTTTTCATACATAAATTTGAAATGTAAAAGAAATAGTAGAGTATAGATGGCTGTTGAAATTTGTGAAAATGTGTTTTTTATTTGTGAAGATTACTCAAGCTTATAAAATTTTGTTACATTTTCCTCCCTTTCGTGAATGAAATAAATTTTCTGTTTCAATGCCTGGATGAGCCTCTTTCATATCTCATTTGCATATTTTTAACTTACTCAACATATTTATTGAGTAATATGTATACCCTAAACAACCCTTTTCTCGCATAACAAAACAATCAACTTTTATGCTTGCTGAAGTTTATCATTTGTCAGTCAACACATTTATATTACAGATTATCTCCATTCAAATGGTAATAAGCCATTTTTATTACAGCAAATGATTTAAGTTTTTTTTGTTCTTTATTCCAGTTTGAACCTTGCTTTTTTAAAAACATGGGTGCCCAATAAAATGGATCATTTGGCAATATTGATGATGTCAGTCCTGTAGTGGGGATTTTGAGTTTTAACAATGAAACAATACTATATATAGGGGAAAAGACAACCCCCCCACACTGCCACGTGGTTTTTCTGGGGTCAGTCGAAACTTCTTGATTTCTTAAATGAAATTGATTACTCAAAGAACATTCATCCAAAGTTTCATTGAAATAAATGGTGAGGGACAAAAAAATCAAAGATTCAATAAAAAAAAGATAGAAAAAAATCAAAAAAAAAAATCAAAATTTCTTGAACAGCTTATGAAGAGGGTCATCCAAGAAGCTTATAGCTCACATATAAGATAAGTAATGTAATGCAAGGCATTAATGTCTTCTTCAAGTGGACATAAAAAGTGCACTTATGCAGAGATACAGATACTTAAGAGGGGTAAATCCAGTCTAAAATCTTTATTTCTCATTGAAACCCTATGTTGTGGGTACTCATTTGAATTGTCTTGGTGAGACGATTCAAATGAGTACCTGCAGTATAGGATTTGTACAAGAATAGTTGAAATAATCTAATTTGAAATCGAAAATACCCCTCCCTCTCTATATCTGTAATACAGGATCGATGATCAGGGCAGCATGTTACTAAGATTAAAAGACTCTAGTGCTATGTACTGCTGGTGCAAAAAATGATGTAGCCATGGTAAGACGTGCCAGACACAGCTATATAAATCACAATTTTGAAACTAGTTTCAAACTCTATACCAACAACATACAATAGTTCGAAAAGACAATAAATTCATACATATGGATCCAGATATTTTTAGCTCACCTGAGCACAAAGTGCTCAAGGTGAGCTATTGTGATCACTCACTGTCCGTCGTCGGTCCATCCATCTGTCAACAATTTCTTTAAACATCTTCTCCTCCTAAACCACTGGGCCAATCAAGCTGAAACTTGGCAGGGATGTTCCTTGGGTGAAGCTCTTTAAAAGTTGTTAAAAGAATTTAATTTCATAGAAAACTCTGGTTGCCATGGTAACATAATAGCCCAAAATGGCTGAAAATCAAAAAAACTCTTGTTTCCATGGTAACTGAAAGTCTAAAAAATGGCCAAAAATGGCTTAATTTCAGCAAATCAAGCTGAAACTTGGCAGGGATGTTCCTCGGGTGAAGGTCTTCAAAAGTTGTTAAAAGAATTTAATTTCATCAATTGACTGGCGAGCCTGTCTCAATCTATCGATATTGAGACAGGTAAAATCTAATGTAAGCATGGATATCATTGGTCCGTTGTTTCCTTTCGTTTCATTGGCCAAAATGCATTGATGATTCTGATTGGTCGTATTACATATGGGCGTGGCGTGTCGACAAATGCCATGTACAAAATGATATAATAACGCAGACAGAATTAAGGGTTTATTGCAGTTAGATACCCGATTTCAATATATAGATGAAAGAGACCGCGGTTTATGAATTGCGTGTCATGTATATTCAGCGTTGAAACATCTGGGCTCCCTTCTTTTCGTAACATGTATAAGATAAATATTCAAATTCTCTCTTTCTCTGAACTCTATTTTACTAAAATGATTCCCCAGTTTTTTTGATTTTATTACATTTTCGATGGGCCACTTAAATCACGCAAGTATAGTAGGAATAAAACTGTAGTTGCGTGGCTTTGGTAGCACATCGACGATTAATTATCCAAATTATTTTCTTATGACAACTGAGCGGTATTAGCACACTGAGAGAAATCTTCACTATCTTAGTTATCTTACATATCAATTTTAATGTTTTTGTATTAGAAAAAAATGGAACCTGAACCTTATGACAGAATACATACTTTAATTGCACGTTTAATCGAACATGAAGATTTTTGTTTTTTTTTTGTAAATAAAGTGTTGACTCCTTTCACTTAGTCTATCGCGTCTCGCGCTGTCTGATAAGTAATTGTGAATTTCCCTATATCGCAACATGAGCAACAGAACAGAAATTTGTGGAATTTCCCAAAAATTCCATTAATTTTCCGGGTCTGAGTACTCTCATTTTTCGACAGTCAGTGAAAAACTCTTTGATGTCACGATGCGTCTGAAATATGTTTTTATTTAAAGATTTAATTTACAAAAAATAGCTCTTATTTTTTATTTTTTTGAAATTATAGAATTTTTATGATTGTTCCTTCTGTGAAAGCCACTGATTTCGCAATTCAAATTGCCAAAATAATCACGAAAGATTGATGAATATTAATAGAGAAATAAATAAACAATACATACATGTCGAGAAAATAAACAATGTCATGCCGAATAAAAGTAACGTTAGATAAGTAGATAAGTGTTTGTCGGAAGAAATAACAAGAAAAAGACTTTGTTTGGTTTATTTGTAAAAATGTTAAATGGCAAAGCGTGATAAAGTTTTGTATTTATGAAAATCTTATGCTTTACATGCAAAATTTCGGTGCTTTTTAACCACAAACATTTCATTCAGAAAAAGAACAAAAAACTCTTTCAGGTAACTGAATGCGGGTAACATAAAAATATTCAATCAGTGTTCTAAACGTTTCCGTTGCAAACGAATGCTAATGTCACATTATAAATGTGTGTAAATATAAGTTTTTCTGAGCATCAATTTTATCATATTTATTTTTTTTTCTCATCAATGATGAAATAAGATTGATCATCAAAATAAAAAGATCTATAAGTGAACAAATAGCGGTAATGATATAGAATATTATATAATAAAGTCATTTCCATCCCATCTTCACGAGTCAAGGGATATCAAACCATACGGTAAGTTAATTGTCCATAACCCTCGGTTCGACAAGATATTTTCTTTCAATAAACTCCGCCCATCTTTGCGCATGCGCACTTGTTACCATGCAGAAACCTGCATGGTAAAAATTAGGATTTTCCTGTCCCAGTATTGGAGGGTAGCGTAGTTTGGGACAGGTTTACCAGTCTATTTCATCAAAAACTCTAGTTACCAAGGTAATGGAAAATCTGAAATATGGCCGAAAGGGGTGAAAATATTAGAAAAAATTCTTCTCCTCCTAAACCACTGGGCCAATGAAGCTGAAACTTGGCAGGGATGTTCCTTGGGTGAAGGTCTTCAAAACTTGTTAAAAGAATTTAATTTCATCAAAAACTCTAGTTTCCATGGTAACCGAAAGTCTACAAAATTGCCGAAAATGGCTGAAAATATTAGATGTTCCTTGGTTGAAGGTCTTCAAGAGTTGTTAAAAGAATTTAATTTCATCAAAAGCTCTAGTTTTACTTGGTTATGGAAAGTCTGAAAAATGGCTGAAAATCTTAGAAAAAATTCTTCTCCTCCTAAACCATTGGGCCAATCAAGTTGATACCTGGCAGGGATGTTCCTTGGGTGAAGGTCTCCAAAAGAATATGCCATGATAAGAAAAAAAGTTGAAAATTTACGAAACTTAAAATCAAAGCACTGAAAGTACTGATGGTGAACGAATCTGTTGGCATTCTATAGTGATGTATTGAATTCGTTTAGAAAAGAGAAATTATGTATGTAAAAATAATCAATGGAAAGTGTCTCGTCAAAATTCTAAATTCAAAGAAAGAGAAAGAGAGGAAAAGAAAGGTAGAGAGAGTGACAGACAGAGACAGACCGATAGACAGCGAGCGATAAGCCTAGAGAAAAGAAAACAGGCAACTATAGTGTCTAGACTAATGATTCTTTTCTTAACTCAAAAAATAGCAGTCAGAAAGGTAATTCAATTTCCACATGCGGAACCCATATTTTAGCAGATTAAACAGCAGTCTTTCTGCATTTTGACTTTTAACGTTATCCGCTATGGCTCTAGTACGACCTGAATGGGGTCCCCCCATCCTCCGAAATAAAAGACCGCTGTTTCGTAATTGTAATTACAGGGTTTTGGTCTCTTTCGGTAATATTCAGTCTTGTGAAAGAATAATTATCTGATGCAATTGCGTAAAAAAGAATTTAAATAAACAACAACAAAAAAAACCCAATTCGATAAAATCAATGTAGGAAGGCATTTTGTAAAGCTAATGAGTTGTCCAAATATAGTCGTTGTTCAAATTCTATTGCTCCTACCAAACGGCGGATAATCGTAAACCTAAGAGGGTAGAAGATGGCAGCTACGTACGGATGCATGCTAATTATAGTTCTGGTGCGAGAAATACCAATTTCCATGTTAAGGTAAAGGTGTTCCAGTCCACAGGCGATTGATTCACAATCCAAATTTCGTTTTTTGTAATATTTAACATACTTCCGGTAAAAGAATAGATGAATGATTGTATTGAGGAAATTCTAGAGCCATCTGAGGGGTAGAAGCGCTACTATACAGTTGTAGTTACGTTGTCAAGTACTTTGAAAAAAATCCATTCGATGTTAAAATTAGGTCTATCGTGTTGGGATATTTGTTCATTTGATTCTTTTGTGTATTTATCTATTTACGACATTCATATATTAACAGTAAATCGTACCGAGATTGCAATATCCCCTATTTTCCGACCTTGTTTGAAACGAAAAAAAAAAAAAAAAAAAAAAAAAAAAAAAAACCCAGGGAATGGGATTTGGGTAATATGATACAAAAATACCCGTAACCGAAGATATTTACATTACACAAGTATGCAACAACAAGCTTTAAGATAAAAACGGGATTTAAGCAAGAGGTGTAAATTTGGTAGTTGAGAACATAAGTTGTCTGGCAATGGGTTAAATTTTACTTCATATCAAGGTTGGTCACGGTCAAGTGGTGTGTGTTTATATTTCAATGAGAATGTTGACTAAATATACCGTATTCACCTTTTAGACGCGCCCTCCCTAAAAAACGCGCTCCCCCATAAATACGATCCTCAGGCCCTTGACTATACGATCAACAACATCCAACCGTCCACGGTCCGTGGTGAAAAATCCGGCCTCGAATTTAATTTCAATAGCTGCTACTCCACGACGTAATGTCCAATAGATTGTGGGTTAACTATCTTAAATTCCTATCAGGATAAGGCTGGTTGCGTCATTAAAAGATCGTTCAACATCTGAAAACCTAGTGCGTCCTAAATCGCGGTCTTCCGGAAGCGCGAAAAGTTAAAATTTAACACAAAATTAAAACTATTTCTCGTTATTCTTCATAAGTCACATGCGAACAAAATCCCCTTTCGTTGTTACGAAAATATTTCTGAGATCATTTCAACTTCTGCAAATATAGGCTACTAAATATCCGAGTCAAATGATTAAATTCTAGTCACAACTATACTGTTAAAATAGGAAAACCCCCGTAAAATCTCGTGTGTGACTTATTTCAAAAGCGACGTCGCCGCTTGCAAGAATCTGGGGACTTCAAAGGGTGCCGACACGCGGTGACCCAGCTAGCTCCAGACGTGTTGTCTTTTCACTACGAAACACTTTTATTTCATGTACCGGTTGCATTTACACATCACAAAATTTTAGGATTTAATACAGGATTATTTATTTCTTGCGTGAATAGGTAATGAATTATTAGACCGCTTTGTCCATCGGTAGAGGAACATTGAATATTGCATTGTCTGGAACTTCCTATCTTATAACATAATAACAAAAATAATAATCACGGCTTCTTCTAACACAATCACTTGCTTTTGAAAGCTTCAATTAATGGTCGAGGATGACCGTATTTCGATAGATGACTTTAAATGACAGAACTACAATTCATTAGCTAACATTTTATTTTATTTTTTAAATCTATAGCCTTAATAGATAAATAGAAAAGCGTATTGGGTAGCGTACGTATTTCAATCGATAATTACGAACATGTTAACAGTTTGCTTCTCTTAGGTACCAAAGTACGTATTATTTTAATTAAGTAAAAGAGTCTGAAATAATAGCGCGCCACGACGTTTTGCATCGCGCCCGGGCGCGTTTAATAGGAGAAATACGGCAGGAACATTCCATTCGTTTGTAAACTTGACCTTTCGTAACTTATAAGCAAAGACTTCATTCATAAGAAGGCAGGTAAAATCGCAGTAGGTCATCACGTGTGGTGTGGCCAATCAGGGGTGTGTAGAAGTTCAAGAGTTCACGACCTCAATAAACACACATTTCCGGCAAATTACTACAAGCTGCAATGCGAAGGTTTAAATCAAAAACATTGTATCTGTCTATACAGTGCACAGACACAAACTTTGTTTTTGCTCTCAAATCTCGACAATCTTACGCCGATCAAAAATTCGCCCGTATAGACATTCCAAGATAATTTTGTGTTTTTAAATGGTAATTTTCATTATCTTCACTTGATAAAGAATGCTAGTATCATGCATTTAACAAAATAAAGAGTGATTTTGTAGAGAGAAGAATTCAGAGACACTTAATTGAATATAAAGAGGCACTGCTTTATTCAAAACCTATTAAGATCCTACAGGATTTTCCATACACGGTATATAACACTGGTGAACGAAATTTCGTTCACCAAAAATCAAGTTGCAATAGGACGAATTTTAACCAACCTTAATGTACATCAAACAAATTCTGGTTTTCATAACATGGTTGACAAGTTATGAGTGACATACTCAGGTGAGCGATGTAGGACCATCATGGTCCTCTTGTTTTTTAGATGGGGTTTGGGTCAGCCAAATGAACTTGTTAACTAACCAAATGATACTATTCTAAACTAAGCTGTCATCATAGGGTAGGTGGAAGCACATCAGACTATCATTAACCAGAGTTCGATCCCTGAATGGCTACAATCCTATGTCCAAATATTTGATTCCCACCAATGGGTTTATAATCAGAACCTATGATGAATAGTAGCTGGAAGCTAGGAAAGAATGAAATGGAAGTACTGGTGTGAGCCATTGTTAGGTGCTCCGGCTGCTGTGATTTGCCTGAAAGATTGTTAAAATTGGTGTTTAACCCTAATCAAACAAATCTTATCCAATCTTGGGAATTACATTTGCAAAAGTTTCACATACTTAGACACTAAATCATTGCATTTTGACTGTGCTTATACAAGAATGCCAATTATGACTTGTAATTGAATGACAATTATAACTACCGTTTGTTGAACTAATAGTGGTTTCTGTTTTTAGCTCACCTGAGCACAAAGTGCTCAAGGTGAGCTTTTGTGGACACATGATGTCCCTAATCCATCATGTGTCGTGCGTTGTGTGTCGTCAACATTTACCTTGTAGACACTCTAGAAGCCATAATTTTTGCTCAATCAGCCTGAAAATTGGTCAGAATGATTGTCTTGATGAAATCTCGGACTAGTTCAAAATTGGGTCAAGTGTGGTTAAAAATGAGGTCACAGGGTCAAATATTAGGAAAAACTTGTAGACGCTCTAGAAGCCATATTTTTAGCTCAATCAACCTGAAAATTGGTCAGAATGATTGTCTTGATGAAAAATCTTGGACAAGTTCAAAATTGGGTCAAGTGGGGTCAAAAATGAGGTCAGGGGGTCAAATATTAGGAAAACCTTGTAGACACTCTAGAAGCCATATTTTTTGCTCAATCAACCTGAAAATTGGTCAGAATGATTTTCTTGATCAAATCGCGGACAAGTTAGAAATTAGGTCAAGTGGGGTCAAAAATGAGTTCACAGGGTCAAATATTAAAAAACCTTGTAGACACTGTAGAAGCCATATTTTTAGCTCAATCAACCTGAAAATTAGTCAGAATGATTGTCTTGATGAAATCTTGGATAAGTTCAAAATTGGGTCAAGTGGGGTCAAAAATGAGGTCAGGGGGTCAAATATTAGGAAAACCTTGTAGACACTCTAGAAGCCATATTTTTTGCTCAATCAACCTGAAAATTGGTCAGAATGATTTTCTTGATCAAATTGCGGACAACTTAGAAATTAGGTCAAGTGGGGTCAAAAATGAGGTCACAGGGTCAAATATTAAAAAAACCTTGAAGACACTGTAGAAGCCATATTTTTAGCTCAATCAACCTGAAAATTGGTCAGAATGATTGTCTTGATGAAATCTTGGACAAATTCAAAATTAGGTCAAGTGGGGTCAAAAATGAGGTCAGGGGGTCAAATTTTAGGAAAACCTTGTAGACACTCTAGAAGCCAAATTTTTTGCTCAATCAACCTGAAAATTGGTCAGAATGATTGTCTTGATCAAATCTCGGACAAGTTAGAAATTAGGTCAAGTGGGGTCAAAAATGAGGTCACAGGGTCAAATAGTAGAAAAACCTTGTAGACACTCTAGATGCCTTATTTTTTGCCTGATCAACCTGATAATTGGTCAGAATGATTGTCTTGATGTAATCTTGGACAAGTTCGAAATTGGGTCAAGTGGGGTTGAAAATGAGGTCACAGGGTTGAATATTAGAAAAACCTTATAGACACTCTAGATGCCATATTTTTTGCTCAATCAACCTGAAAATTGGTCAAAATAATTGTCTTGATGAAATCTCGGACAAGTTCAAAATTTGGTTGAGTGGGGTCAAAATGAGGTCACGGGGCCAAATATGAGAAAAACCTTGTAGACACTCAAGGAGCCATATTTTTAGCTCAATCAACCTGAAAATTGGTCAGAGTTATTGTCTGGATGAAATCTCAGACAAGGTAGAAATAGGGTCAAGTGGGGTCACAAATGAGGTCACAGGGTCAAATATTAGAAAAACCTTGTAGACACTCTACAAGCCATATTTTTTGCTCACTCAACCTGAAAATTGGTCAGAATGATTGTCTTGATGAAATCTCGGACAAGATTGAAATTGGGTCAAGTGGGGTCAAAAATAAGCTCACAGGGTCAAATCTTAGAAAATCCTTGTAGACACTCTAGAGGCCTTAACTTTTGCCCAATCATCCAGAGGATTAGTCAGATTGGAATTGTCTTTAAAAATCTGTCTGGTTTGTATTCGGGTCAAGTGTGGTTAAAAATAGGTTAAGAGGTCAGATCTTAAGACTGTTAACTCAGGTGAGCGATTTAGGGCCACTATGGCCCTCTTGTTGATCAGATTCTACAAAACTGGATGCAAAACTTGGAGTGAAATAACTGAAAGGTCACCAACTAGATGCTTACTGTTCGGTAGTGATACCGCATTTCTCATTATAAATGCTCCTGGGAGCTATACATAACATGGTCAAGGGAGCTTTTATTTAGTATGCATTTTCTGATGTTAAAAAAATCATTATAATTGATGTTTTTTGGCTCTTTTCTCTTTAATTTGAGGTGAATTTCCTCTAAACAATCAAAAAAATGATTGTTTAGAGGAAATTCATCTCAAATTAAAGAAAAAGTCTAGAAAAAATTCCTAAAATTAAGGCATTTGAAGTGGGTTTTCTTAGTAAAAAATGTAGGGGTGCTACTATTATAGGGAAGGGGCTTTTATTTGAGGAAATATGGTATCTGTATTCCATATTTGAACATATAAATATCATTTTGCAGAGAATGATTGTCAGAAAAAAAGGGCTCTGGTAGCACAGAGCTAGTAGCTCTTTCAAGAGAGGTAATGCCCACACCCTAAACTAAAAGAAAGTATTAGTTATTTCCCTTCAAATTTCTCTGTGGAAAGAAATGAATAGCTTGAGATCCTAGAATGTTTCTTCCAGTAAAACACCCATGTAGCAATCTAGTTAAATCATCAAGTAAATGAAACATGTCATTTTAATGAGCTGACATTAACTGTTGGAATTTTTGGGCTTCTCTGGCACACTCACACTTAGAAATCCACTTTCATATCATTAACAACCAGGTCTTTTCCTAAACCATTATTATCCCCCCCATAACTATGTCCCAGGGGTATATACGAGTCAGCTTTTCATTTGAGTCGTTGGTCTGTCAGTCTGTCCATCCATAGCTTTTTGTTACTGCCCATTAATTGCCGCGAAAATGTTACTGCCCATTTTCGTGGCAAATAATGGGCATATTTCATGCAAGATTAGTATCAGGCAGAGATGTGCAAGTGAAATTTTGGTTACGATCCAATTACTTTTGACAGAGCTATGGCCCTTTGATGGAAAATGGCTTCACATTATTGATGAGCACTTGTAGGGTATTAGTCTGCTTTACGACAGTCTAGTTGCAACTCCCTCATTTTGAAATTAGGTAACAGAACAACAGAACTACAGTAATCCATTTGTAAAATCCAGTAAATGAAACATGTTATTTAATTGCACAAACATTAACCCTTGTCATGCTGAACCCGGAATATTCCTGCTTTGGCAGGAGCTATAGACAAACATCAGACTGAACATATGTGCAGTCTGATGTTAGTCTTCACCACCTGTTTTTCACTTTCAAACCAGAATTGTCAATAGATTTAGTTTTTCAAATAAAAATTGACCTACAGTTGGTACTTTCAGTGCTTTTTGCACTTTGATTTTGATGAAAATTTTGAGCCAAAATTTATTCAGCATGACAAGGGTTGTAACTCTTGTAATTCTTAAGCTTCTTGTTCTTGTCCACTCATACTTAAAAATCCAGGTTCTTCTCATTTACTGCCAAATCTTTTACCAAACTATTATTAAAATACTCACATTTTGACCTGCTTAACCCTTGTCATGCTGAAAATGGAAAATTCCTGCTTTTTCAGGAGGTACAGACAAAGATCAGACTGCACATATGTGCAGCCTGATCTTAGTCTTTACCAGACAGCGTATTTTTCGAACCAGAAAAGTTTGAGTAATGTATTTTTCAAAATAAGCTCTTGCTTATTATTGTATCCAATTCTTTCAGCTCTTTGATTTTAATGCAACTTTGTCAAGGTAATTTCATTTTTGGTAAAGAAAACAGAAAACAAGGAGAAAACTAGGGTTTTAGTTTGAATATATCAATAGTAATTACAAAAGCATTATGTTTTGGGCACTGAAAGGAATCGTCTTGTTGAGATGAGAACAGATTCAAATCATTGCCCAAAACAAAAGCTATAAATTGAGAAAAAAAATATCATATAGATTGGCATCAGGGGTGTGGAAATACATTTTTTTCCCACTTGCCCTTGGACATGTATAATACATTTTTCCAGGATCAACATGAACTTGCCCACAAAAAAGAATAGATAAATAAGAGAAAATATTGTTTTCAATGAAGAAAATGCTGAAAACCAGTGAAAGCAATATTTTCTTTGTTTTGATACAAACAATTGGTTAATTAATCTATCAAGTACCATTCAAGAATCTGTCCTCAATTAACTTGTCCATGGACAAGTAGCAAAGAAAAATCTACTTGCTTGCAGGTAGAAAAACCCATGTTGGACAAGTCGGGCATGGGAATTCCACACCCCTGGGCATTATTTTGGATTTTGAGCTTAAAGTATTCAATAGAACTTGCACAAGGGCCAATATTTGGGTGTGATTACTTACAGTTGAATAAAACTAGACTTAAAAACAAAAACAATACCTGTATAAGGTTAAAGCTAAATTTCTTAGAAAGTCGAAAACATAGCACATAGTATTTTTTCCAATTTGTTCCTGGAATTTTATGGCTCATTTATCTATTTAATTGCCTCCTATTGTTCAGACTTAAATACCTTGTTAATATAGTGGTAAACACCCATTACTAAGTCAGGTGGTTTTCTACTTAACATTTATGACCTGTCAGGCAAAAAATGGCCATTTGGATGATACAGAAAGTGTCTACCTTTAGGACACGCAGCTCAGGTTGTCTAGGGTAGAAACCTTTTCCTTTTGACTGGTATTAGCACTTTTAAATTGCAACCAGGTGAATCTATAGATAGCCTTTTCACATTAATTTAATGGAGTCTCAGTTTGTACTTTTTTGTATGGTAAAATTTGAATAAGACAGCGTTTTTTTAGGAAATAGGTTGGAGCATATCGGATTCCTCATTTAACTACAGATAGAGTAAGGTTTGATTTCCTCAAATTCCTCAAAACCTGTTATAGCTGTGGTAATGCTGAATTTAACCTTGGAAAGCACAAAATTCTATAAACAAATAGGCAGTTACAATTATTTTTGAGCCATCAATAAGCATTCAAATATGCTGAAAATACTGGATACACCATGACCAATAAAAGAATACAGACTCACAATAGTTGTCATGTAAGTCTGTATCCTTTTGAAAGTACTATAATTAAACTTTTCTGATTAGAAGGCAAAATCAGGCAGTAAAGACAAAGATCAGACTGCACATATATGCAGACTGATCTTTGTCTTAACGTCCTACCAAATAAGGAACATTCTTAGTTTAGGATAACATAAGGGTTTAAACCAAATAGTTTAAAATTTGATTTACCAAAATACCGTCGGCACTCATTCTTTCCGCCCTTTTGTCTCTCACCAATAGGTCAATACTCATAATATCTATGCGAGATAGCAGCTGGAGGCTATGAAAGGATGTAATGTACTCATGTGAGAAATTCCAGGATTCCATTGTTGGGTGCTCCAGCCGCCCTGATATAACTGAAAAAAAAGTTGAAAGCAGTGAAAACCCCATTCAAATAAAACCTAAATGCCTGGAGAAACCTGTGATAGCTGGGTATCAATTAAACGTTAATTAGAAGGTTAGACAACAGACTTTGATAGACTGCTGTATGGTACTTTCCAGTAATCTGATTGATTTTCTTTGATGATTATCCATAGATCTGCCCAGAAATTCCTGGTTTATTTTACATTTTATTGAACTCAAGTTCCCACTTGTCTTCGATACTACAAGTATGAGAAAGTAGATCTTTATTATAAACTTGCTGTTGTGTTGAAATTGGAAATTGTTGAAATAGGCATCTTTTTTATAGGCTTGTATACGCTTGTTGAAAGATAGGACGTATTATGTGATATTCATGGCGTCCACTGTCTGGCGGGCATGTAGCATCCACTTCTTTTTCAAAGCATTACCCTGTCTTATTGACTAGAAACTTTGCAATTATGTTCTCTCGTGAATAATGAGTGCAGTGCACAAGAACTGTAACAGGTCTCAGTGCAACACTATAGTAAGTGCCTATAAATATGTAGGCACTTACTATAGTGTTGCACTGACTGCCTGCGGACTCCTCCTTAAAGAGAAATCAAGCCAACAAAGCCATTATAAATATTTGAATTCGGTCCCTTGTCTGTCTGTGAAATTAGAACCTATAGTCAGGACCAAATTAAAGATTTGGATTAAAGAGATATGTTTTGTTGAGAATTTATTATGAATTTAGAGCCTCAACAAAAACAATGGCAGCCAGTTTACTAAATGAAATGCAGTAATTACAAAGTGAAGTGCAGTAATTCCTAAGTGAAATGCAGTAAAACTTGCTTTATAAGGTCTTAGGGAAGTAACTCAATTTCTATAGACAGTCATAATGAAACATTTCTCCAGTCCAAGAGTGTGGAGTCACCAGACTGACCTTAAATTATTGAATTATAAATTCTGGAGCTGCTTTATCTCATGTCAAGGGGAACTGAATCAAATTATTTAACTTTCTTATAGTATGAAGAATGTTTCATCTGATATCAAGTTTAATGCCCTCAATCTTGAGACTGACCTTTGACCTGCTTTTCGAAAATTTCAAAGTATTACAACAATGTCTGTATCGTCTCATTTAGATACAAGCATATGATGGTTGATCTATTTATTTCATTGTGCTATTTAGCCTTCAACCTTAGTCTTTTTTGATGTGACTTGGCTTTGTGGTCTTTTTTGATATCACTTGGCTTTGTGGTCTTTTTTGGTATCACTTGGCTTTGTGGTCTTTTTTGATGTCACTTGGCTTTGTGGTCTTTTTTGATGTCACTTGGCTTTGTGGTCTTTTCTTGGCAGAATCAAGTGCCAGTGGCGTTGTGATATAGGCCCTCTTGAAACTCTTGCATTACATACTATACAGTTTCAATACAACCTGAGTTTTGGATATTTAAGTCTTCTCACGCTGTTCATGACACAAACATATTTTTAGCAGACAGCATAGACTTAGATCAGCCCGCACAGACGTGCAGTCTGATCTCAGTCTATTCTACCTACTTTTTACTGAACTATAGTGAAAAAAATTTAGCCACTCTTGTTTATGTCCCAAAAATTAGCTGTTTGTTTAAAACAAATTTCAATTTTAGCAGGAAAAAGATTAAAGTATCTTTCTTAGATGATCCGTTACTAATAGATGTTTTTCTAGAGAAAGTTTCCATTCAGTTAGAAAAAAACTTTGTTTCTCTAAACACAACCAGCTGTTGAGGATGAGGTAATAAAGATCGGGGAATTTACGTTTTAATGGAATTTTTTAAATGAGATATAAAGACCTTAAATTACTCTGTTTTAAAATCTGCTTCTCTTAAACATTGGCAGATAAAATTTGCATTATTCACTGACAGACAGTGGGCTGTTTATTATTCGAATTTTGATATTTGTGTGGGGTTTGAAATAATACTGAAAAACATGGAAGGTAAGAAAATGTTTTGTTTTCTATTTATTTACTATGATCATGAACTCAATGTAAAAGAAATGGTATTATTTTCAAATTTTCAAATGGTGTTTGTATGTCAGTGTGTTTGTCCTATTCTTGTCACATGCAAAACTTCTACATTTATGCTAGAATTTTGAAACAACTCGATGCAGTTATTAGTCCCCCACCGGTTACCGGTTGGGGGACTATAGGTTTGCTCGATTCCGTCTGTCCATCTGTCTGTCCGTCTGTCTGTCCGTCTGTCCGTCACGCTTTTGTCCAGCCTGTATCTTCTAAACCATATGTGCTAGCAACTTCAAACTTGGTACACTTATAGATCTCATTGAGGAGAAGTGTCATGTTCAAGAACCGTTACTCTGCCACGCCCACTTTTTGAGTTATTGCCCTTTGTTGATTTTACCCTTACATTCTTGTCCGGGCTATATCTTCTAAACCATATGTGCTAGCAACTTCAAACTTGGTACACTTATAGATCTCATTGAGGAGAAGTGTCATGTTTAAAAACCTTTACTCTGCCACGCCCACTTTTTGAGTTATTGCCCTTTGTTGTTTTTACACTTACATTCTTGTCCAGAACATATCTCCTAAACTATGTGTGCTAGCAACTTCAAACTTGGTACACTTATAGATCTCATTGAGGAAAAGTGTCATGTTCAAGAACCTTTACTCTGCCACGCCCACTTTTTGAGTTATTGCCTTTTGTTGTTTTTACCCTTACATTCTTGTCCAGGGTATATCTTCTAAAGCATATGTGCTAGCAACTTCAAAACTGGTACACTTATAGATCTCACTGAGGAGAAGTGTCATGTTCAAGAACCGTTACTTTGCCACGCCCACTTTTTGAGTTATTGCCCTTTGTTGTTTTTACCCTTATATTCTTGTCCGGAACATATCTCCTAAATTATTTGTGCTAGCAACTTCAAACTTTGTACACTTAAGGATCTCATTGAGGAGAAGTGTCATGTTTAAAAACCTTTACTCTGCCACGTCCACTTTTTGAATTATTGCCCTTTGTTGTTTTTAGTCTTACATTCTTGTCCGGATCATTTCTCCTAAATTATAAGTGCTAGCAACTTCAAGCTTGGTTCACTTATAGATCTTATTGAGGACAAGTGTCATGTTCAAGAACTGTTACTCTGCCACACCCTTTTTTTGAGTTATTGCCCTTTGTTGTTTTTACCCTTACATTTTTGTCCGGATCATATCTCCTAAACCGTAAATGTTAGCAACTTCAAACTTTGTACACTGATAGATCTTATCGAGGACAAGTGTCATGTACAAGAACTGTTACTCTGCCATGTCCACTTTTTCAGTTATTGCCCTTTGTTATTTTTAGTCTTACATTCTTGTCCGGATCATATCTCCTAAACTATTTGTGCTAGCAACTTTAAACTTTGTACATGTATAGATCCCATTGAGGACAATTGTTATGTACAAGAACAGTTACTCTGCCACACCCACTTTTTGAGTTATTGCCCTTTGTTGTTTTTACCTTTACATTTTCGTCCAGAACATATCTTCTAAACCATAAGTGCTACAAACTTCAAACTTGCTACACTTATAGATATCATTGAGGACAAGTGTCATGTACAAGAACTGTCTCTCTGCCATGTCCACTTTTTGAGTTATTGCCCTTTGTTGTTTCTATCCTTATATTTTTGTCCCGTACTTATCTCCTAAACCATAAGCCCTAGCAACTTTAAACTTTGTACACTGGTAGATCTCATTGAGAAGAAGTGTAATGCACAAGAATTGTTACTCTGCCACATCCACTTTTTTAGTTATTGTCCGTTGTTGTTTTTTATCCTGACATTTTTGTCCGGACCCTATCTCCTGAGCCATCAGTGCTAGCAACTTTTAACTTGGTACACTTATAGATCTCATTCAGGACAAGTGGCATGTACAAGAATCATTCTTCTCCGCCCACTTTTGGAGTTTTTGCCATTGGTTGTTTTTACTCTTATATTTTTGTTTGGGACATTTTGTTCAAAACCTAATGTGCTAGCAACTTCAAATTTTGTATACAGTTATAGATCTAGTTAGTAGGAAATATATTATAAGAAAGGAATTTTTGTTATCCGGTGGGGGACTCCTGTATTGCATCGCAATACGACATGCACTTGTTCCTATTGGTGAGTAATGATAGTGTCATTCAGAGCTTGTTCAGATATGCCCAAGGTGAAGTTCACTACTCAAGGTCAAGTGAAAATTTGTTTTTTTTTAGCATATCTTCTACACAGTTGTTCTCCTCCATGAGAATAATGGTCATGAAATCAGTTAGTCCAGAATGGCCTTAGGTCAAGGTCAGCACTAGTGGTCAAGTGAAAGAAATTGGTCTTGTCTTGTAATCTCTCCTTCATTTATGAATGGCTTTCAAAAAAACTTGGCATAATTAATTTCCTGGATGATAACTCGTATGATGCAAAGATTGTATCCATATGTGTCAAACGTCAAGGTCACTGCTCAAGGTCAAACAATAACTTATATTCTTAGAATAGAATTTGTTCAGGTTTGCCTAAGGTCAAGGTCATAACTGCAAGTCAAAATATATAATTAATATTGTCTGAAACATATCTCCTTCATTTTTGAATGGATTTCAAAAAATACTCATAGATAATAAATATAGTAAAGTAAGTTGTTCCCCTTTTTAAGCCTTAATATTGGGTTAATTCATGTTTTTTAGGGCATTAACATTTGCAGAGACCCGAAAAATGGTTTAACACCCGAGTGCTTTCGCACTTGGGCGTTAAGGCATTTTGAGGGTCTCTGCAAATGTTAATGCCTAAAAAATGTCAATTGACGCCATTTATTCATAAAAACGATGGATGAACTATCAATATATAGGCACTTACAATGGTGTTTCACTAACCCCTTGATATGTGTTACATTTCTAGTTTGCAATTTTTGATATAATTCATTGATACTTGCACCGATCCCAACTTCAGGGTACTTGTTGGCTATGTCTTGAGAAAATTCCAATAAATACCCATAACAAAGGGTTCCATTGGCATATTAAGATCTTAGAATAAGGTGACATCATCTTATCTATACTTTTGTCTTAATGTTATTCCAGTAAAGTAAAGTTCTGTTAATTATGGTGGCATATTTCTGCCACGAGATACCAGATAGCAGTATCATGATAATTCAAACAAAATCACGGTACAACAAAGTTTGCAGAAAATTTTATCTCCTATGTCAAATTTTTCTCAATAATTCTATCGTGATATTTTTACCTTGTATCTTGAATTTTTTCTTCTACTATGCCCATTACTGACATCAAGATAAAACTATCGTGAACTAAAAACTGATATGCTGTGCCGAAATGTAGATAAAGGCTTTCGTGAACTAAAAACTGACAATTGCTGTGCCGAAATGTAGATAAAGGCTTTCGGATTTATTTCATTTCTATCATTTGGTGTAGAGTGTTTCCAGTATTTATATACAGCAAAACAAAGTCATCCGAATGGGGTTTCTAATTATAGAAGTCAGAATTTCTATCTCAATAACTTTTTTCTGATGTCAGCAGTGGGCTTTAATTGCCAAAAAGGTATGGTAGCAGATATTTTATCACAATAATTTTATCAAGAAAATAGTTTTGGTGAATATAAAATTTTCTTGAAGCTTTATTTTATCGTCATAATTCTAAAATTATCACGATACGGCTATCTCGTATCTCGTGGCAGAAATATGCCACCATAATGAATTACTCTTGACAAGGTAAACACACATTAAGTCAAGTCAGAACCTAAAGAAAATGAAAAAAAAGAAAAAGTGTAAATTAATTGTTTTGAAAAAAATGAAGGAAAAGATTGCTGAAAAGCTAATAGAACCAGTTGACATTTCACACAAGGGAAATAAGTGCACATTAAAATGGATGAATTCAATACAAGATTTCTTTCCCTTTGTTATTTCCTTGCATTTTTTTCAAAGATAACCCACACAAGTGTGCATGTTTTTATGATTTTCTTTGATGTTTTGGCTTTGATTTAATCAAGAAGGAAACAAACTAAATGAAAGTGTGGGCTGTTTCTTTTAATCAAAGATGAATATTTAGTGCATAAAGCCAAATGCCCCAGAGTGTTTGGCACATGTTCAGGAATTTCACTTTTAAACTTCAATATTATTGGTAATGAATACAAAATAAATAAAGTCAACCTTTATAGCAACTTGAATATCTTCACAAAATTGATTTATAAACCAAGCAGATTTATAGTTTGGTGCAAGAGAGTCATATTAAACTTAACACTAACCAGTATCATGACTACATCTTTGGTAAACCTTGCAGAAAAAGGAAATTCAATACAGTTAAACTTGTTTAAAGCGACCACTAACAGGGCCTTAAAAAAAAAGTTGGTAAAGAAAATGGCTGCTTAATACATGTTTTGTTTCCATTATTTTTTTTATTGAATGAGAATATCATTGGAAAACGCTCAATAATCCTATATTGTTAAAACTCATTAGAATCGTCTCATTGAGATGATTCTAGTGAGTTCTAACAAAATAGAATTCAATTTCAATAATTATCAGACCAACAATATCAACTTTTTAAGATATTTTGCTTAAGAGAAGGTGATTTTGAAAACAGTCGCTTAATAAATATGTTCCCTAAATAGACATGGTCGCTCGAGCAAGATTGACTGTAATTTGAATCTATGATAGAGTGACGTGTTAGTGGGCATCACCCTTGGCTAGCAAAGATGATATATAACCAAAATATGTTGAAATTCTGTTAAAAGTCCTGTTTGCATCTGGTGCAACGAAACATAACATTGATATCAGCAAATGAGTAAAGCCCACATTTACCATGTGAGGTTAATGGGTTCCAGACAGGGGATCATTAAGGGGGCTGAACCCTAAACTGTAACAGTTTTGAAAACCCCTTAATCACAGGCTTATTATGACAGTTGGGGATGATTTATGAAGACTGGGTAACATGCATGCATGACCCTGCTGAGGTCTCCCAGTCCTGTTTGCATTTAACCCTTTAACCCTTTAAATACATGTTCCTGTATTTGGACGAACAGCCACGGGAAAAAGCAGAATGAAATTGTGAGAAAAGGGAAAATATGTTTAACAAGCAATCCCTTCTATTCAACACTAAGTTTTCTTTCATTTTTGACTCTTGGTAAAAAATTGGTCTTTGATTACTCAAAAAAAGTTTTGATGCAGTCTCCACATTATTGGACAGTTAATAATAATGATATTATATTTATACACTAGCTTTCAGCAGCACAGCCACCTTGATCAGGTGAATCCTATGAATTACACTATTTGATGGGGCTGTGCCGCTGAAAGCTAGTGTATAGATATAATATTATTATTAAAAGTATTTATCTAAAGATGAGAACTTTTTATTCGTTTATTTGACAGTGAATAGAAATGTTGACATCATCCAATTGATTGATTGATTGATTGGTGTTCAATGTGACTTCCAATATTATTGCAGTTATGCCATAGTAGCTGGTGCTCATACCCATGGTTATCTTTTGTTTCTCGTACAAGTACAAGCACAATATATCATCCCAGTCACCAGCTGCAAATTCCACATACTTACAAATGATACTTGTCACAATGACATATGTTAAGGTAGTGGACCCATAATAGTTCCTCAACATTTTGGAACATTTATCTTTCACAATGGTGACCAAGGTTTCCTAATGAAAATCATTAGGAAACCTCGGTTAACACTGTTAAAGTTCATTACTTTTGAGAAATTGCAAAACTATTACGGCTCCACTACCTTAATTGTTGGCCAAGCTGGGATTTGAACTCACAATGCCAGTGCTGTCAGCCCAACACATTACTGAATGAGCTAGCCAGGCTTGGCAAATGACGGCATCAAAATTATCATACAATTGATCCTTATTATGCTGAATACTTATAGGAACAAGTGGCATCCTCCCCCCCCTCCCAGCTTTTTCACCACGGTAACTTGATAGCCAACACTTGACTGCTGATTAGATATTAACAGTTACATACATAAACTTTCACCGAGAAGTTTTACTGTGGAGAGATAACTTGGCTTTTCAGTGGTCTTTTATCCTAGATTCTTCTCTCATTTTCAGTGTTAGGTTTAATCATTTCCATATTTCTTACACAGTTTTTAAATTCATATTGCTACAACTTCAGCCCTACCATCAGTGCCATTTACATATTATAATATAACATCTGCCTGTGTGAAGAATAACTTGAAGCTATGGATAGGTAGATTAGCTTCAACAAAAGAACTGCAACATGAAACCCCACACAAACATGATAATTTAGGTAGATGTCTGTATATTAAGAATTACAGCTGATACAAGGAGGACCAATCTTAAATAAGTTTCCCCATGACTAAATGATTTTTCAAGGAAATGTCAAATTTTGCAGAATAATCTGATCTGGTCTTTGTACTTTGTCTTTACTTAAGCATAACATCAATTTATCTACCAGCTTTCATTCTTGTTATTAAGCAAAAAGAAAAACGAACACAGTAATTTAGTGCACAATGTTAAGAATTCAGTATATTCTAAGCTTTTTCCAAAACCTTGTATAAATGACTTTTCAAGTTATAGTAAATATACTATATTTACAGTTGAGAACATCGTGAGATTGACAAGATGAATTATTTTGGAATATTTATGGAATGAAATTGAATGTGTTTGTGGAGAGAGTTTTGAGTGAAATTCAAGGGGGGAAGGGTGGGGGGGTTAATGAACAAAATAGGCGATATTTATTACCTTCCTTTAATAAAATAAACATTATTTTCTGTTACTGCGCCTTCTTGGACCTATCAAACAGTATCGAGGATTGGTGAGATTCAGCTGCATCATGGAAAAAGGGGCTTTTATGTAAATGTTCTTGTGAACGCTACTCCTCCTTTATTTATGGACTGACTTAAATGAAACCTGACCTTGCACATAATAAACGAAAGGGGCCTTAATGTCAAATTTCTTGTGAAAGCAGGGTTTCAATTAAATTATACCAAAGGTACCATAAAATGTTAAAGTATTCTACATCAGCTATGACATAACTACAATAGGGCTATAGTAATTACTATATGACTTTCTCCAAAAATGGCTGAGGTAAAACTGATCTTGACCTTGATGATAATGATAACAGTGAGGCGCAAAGGCTTTGTGCAAGCAATACACATTTTAGATATGAGAACAGAGTTTCATTACAATAAAAGATCTTGAAAATAATTAAGAGAGAGAGAGGGAGAGTATTTGACTCAATTTTCAGTTAGAACGACCTTGACCATCGTACTAAATGGATTTGCTTAAATCTGTACTAAGAGAATGATTTTGTTACAAGCAAATCATTAGGGATAATTTTTTTATCTCTATTGAACGATTTCATAAACAAGGAGGAAATCTATAATTTGAATGAATGTGACATTGAAAAAGACCTTGATTAATAACCCTGAAGAGAGAACCAACAGAAAGGTCTTTTCAAATCAATTGACTTGTGAATATGCAATAGTAAAAGGCGATTTTTTTTTCGATCCAAGCGCAGACAATTCATAAATAACTATCCATAGTGATTTGAATTTAAAAGGTCAAATGCAAAACCCAAAATCATACAGAATCATTTAGGAAAGTTTTAGGTCATTCAGTTGGAAACTAAATGATGAGTTTTACACACAAAATGTGATGACTACCTGGCAGAAAGACAGATAGATGGAAAGACAGACAAACAGAAGGAATGAGAGAGGACTAAGTTATATCATAATAAACCCTTCCAGAAGTATGAACACACTTTATCAACTTTGGAATTCTACTTCTTTTCAACTAATACCAAGACTAAGGCAAGCATGTGCTCAGGTGAGCTTTTGTGATCATTCAATCTCCGTTGTGCATTGTCCGTCGTCAGACGTCAACAATTTAAGTGTTTACTCTCTAGAAGCCACAATAATGGATCAATCATCATGAAACTTGGTCAGAATGTTTGTCAGGTCACAAGGATGAACCCTATCAAAAATGGGAAGGATCCATGCCATATCATGGTAAAAAGGAACCTTAATGACAATTTTTTTACACTCTAGAAGCCACACTAATGGTCAAATAATTATGAAACTTGGTCAGTAGGTCACAAGAATAAACCCTATTGCAAATTTGAAGGATCCATACCAAAAAATGACAATTTTTTTGTTTAAACTTTGATCCAATAATCATTAAACTTGGTCAGAATGATGGCCAGATCACAAGGATGAACTCTATTGAAAATGGGAAGGATATGTGCTTAGCTATATCATGGGAAAGGGGGCCTTAATGACAATTTTCTTGTTTACACTCTAGAAGCCACAATAATGGACCAATCATCATGAAACTTGGTCAGAATGTTTGTTGGGTCACAAGGATGAACCCTATCAAAAATGGGAAGGATCCGTGCCATATCATGAGAAAAGGGGCCTTCATGACATTTTTTTTGTTTTCACCCTCGAGTCCACAAATTATAAAAGTACAACTATGACTTTTTCTGGAATATTTGATGATTACCGAAACTAAGAAACGAAGGTGAGCAATATAGGACCATCATAATCCTTTTGTGCTTCTTTTTTTATTTTAGCTCCACTGGCGAAGGTCAGCTTGCTATTGCTATGGCGGTTTGTTCGTCATGCGTCCATCCATCCCTGCTTGCAGAAACCTTTTTCCTTTAAACATCTTCTCCAATGAGCAAACTTTAATGAAACTTGATAGAAATGACCCTTGGGTGACCTTTTACTTAAATTGTTAGAGAAATTTTGATCTACCCCCTAATTATGGGCGTGGCAAGTTGTGGCATTTTTTCACTATAAAATCTTTAAAATTCTTCTCCTCCCAAACCAATGGGCCGATTTCAATGAAACTTGGCATGGATGCTCCTTGGGTGACCCTTTACATACCTTAAAAAATGGTTGACCTTTTATAATGGGCCTGGCAGGATATGGATTATTTTCTCCATAAAATCCTTAAAAATCTCCTCTTCCAAAGACATTGGGCCGATTTCAGTGATACAGGGATGTTCCCTTTACTTAAATTGTTAAAGAATTTTTGATTGACCTCGTGGCATGGCTGGGGCGTGGCAGGTTTGTTTTTTTCACTATAAAATCTTTTCCTGCCAAACCATTGGATTGATTTCAACAAAACTTTGCATTAATGTTCCTTGGGTGACCCTTGACTTTAATTATTCAAGAAATTTTAATTCCACCTAAATATGGGTGTGTAAGGGTGAGGCTTTTTATCACACTTTAATCTTAAAAATTCTTCTCCTCCGAATTTTGATTAAACTAAGCATGAATATTTCTTAGATGTATGTGGAAAAAACATTATGAAATAGTTCAAAAGAGATTTCAAAGTGTTGTTCAGTCAGTGTAAGCTTTGTTTAATGAAAGTCTAGATATGTTAAAGTCAGAGGAGCAATACAGGCCCTTTTGGGCCTCTTTTTTCTTTTTGCATTTATCAAATCAGAAAAACTCTTGAAGCAAAATGATCATTTTGTTGTCCCAAGAGAGTCACCTGAGGCAATCTGAAACCAAGACTGATAAGCCGTCAGCTTTGACCCTGTGTTTATTTTATTTATGACCAGAGGTATTTTGTTACAGTAAGAGTTATCAGTTAGGTAAATAGCTTCTAAAATTAGTAACACCTTAGAATAAGGGATTTCTATCATTTGTACGTAGAGGTATGAAGTAGAGTTTGGTTTGAAATAAATTTATTTCAAATTGATATTTTCCATATCTTATAATCTGGCTAAAGTTTTTCGAAATAATTTTAAAGTAGAACTTCATAATCAGACTGCAAGTCTGTGAAGACTGATCTGAGTCTATACTGTCTGCCAAAGCTTTGTTAACTTCAGAATTACGCTTAAAACAGCATGATTATGTTTTATTTTCTTTTAAATTTCTATTGTAGCATTTGAAGATTTAGGTTAGACTAATGACAGATAAGGTATATAATCATCACCACATGGTAATCTTGTTTAACAGCAGGAGTCTAGGGAGTTCTGGACATTATTGTTGTTTATTTAAAGAAAAATTGGTATTCAAGTATCATGTCTTAACTCCCAAACATACAAACAGCATGTGTTATGTTCTTAGGAAAATTTTAGCTTTTCTTTAAAGCCTGGTTTGTAATTGCCATGGACTTTGTAGGATATTACGGTCTGCAAGTTTTTTCGGCTATCCCAATACAGACATGGTGCAATCGGTCAACTCAATATGCTGTAGACCATATAGCTACTGTGCAGTCTCCAAAGTCTCAATGGAGACTGAAGGATGATGCATTAATGCTGTCCAAAGGAAACATCATAAGGTAGCCATGTGGTGTATGTGTTTCGACCTTTACATTATGTCTATAAGGAATAAACTTTTATAATGTTGACCAAGGTTTCCTATTGAAAATCATAAGGAAACCTCGGTTAACACTTAAAATTAATCACTTCCGAAACTTTGCAGAACTTTTATGGGTCCTTTACCTTCAATCCAAAATATTGCTCGATCTGTAGCTCTGGATTTTGATATATTTTTTAATCCACCACAATTTAGGTTCTGTAACAAAAAATTGACAGGTGTAGATTACCATCTTACATCAGCTGTACTCCAGTTTTCATCATGATGGTGCTGACAAGCGTACAACTATCACACATCTTGTTCATTTAGCCTTTCACCTTACCCCCTTGTCATGTTGAACCTAGAATGTCTCAGTTTTGGCCGGAGGTTTAGACAAAGATCAGCTGATCTCTGTCTTTACCACCTGATTTTCTTTTATAATCAATGATAAGTCATACTGTTCATTTGAACTACTTTCCGATATAAAAATCACTTCAGGCAGTCGTCATGTAGTGCTTGAAGAAGATAATGTGTCAATAATCTGAAAAAATCAGAAGTATTTTTGTTGTTTGTACATAGTCAATGCTCATTTGTTTAAGTTAATGGAGACAAATTTCCTAATCACAGAAGTTATATACAATTAACCCTTGTCATGCTGAGCCCAGAATATTCCTTCCTTGGCAGGAGCTATAGACAAACATCAGCCTGCACATATGTGCAGTCTGAACTTTGTCCATACCACCTGTTTTTCCTGTTATGAAACCAGGCAAGCTTAAAATTTCAATTTCCAAAATGAGTTCTGACTCACATTTAGTGCATCCAGTGCTTTGAGCACTTTGATTTGTTTGTAATTTTGCCAAGATTTTATATTCAGCATGACAAGAGTTAAATCATTGCAATTACTTTAAAAATCATCTTGTTAATCTTAATATGAATATGCTACCCTACTTTTCAATTTTTTGTCCTAGTTTTTTTTTTTTTTCGAAGATTTGCATATTCAGAAGCATAAAAAACCGTGTTTTCTTTTACAATGGTTATTGGCCTCATTCTCGTTTTATGTAGCTTGTACAGTCATTTTGATATCTTTTGAGCTATGAATTAGATGATAATTTGTCTATCTAATGGAAGAATTATTCATGAGTTAAGCCAATTTATTACCCACTTACTTGAAATTAACTTGGTAAAATCTCTGCTAATTTTATGGAACCAAATACCACAGATATGAATACATCCTATCACATGTAAAGGGAGTCTGGGAATTTCATAAGCAACTATTTTAGAAACAAAGTAAAAATTTTTGTTAGAGCCTTTTGTTATGATGTTTTGTTTTCAGCAAACAATTTATCAAGCACAATTAAGTATACCCTATGTTTGGGGGTGTTTAGGAGTCAGCTTGTTTGTTGGTCCTTTGGTCGGTTGGTCAGTCTGTCTGTCCATCCTTCTGAAACTTTACAGATGTGATCAGTATCCGGCAGAGATGTGCAAGTGATATTTTCGTTAGGATCCATTGACTTTTGACTGAGTAATGGTCCTTTGATGGAAAATGGCTTTATGTTATTGACAAGCACTTGTAGGGGGGTATTAATCCGCTTTGCAACAGTCTAGTTTGATTTCTTCAATCTTTCTTTAACTTTAACATATTCTTTATTTACAATCTTTCATCTATATTGAGACAGCTGGAGAAGCTAACAATTGATTCCTTGTATTTCTAACATCAGTACTCCCATAACATCCTAGCTTCCCTAGCCTCAAGCTGCTATCCAACATAGGTCTACTATTATCAATCCATATTGCTAAAATTTTACCAACTATTCTTCATAAAGAATTTGCCAAAGGGCTGAAAGTCCAGCAGGCTTAATTGTGATCCATTGGACATGTGTCTTTTGTTTGTGCATCCTTCCTATAATGTTTTACTTCTGAATTTAAATCAAATTTCATAGATCCTTGGGTGACCCTATGTTAAATTCTTTCAAAGAATTTTGATCAGGCTAAAACCATATTTTAACTGGTTTACATGGCTTAAATTTTCATAATGAGCTCACCTGATCACATACTCAAATTGTGCTCAAGATAAGCTATTGTGATTAAATGTCTTTCTCTGTTTCTGTTGTTCATTTACAATTTCATTAACATCAACCACTTGGTCATTAAGCTGAAACTTAGTAGGGATGTTCTTTTTTTTAAATCTCTACCATAGTTTCCACTTGAATTTAATTCCATCAAAAGCTGTGGTTACCATGGCAACCAAAAGCTAGAATATATAATTCTTAGGTAACCCTTTATTTGATTGTAAAAGAAAAATTTAATTGCTTGTAAAAATTGGTATTGAGTGTGGTAATAGTAAAATATTCCTCAATCTTATTTGATTTTCACAAGGACAATTTTTAAGCTCCACTGGAGAAAGTCAAGTGAAGCTATTGTCATGGCCTTGTGTCTATGTGTCTAAAGTTAGTGTGTCTGTCTGTGCATCAATCAGTTAACTTTTTCTTTCAACATATTCTCTACTGAAACAAGTGAGTAGAATTAACACTTTCCTGTTTTACAAAATTTAGGCCCTGTCCAAATTTCTTTTTGCAGACAAAAAATTAAAGTGGATTTAATTTGAAAAATAACCATTCAGTAAGGTAGAAAATAGTGTGGAAAAAGAAGAAATTGCTTGTCAGAAGCAATTTCTTCTTTTTTCACCATGTTTTCTCAATCATAGAATCACAGACATGTAAAAAGCAGGGATTAAACAGCAAAGGGTTAAACCAAATTTCACAGTGATGTTGCTCAGGACATGCTTTTTTAGACTTTTTTGTTAATTTCTGAAACTACTGGTCAGAGTTCATCCAAACTTCACAAGTATGATGCTCGGGACATATTTTTCAGACTTTTTCAGTAATTTCTGATACTGGGTTAATAATATGATCAGGCCGTTGCATCACCTAAAAATGGTCCCAAATGATAGAATATAAAATAGGCTTCTTCTCTGAAAATACCAATCAGAATTCAAACAAACTGCTATGGAATGGTGCTTGGGACATGCCCTTTCAGATTTGTTTGTCAGATTCTAATCAGGTTGATTATAGCATGGGCTCTATGGGATGTGGCATCACCGAAAAATAGTCTCATTTTGGTCTGTTACTTCCTGTACAGTTAACTTTTGGACTAAGTTACAAAGCCTTTTTGTATGTAGAGCATAATAAACAGGAAATCTTATTCAGTGACAAATTTCTAACATTTGTAGGACAAAATCTGTGACAATAATTAAATTGAATTTAGGTAAACCACAAAGCTTTTTTATGTTCCCCAAATTTGATTATAACGGACGAGATCTGGGATACAAAAATGTTTATTCATTTTCCTTAACTATACATAGGCGTAACTAGGATTTTGAAATTCATACACCCTCAGAAGACGACCACCAAAGAATATACTTAGGGTAAAGGTGATATGTGGATTGTGACCAAAGATAAATATGCTCAACCCCCTTCCCTTTTTTGGCTCATCTGAGCACAACATGCTCAAGGGGAGCTTTAAGGATCACCCTGAGTCTGTCGTCTGTTGTGTGTTGTCCGTGATCAACAATCTTAAAAACTTCCTCTTCTCCTGAACCACTGATTTCAATGAAACTTTGCCAATATGTTCCTTTGGTGACCCTCTTTAAGAATTGTTCGAAAATTCTGATTTGCCCATAAATATGGGCATGGCATTTTTTCACTTTGAAATCTTTGAACGACATCTCCTGAACCACTGGGCTGATTTAGATGAAACATTACCAGAATGTTCCTTGGGTGACCCTTTTGTTGGTGAAATTTTGATTTGCCCATAAATATGGGCTTGGCAGGGTGGTGCTTTTTTGAGCCTGAAATCTTTGAATGCCATCTCCTGAAGCACTGGGCTGATTACAATGAAACTTTACCAAAATGTTCCTTTGAAGACCCTTTTCTAAAGTGTTTGCAAAATTGTGATTGGCCCTTAAATATGGGCGTGTCAGGGCAGAACTTATTTTGAGCTCAAAATCTTTGAACCATAGCTCCTCCTGAACCACCAGGCCAATTTCAATGAACTTTACCAGAATATGTTCCTTTGAAGACCCTTTTCAAAAGTTAATCTAGAAATTTTGTTTAGGTCATGAATATTGGTGTAGCAGGGCGGGGCTTATTTTGAGCCCGAAATCTTTGAACAACATCTCGTCCTGAACCTTTGGCCGATTTCAATGAATTTTTACCAGAATGTTCCTTTCATGACCCTCTTCAAAAATAGTTCGCAAAATTTTGATTGGCTGATGAAGATGGGCGTGGCAGGGTGTGGCTTATTTTGAGTCTCTTTAGTAACCAATGGGTATCCAGGGTCTATTATCACATTCTGGGCCTCTTGTTGAATTTCAAATAACCCTCCCCTCCATCGTTTTGTAAAATCATTCATAGAAGGGTGGCGATGTTACCAGATTTACTAACTCAAAAATGAATTTTTTTATGTGCAAAAATCATTCAATGGTACTTACGTCAAGGTATTGCAATGATATTAAAATGCAAATGTTTTCTTTTTTGGGTCATGGTAATACTTGAGATAGCTCTGTCACCTTTGGTGTAAGGGGTTCAAATGTAACACTCAATTACCAGCTTAATTTTATTTTTCAATCACTTTACAATAAATCTCATAATTTATTTATAAGGTCTTTGTAAGGATAATCCTTTGTCCATACAGCACAACTCAGTTCTTTCTTTGTCACTCTTCACCCATTGACTCTTGAATATTTGTAGCCTTTTACCTTGTGTGTAAAATCATCATTTTGAAAATTATAATGAAAAATTACAAGAAAAAAGTCTTTTGTTTAGGGAAAATATATTTGGTATTGGAACTTTAAATGAAGATATGACTGCACATTTTGGCTCATTCATATTGCCGAATGAACAAATTCCATTTGAATTTTATGAGTATCAAGAACCTAAATGCACTATGAGCAATCATTTGGAACACCACTCGGCCAATCTCACGATCAACCTCGGATGTACATAGACAGTTAGTTACTGTAAAAGATATAAATCCAAAGTGCTAGTTTTTTTGCACTGTTTCCGGCTAACAAAATGCACAATTTTTTTACATACCCATCCGCCTTACATACATCCGAGGTCTGTTGCAGTTTACGGAAAAGGCCGGAGTGATGTTCCGAATGTATGAGCAATATGTGGAGACAGCATTTTGAGCATTTCTTAAAGATATAAGCCTTCATGCTTGAAGAGGACTTATAGGGGGTGAAGACTAACATAATTTATCAGCACATATCTCTTTCTATAACTCCTAAAATCCGAAATGGTTAAAACCAATTTTATTTTCATTGATTGGGATTTACATTACAATGTGCAGTTTATAAACCTTTGTTTTTCTTTCTTCATTAGAAAACATAATGCACTAGCACCGAATGTGGGAATAATGAAAGAAACCAGAGGTGTGTTTCTTAGGTTAAGATTCTTAAGAATCTCATTAAGATTTTTAAGATGTAGTGTTTTTTAGATTAAGATTTTTAAACCGCTTAATAAGAATCTTAAGATATCTTAATGAGGAAACGAAGATGCTTTTGTATTGGCTTAAAACGAGTAGCCTTGACGACGTCCAATGTTTTCACTTAAAAAAATCAAAAATTGTTTCTTATGACGTCTTAATAATCTTTTTTAGCGGGATTTTTCATCTTGCTCTAAAAAAGGCACCTCTGATCTATTGACAATCCTAACAAACTCAGGACCTTTTGCTCAAGAGACTGACACTTGACCACTGATGCCAAAATTGGAGTTGAATAAGATTGATCATTTGGATAATCTCTTAGCCAATCTACAATCAACCTAGAATGGAGGCGGGTCTAGCAGGATTATTTTTACATTAGAAAAGAAAGGAGAAGGCAGTCTTGATAAAATGCATGAAATTTGATTCATAAACCTAATTCTTCTGAGCTCTTTTGCAGGATACAGAAATTGCCAAAATTTGCTGGCTTAGTGCAAAACAGTTGTAACTGCCTATAAACATATTGGCAGTTTCAACTGTTTTGCACTAAGCCATCGAAATGTTGTTTCGACTGTAGAATAACATGGGTTATTACTCAGGATCAATGTGGCAAGGGTTTGTTAACTTGTGACAGGTTCAACACCTTTAGATTTCTTTCTTTAATTTGTTAAGTATTACAGTAATAGTCGATAAAGTTAAATTTGACCATATTTGTTCAATGGACAAGGATAAATACTGGGTCTCTGAATGTACACACTCTTTTATTGAGCTAATTATATCTTTAAGCTGCTCCTAACCTTAACCCTCAATACGTAATAAAGTAACATAAGCGACCAGTTTACTTTCTCTATAGACCGACATGCCCCGACAGCAGCACTTATGCTTTCCAAGTATTCAACTATCACCATTGAGTTGATACTTGTAGACCTATGTCAGATAGTAGCTGGAGGCTAGGAAAGGATGAAATGGTAGTTCTGGTGAGAGAAATACCACGAATCCATTGTTATGTGCTCAAGTCGCAATTTAACTGAAAGATTGTTGAAAGCAGCATAAAGCCCCATTCAAACTAATAGACATGCCTTTAGTTTCAGTAAGCACTGTCTTGTCACACATTATATCTATAGATAGGTCCTTACCAATACACCAACAAGCCTTTAGTTTCAGTAAGCACTGTCTTTATCACACAATGTACCTATAATTAGGTCCTTACCAATAGACTGACATGCTTTTAGTTTCAGTAAGCACTATCTTGTCACACAATGTACCTATAATTAGGTCCTTACCAATAGACTGACATGCTTTTAGTTTCAGTAAGCACTATCTTGTCACACAATGTACCTATGGATAGGTCCTTACCAATAGACTGACATGCCTTTTGTTTCAGTAAGCACTGTCTTGTCACACAATGTACCTATAGATAGGTCCTTACCAATAGACCGACATGCCTTTAGTTTCAGTAAGCACTGTCTTGTCACCCAATGTACCTGTAGATAGGTCCTTACCAATAGACCAACATGCCTTTAGTTTTAATTTAAAGCACTATCTTGTCACTCAATGTATAGATAGCCTATAGATAGGTCTGAACAAACCTTTTAGATCATGATCAAATTGATTCTTAAGGCAGTGTACCCATAATTGTTTTGCAATGTTCCAAAAGTAATGAACTTTATATTTTCAGTGCTAACCAAGGTTTCCTAATGATTTTCATTTGGAAACCTTGGTCAACATTGTGAAAGATCATTGGTTCTGAAATGCTGTGAAACTATTATAGAATCTATTGCTCACGTTAAGGTAAATAAGCAGTTTTCATTTACTTGTCTCACAAGGTGTCAACTAAAATATTTGTATTATTTTTATAACATTATGAATGATGACTGAAAAATTGTAGTAAAATGTAAGGGTTTGAGGTTCAATAATTGAAGATTCGTGAGTCAGCGATGTATACATGTGTCGCAAGCTTGAGTAGATATTTCATACGATACCTGTATAATAATAACGACTGTTGACAATTTTATATGGATCGTTGATGCAAAGTTGCACAGTGTTGAGGTTTTATTGTGTGTTTGATTGATTTTTGGATTTCTTGTAGTAACCGGGGATAAATGCTCATGTATGTAGTAACCAAGATTTTCATTATTAACACTCCTGGAGACATAATTGCTCACTTTAAGGTAGTGGGCCTGTAATAGTTTCACAACATTTCGTCACTCATGAAATTTCACAATATTGACTAAGGTTTCCTAATGAAAATAATCATAAGGAAAGCATGGTTAATACTGTTAAAGCTCATTACTTCTGAAACAATATGAAACTATTATGGGTTCACTACATTAAATGTAACATTGAAAAAAATTGTTTAAATTATTTAAAGCATACAAAGCTTCATGTTTGCTTCGTATTGTATTTTAATTGGTGAATTGTAAGCATCAATGAAATGAAAAAATGAAAATTAAAATATTAAGATATTATGAAGAAAACACAATTGACTTTCTGTGAATGACATTTGATTCTGCATACAACAATTCATACCACTTATTGAATCATGTTCTGGAAGATGCAAGTCTGTGCAAAGCAGATTCATATATGAGTGTGATAAGGTTTTAAGCTTCATACCTCAATGAAATCAACAAATTTAATCTCTTCATCTTGTATAATTTAATTTCTTGAAGCAAAACCTGTTAAGTTTTACCCCCGCGGCAATCATTCTTTCCGACTATTTGTCTCTCATCAATGGGTTGATAATCGTAGACCTATGTGTGATAGTAGCTGGATGCTAGGAAAGGTTGTGATGGTTGTACTGGTGAGAGAAATACCAGGAATCCATTGTTAGGTTCTCCAGCCTCCTCGATATAACTGAAAAAATGTTAAAAGCGGTGTTTAAACTCCATTCAATCAATCAATCAATGAATTACCCTCAAAATCATGGATTATTTATCATGGACAACTTCTCATGGAAACTTACAAAAAAGCTCTGTAATAAAACTGTTTTCATTGAGTAATGAAACCAATTTTTCAGCAAATCAGAATGCACAGATCTTGGTGAACACCACTATAATTAAGTTATTGGCTAATGAAATCATTCCTTTAAACTGTATATTTAATTATACTTGCATGGTTGACTTTCAACATTTGGTGAAATATTTTGATAATGGTGGAAAATACTGATAACTACATCGAATTTCATTCAAGGGATATAGAATTATTGAAAAAGATTTGTTCAAAAATCGTCCATTCAACCTTGTACAGTAGCAAATCACAGATGGGATATTCCCATTGTGACTCTTTTGTAATTCTTTTACCCTTATTCCACTGATTTTAAATTTAATGTTTTAAATAAGTTACCAAGTTTTTAAATTGCAAAGCTTTTAGACATTTTTATTTGTCTGTCTCAAGTTTTTTCCACAATAACTAAAGAAAATGTAGGAAGTGAAGGCAAAGATCAGACTGCACATCTGTACTGTCTGCCAAAGCTTTTTGTGAGGTAGGAAGAATGGTTGTGAACAATGAATTGACTTTTCCTTTGAAAAATTGGGGTGCCAGCACAAAAACCGTTGCAAGTGTTTATAAATCTTTAAACTTCAATATTTTCCGGCTCAGACCCACCAAAATGTTGATGTGTAAATTAAGCCTTGAATCTTAAAGGCTCAATGATATATAAAGTAGATTTTGAGTTGTCAATAGTGCTTAAATTACATGTTTGAATTTGAATTTTCTTCTCAGATTCCTTTATCATAACACATAATTATCATTTCTGAATTTACCAAAAATATATCAAAGATTTAGTATTTACCCTTGTCATGCTGAACCCAGAATATTCCTGCTTTGGCAGGAGCTATAGACAAACATCAGCCTGCACATATGTGCACTCTGATGTTAGTCTACACCACCTGTTCCTAATTTTTAAACCAGAATTGTCAATAGATTTAGTTTCATCAAATAAAAAATGACCTACAGTTGGGACTTTCAGTGCTTTTTGCCCTTTGTTTTTGATGGAAATTTTTAGCCAAAAGATATTCAGCATACCAAGGGTCAATATGTTATCTCTTCTAATTTTTAACAATTCTTTTCATAGTGTCTGGGCTCAATAACAGGACTATAAATTTCACAGGCCTAGCTAGAGCATGAAAAGGACAGAAAACTCAGCTTTGTCTTTGGTGCAAGGCGTTAATTAAATTGCTGTGCAATTATGTCAACTTTGAATTATAGTGGGGCTCGAGATTTAATTCTGGACCTTTAAACAAAAAAAAAAATCCTGCAGAATGTGTTTATTTGCTGGATTTAATCTGTAGTTGGGAAAAATAAATGGATTCCTACTTTTTCTGTGAGTTGATTATGCAGTTTATGATTATCTCTTGAAACTTCATAAAACTCATTTCAAAACGGGTAAGATCATACAAATATTAGTGGTCAGATTCTAAGGCTTGTAATAGCACAAACAATAAGATTGCCAATCTATGGGAATTATCAATATTTTCGTTCACATATTTGATCTTTGATTATCAAAATTTATTCGAATGCTGCATGTATTAATTTGATATTTGTTTTGTTAACATTTCTGTCTTGGTATTATCCATGATTAATGCCCTGGCAGGGCGTAGCCTAGGTAACGGGCTGTTGCATTTAAGGTTAAGGGAAATCAGCTTTTATTTAAAATAACCTACTTCAAAAGAGAGTCGACATAAATAACTCGAGACCTTAAATCATAGATTGGTAACCAAATCCTCCTAACTTCAGCTTAATCAAACTGAAGTTACGAGGCCTTGGTAACCTAACGATGAAATGTGCTCACTCTCTCAAAGCATGTGAATCCTTTAGGTTTTGGGAGACAGTTATTTGCACGCGTTAACCATGATTACCGACTAAAATTTGAAAGAATCCAAACTTTTGAAAAGAAAACTCGCCAAATTACATCATGGTTGAGCCCTACCCTGCCAGTTCATTAATTACGCTGAATAAAATCCTTTAAAAAATCTTTATTGTAAGGCACAAACTAGTGATAAATTAAAATGATCATGTTAAAGAATAATAACAAAAGTTAGCACAATATAATGATTGGTATAATGATTAGAATAGATTAGTCAGAAAGTAAAAATGCTTTGATCAAGAGGCAAACAGTAGCTAAGTTGATGTTTTAAAGCTGAAAATGATTGTTCTTTGTTCCAAACATATAATTAAAGTGGAAAAATTGAATTCTACCCATTGACCCATCTGAGTGTTCTTTTCCAGCAAGTAATCCATTAGGTCAAAATAACAGTAGATAACAATTTGTTGACAAGGAAAATTTGTATGAGCCCATGATCAAAAAAATTTATGGAACTTAAAGTTTGTCTTGCAAATTGAATTCCTTTTGTGCATAAAGCAAACTTAATAAAGTGAATAAGCTGACCATTATAGGGCCACCTTATTTGTCACCTGAACGGGTCCTGATTTTGTCGTTTTTTAGCCAGGTCACAATTAGAAACCAGCTCCAGCTGACAAGATGTTGCATACCGTTTTTAAATTATACCCCGCTTTGCACATGCACAGGCGCGCAAAGCGGGTTTAATTCGAAAACTGTTTGCAACAAATTGTCAGCCGGAACATAGGGCTGGTTCTTATTGTGGCCCGGCTGAAAAACAGGACCTGTTTGGGTGACAAATAAGTTGGCCCATAGATTTCTATAGCCCTTCGAAAGGACGTATTTATGTGATCACCCATGCTGTCCCTTATACAGACAGGCGGGCAGCATCCACTTCTTTCACCAGAGCGTGACTCTGTCACCTTATGTTCGATTGATATGAAACTTGATAGTTATGTTCTTCACATGATTACAGAGTGCAGTGCATAAAAACAATAACCTGGCTTAATTTTCAAAATATTTCCCATTGTTGTTTATCTTATTTCAACATCAAATAGTTAAATTTGGTGACTTCATGTTCGGATATTTTTGAAGAAACTTATATACTGTAAGAATCAAAATTATGTGAAAAACATATATACACATCATGGCAACCGTAAAGGTTGACCAATAAAGGTCAAGGTCACCTTCCTGAACTAGGTTTGAAAGCTCAATTTGCTCACTCAACAGCCATATATTCATAGTCCTTAGCTATCACCATTTTTAAGAACCTGATAAAAACATGGTAGTGTTATTGTGTTCATGTTAGTTTCAGATCTGGGGACAAATTGGCTGAGAGGCTTTTTAGCTCACCTGAGCTCAAAGTGCTCAAGGTGAGCTTTTGTTGTTGCCTGATGTCCTTCGGTCGTCGTCCGTCGTGTGTCGTCCGTCGTCAACATTTACCTTGTAAACACTCTAGAGACCTGATCAACCTGAAAATTGGTCAGGATGATTGTCTTGATAAAACATCGGTTTAGATTCAAATTGGGTCAAATCGGGTCAATAAAAAGGTCCTGAGGTCATATCTTAGAAAAACCTTGTAGACACTCTAGAGGCCATATTTTTGGGTCAATAAACAACCTGAAAATTGGTCAAACTGATTGTCTTGATATAATCTAAGCCAACTTAGGAAATGGGTCAAGTGGTGTCAAAAACTTGGTCAATAGGTTAAATCTTAGAAAAAAAACCTTGTAGACACTCCAGAGGCCATAATTTTGGGCCAATCAGTCTGAAAATTGGTAAGATTGATTGTCTTAAATCATGGGTCAAGTTCAAAAATGGGTCAAGTGGGGTCAAAAACTAGGTCAGGAGGTCAGATCTTGGAAAAACCTTGTAGTCTATAGGCTTTATTTCTGGATCACTCAAAATTTCGTCACCAGGTCAAATCTTAGAAAAAACCTTGTTGACACCCTAGAGGCTATATTTCTTGACCAATTGACCTGAATTACGGGCGATTATTAGAAATAATACGGTATTCCTGCTCTAGCAGGTAGTATGTACAAAGACCAGACTGCATATGATCTTAATTTACACCACCTGTCTTCTGAAATAGATGAGTCTGTAACTCTTATTTCAACTGAAGAATTGACCAACAATTTGTACTATTATATTGCTTTCAGCACTTTGAATTTGATTCAATTGTTGTGGAGAATTTTATTTTCTAAGGGTTAAGTGCGTGGGAAAGAAAGTTGATATTCCTTATACAATTGACTGTTATATATTTAATATTTCTGTTATTCTACATAATAACTTCAATTATAACCAAAGCTATAATTCATCTGTCCTTCTAACAGGTTTTCTTTATTGTAGGAAAATTAAAAATTGTAAGTGAATTTCTGTTTATAGAATCATATTACTAGTTTACAAGTGTATACTTTATAATTACTATAATTTTGTTTTAAATTATTTCTTGTTGTGAATGTATATCAATTATTGCAGGATTTAAAAATCATCTAATCTTTATCATTATTAAAAATATATCAAGCAGTTAAAAGGCAGAGGTTTTGAATATTCTAAGTATTTAGCTCCACTGGTCGAAGGCCAGAGAGCTATTGTCATGGTGGAGTGTCTGTCGTGCGTCTGTGCTTGCGACATCCATCCGTAAACTTTTTATGCCCCCGTATCGAGAGATCGGGGGCATATTGTTTTACTCATGTCCGTCTGTCTGTCTGTCCGTCCGTCTGTCTATCCGTCCGTCTGTCTATCCGTCCGTCTGTCTGTCCGTCCATCTGTCCGAAAACTTAACCCGAAAACTTAACCTTGCCAATATCTTCAAGCCTATTCAAGATACAAAGCTAATATTTGGCATTATGATAGATTTCAATGATCTGCATCCGCTGGTACCAAAGTCAAGGTTGTGTGACAAGGTCAAGGTCATCTGTCTAGGTCAAGCTTTGAAAAAAAATGCCATTACAGGGGCATTCGTGTTTCACAAACACATCTTGTTCTTTAAACATCTTCTCCTCAAAACCAATGGGCGGATTTTAATGATTTTAACTTGGTAGAAATGATCCTTGGGTGACCCTCTTCTTAAATTGTTCAAAAAATATTAATTGACCCCCAAATATAGGCATGACAGGGCGGAGCATTCCTTCTCTTTCAAGAATCTTTAAAAATCTTCTCCTCCCAAAACATTGGGCCAATTCAAATGAAACTTTACCAGAAGGTTTCAAGAAATTTTGATTGGCCTATAAATATGGGTGTGGCAGGGTGGGCCTATTTTGAGCCTGAAATATTTGAACAATATCTCCTCCTGAACCACTGGGCTGATTTCAATGAAACTTTACCAGAATGTTCCTTGGGTGACTCTTTTCAAATAAATGTTTGCAAAATTTTGATTGACCCTAAAAGTGGGCGTGGGAGGGTAGGGATTATCTTAAGCCCAAAATATTTGATGGACATCTCCTCCTGAACCACTGGGCCAATTTTAATGAAACTTTACCAGAATGTCCTTAGGTGACTCTTTACTTTACTATATGTTTATAGGCATGCAGTTACAATTGTTCATGCTGACAGCATTTATCTTTTAAAAATTCTCAGATAATAAAGATTTTACCCTTTATTCATTCTGAACCTAAAATATATTCCTTGTTTGGCAAGAGGTAAAACATAGTGTGGGGTCAGCAAAAAAACATTGTCAGAGCCATTATATAGTTTTAGGCACTTACAACAGATTTGCGCTTACACATCCATATATAGTCTTGCATCAAAGCCATTTTATGGTTTTTTAGGGTAAATTAAAAATTACAGTTTTGCTCAAAGTGGAATATAATCTTATCAAGGGGGATTATTGTTTTTGAAATGTTAAATTAATCCTACTCAAAAAGTAATGACCGATCCCTGTCCACTACATTTTGTTCTTTATTTATTCATTTCAAGTGGTCAAACTTGAGGTCTGTCCGTTTTACCAGTTAATCGATCATGATTGGAAATCTTGCTCATTCAAAATGTTGTCGCTGCAAGTCCCTGTTATTGTAGTCTCTTCCAAACCAAAGTACAGTGAGTAATCAGCATCTATGATATCTGAGAAACAACTATGAAGGATCAGGAGATATAATTATTGTCATGCTGAATAAAAACCTTTACAAAAAAAAATAGCATATTATAAATCAAAGTGCTAAGAGTACCTACCAGGATGCGCTAATTTTTAGTCAGTATTTATTTTGAAAAGAATATTTTTTATTGCTTTCTGGTTGAACAATCAGGTGATTAGATCAGACCGCTAAATGTGCAGGCTGGTCTTTGTCTATTCTTTCTGTCAAAGCAGAAGGTTTCCAGGTTCTGAATGAGAAGTATTAAGACTGTTCCTTATATTCATAATTATTATACTTGTAACAACATAGTAAACAATATCCCTGGATCATATAGAACAGTGAAGGCCTTATTTAAGGATCTGATTTAAAACAGTTTTCTATTTATTTAGAATCAAACAAAGAAGATTTAATAAAGAGAAGCCAATACCTGTTTAAGATCAAAGTCTGCAATATTTGCTTTTAGCCACTTTGGTATGCTCTTCATATTTATTTTTCTCCATTTGAGGACATTGATTTGATTTCTTCTTCATTTTGATGGCTTCTTCTGCTCATTGCCTCCTCACTCACTCACGCATGCACTATCCTGTTTAGATTATCCAGGCCGTTGATCAATCCTCTTCAGAGGGTAGGGCCTGGCTGCCTAGTCGAGATCTAAGTTTTCCTTTCCATGTCTTGCGATCAAATGGGTTGGTGTAGCTCAAATCTACAATCACATGGTCTCCTACCAGTTCTTCCCAGGAACGCTTTGGTCTGCATAGGCTCAGCTCGCTTCTGTATTCATGTATCTAACCTTATACACCCAACCTGTGCTACCTAAATCTACATGACCAAACCATCTCAATCTTTTTTGCTCTGAGGGTGCTGAGTAGGTCTCTTATGTGCAGCTGTGAACTAACGGTCTTGGTTGTTGCCTTGTCGTCTGGTTTGGTGCTACAAATCCACCTCAATATGGCCTTTTGTTTCTAGACAGCTTCCTCTGTGTGCTGGCTATCACAGCCAATGTGTCAGATCCATAAAGAAGTATAAGACAAATATAATTGGTGTATATTCTGTCTCTGGATCTGATTGGTAGTTGCCTGTTTTTGAGGATGGGGAGGAGCTCTCTAAACTTCTTCCATGTCACTGGGTGAGATTAGGCCAGAGCATGGTTTGCAATTAAATTGGGGATCTGGTTTGAGTGAACCTTTTTATTCCGCTACATTTCTTATGGACCCAGTGGAAACAGCTGTTATGGAGGATGGAGTTTTGACCTGTACAACTGAAGCATATGGAGCATAGGTACTTTACTAACTCTTTCCCAGGTACTTGTTTTTGGCAGGATATCATTACTTTGGTCTTGCTCATATTTACCCGAAGTCCCTTTTCTTCCATACCCTTCTTCCATTGTGCAATTCTAATAATCAGCGCATCCAGAGAAGTGTTGACAATTTTGAGTTCATCGGCATATAGGACTTCCCAGGGGCAACTGGTGTGGAATTGTACTTAGACTGTTTCATGAACAATTATAAACAACAGTGGGCTCAGAACAGATCCCTGATGGACACAGACTTAATTTGACATAAAATTCGTCGCTGTATATTACCAGACAACGTGCTTGGCTTCTGTGGTTACAGTACATAGACTGTATGACTCTGATAAGCCATTCCTCTACTTTAAGATCTGAAAAAAGTTTGAAAAAATGTACACTGCCATGTACATGAGTACTCATGCACAGGGGGATAAATTTTCATGTTTTGTGAATGTCTTCACCTTGATCACAATGTTGTTGTTTGAGTAGCTGTTGATACCTTTAAGCCGAAATTTATGAACTTAGTTCTCTGATTTTTTATGCCTACCCTCTCCCCCCTTCCCCCAATTGATCAGAGCAGGTGCATATTGATTTACTGATTCACAGGTAAAGGGGGGGGGGACGGGGCTAATGCCAATTTCCTCATTGAATACACTCTATGAGACACATGTTTGGTCCAATTTTCATGAAACTTGGTCAGGATGATTGCTTGGTCACTAGGATGAAATCCTATTAAATCTTGAAAATAGGAAGGATCTGTTTACAAACACAGGCCTTAATGATAATTTCCTTGGCAATACCAAAACTGGCGTCAATTTTAGTCCAATCCAAATGAAACTTACACATAGCAAAGCTTTTTTCTAAATGTTCCTGGACTTAATCTAACATAGCAATGTATTTTGGTTAGCCTTTAATGTTCATTTTATGATATTTTAAGATATTTCAATATGCTAAGGAAAGATTCAAGGAAATGAAGTGTTCATGGTGAGCAATATAAGACCTTCATGGTCCTCTTGTTTCACTTGCTCAACTTTTGAGTTTTAGATCAATATTACATTATTTCCCTGGATTACTTTGGAAAAGTTCACAGGGTTGAATTCAGGGCCAGATAACAAGGGATTTACCTTTGCCTGTGTTGGCCGGAAGTTTGTTCACTTCGATTATCACTGAAGGGCCACTTGACCCACTTCAAGGTAATAACAGGGCCTGGTAGGGTGTTCTGGAGTATTATAATACTTAATTCCTTCCTTTGTGTCAGATAATTGATACATCAGCATGTATTTAATATGAGAAACATTTGGAAAAAATGGTGTAATCGCTAATAAAGAGCAAAATGTCACCGTTTGTTCCAATGTTTGGCTTTATAGCTAAGTTTTTTTCCATAATTTTCATAAAATACTGATCTTGAATTGGTTAATTAAACATTTCTGTAGGAATTTTTAAACAAAAAAATTCTTGATGTAGGGTGTAATCAAACAAGTACTTAAATTTAATGCATTTATAAGTGTGTAATGGATTATATGGATTATGGAATTTTGACAAGGGATATCCTTACAAGACAGTGCAGAGGGAAGACTTTGGAATATTTAAGGCTTATCAGTTTGCTACACTATTTCCTAGATGCTGGAGACTTAATTGATTCCTATCTCTAAACATTTTATTAGTTTGTTTATAACTCTAAAGGGATTATGGTAGGATTATGATCGGAGGGCAAAGGTAACTGTGTAAAGTTTTCAGTAGATTGCTATCAATTTGGATATGAAAGGTCCTGTGGTTGGATTTTATCAATTTTCAACAGTTTTATGGATTTGATAACAAATGAAGTACTACTTTTGGAAAATATGAATAGGTAATATTTGCTTTCTTATCATTTATGATAAATACTAACCTTTCAGAAGAAAACAGTAATTCAGAACTTAAAGGATGATACATTTACTTATATGAAAATTAAATGTTGTAATTGGTAGAATCCGAGAGAATTTTGCAGTCATCCTTTCTTGCAAGCTTGCTTTTACTTATATTCTTCTGCACATCAAAATCCACAATAAGATTCTGATGTTTTTAGCTTGTCTGTTTTTTGAGAAGACCTGAGGTATTGTCATCACCTTGCATGGTGTCATTTGTGTGTTATTGTTGTCTGTGTGTGTATTTCTGTTTATTTATCGTAGCTACTGTAGCACATGCTCATTATGAGCGACGCCCTCAGAAGACGGTTAGTTGTTACGGGGGATAGTGCAAGGATACATGAAGAAACTACTGCTGAGATCCGCCATGGTTCTTTAACTTGCTTAGTGTAAAGCAGCGTCTCATGGGACCTCGGTTAAACGTCTCATTCAAAAGGCAATTAGTTTTGTTAGTGTGCTAGCCCCTTAATCTAACCCACGCGGTCGAACTTCAATGGTTTTGAAGTCAGATGCTCTACCAACTGAGCTAATCGGGCTGTCATTTTTGTTGTCATGACATACTTTACATTATATATGGCATATCCCACTTGTTTATGAAGATATCTTCATGAAACTTGGCATGAATGTTCTCATCACAAGAGCTATCTAGACTATCAAGTCGGATAAATTGGAAGCATTTTTGTAAGAGTTATGTCTGTTCTTTTACTTGAATTTTTTGTATTATCCACCACCTGCAGCTGAACATTAGCACCTGTTTGTTGTGCTCCTGTTTTTCGTTGAAGTCTCCACCAACATTGAAGGGGACATGTAGTAAATGACATCAGAGTCATATCCCAACAGAATTAAGAGCTGTAAAAGTTACATGGATATCAATATCAGTTGGCATTATTTGATATTTTAGCTTAAGTTACAAGGTTTTAGAAAAAAAAATACCAACTGATAATATTAGCACTTTTTAGTAAAGACAATTAATTCACAACCAGTCACTGATAATGAGTAAAGGTTCTAAGATTATAAGCTAGACCCTGAAAAAATTGCCTGTGTTTTGAAAGCATTTTCAATCTGATCTATAAATTAGAAACATAATGATAAATGATGAAAAATATACATGTATTTGCGCAAATAGTTTGTTTCAGAAAGGGTTTATATATTAACTCTTTTGACTTTTTGCAGCCCATGAAGAAAAAAAAAATAGAAAACATTATTGAAAATTGATATCTAAGCTTTTTTCAGGCAGCTTCTTCATTGTCAACAATGATTTTTTTCCACAAAAGAAAACAGATATAAAAAATTCATGCACAAAAATTTGTTGTCTGCATCTTCATTGAAATTAGCATTCCATCAATTGCTCAGCATGCCACAGTTGTAACTGCCTATATGTTTATAGGCAGTTACAGCTGTGGCCTGCTGTATGATCAATATGTTTTTGTCTGGTAAAAGGTTAAAGTGACTGTAATAGTTTTAAGGCATATTTAGCATACCAAAAAGATCTTGAGTATGAATTTATGAAATTTCATTGTTTGAATTCCTTTCAAATTTAATTTGATAGCTGGTTGAGAATTTATAATGAGAAATTTAAGTTGTAAATGGATTAAATAACCAAAGTTGAGATTATACGAGAAGTTTCAAAATTTGCAGTGATGCATTAAAATCGATTTTTATACATTAATGAAATTTTGCTCCATATGAAACATACCATATTTATGCTTTGTTATATAAATATATACAGGAAGCTTTTATGGATGTTTATAAGTCATAACCCATTTTCTGATGAAATGCAGGGGTGTGGAATTCCCATGCCTGACTTGTCCGACTTGGGCTTTTGTACTTGAGGACAAGTAAATTTTTCTTAGCCACTTGTCCAAGGACAAGTAAATACCAGGGCAAATCTTGGAATGTTACTTAAAAGAATTAAGAGAGAAATCATCCTAATGTTCATATAATAAGGTAGAAAACATTGTTTTTAATGAAGAAAATGCTGGATACCAGCATTGTCTTCAACAAAAGGCAATGTTTTTTTCAAATTGTTCTATTTACTCTTTAGCGGACAAGTTCATTTTGATCCTGGACGAGTAGAAAATCCTCTTTTACTTGTCCAGGGACAAGTGGAGAAAACTCGTATTTCCACACCCCTGTGAAATGCATTCATTAAATTTGCCTTTTTAGCTCACCTGAGCACGAAGTGCTCAAGGGAGCTATTGTGATAGATCGTTGTCCGTCTGTCCGTCACGGCGTCAAATTTTTCTTTAAACGACATCTCCTCCTAAACTTATGGGTCAAAATCAACCAAACTTGGCAGAAATATTCCTTGGGTGGTTCCTTGTAAAATTTGCTCAAATATGGAAAGGATCCGTGCCATATCATGGGAAAAGGGGCCTTAATGACAAATTTCTTGTTTACACTCTAGAAGCCACAAATATGGTCCAATCTTCATGAAACTTGGTCAGAATGTTTGTTAGGTCATGAGGATGAAGTCTATAGAAAATGGGAAGGAGCTGTGCCATATCACAGAAAAAGGGGCCTTAATGACAATTTCGTCAACAATTTCTTTAAATGACATCTCCTCCTAAACTTATGGGTCAAAATCAACCAAACTTGGCAGAAATATTACTTGGGTGGTCCCTTGGAAAAAATGGCTCAAATGGAAAGGATCCATGCCAAATCAAGGGAAAATTAAGGGACCTTAATGACAAATTTCTTGTTTACACTCTAGAAGCCACAAATATGGTCCAATCTTCATGAAACTAAGTCAGAATGTTTGTTAGGTCATGAGGATGAAGTCTATTGAAAATGGGAAGGATTTGTGCCATATCATGGAAAAAAAGGCCTTAATGACAATTTCGTCAACATTTTCTTTAAACGACATCTCCTAAACTTATGAGTCAAAACCAACCAAACTTGGCAGAAATATTCCTTGGGTGGTCTCTTGTAAAAATTGCTAAATTGGAATGGATCCATGCCATATCACAGGAAAAGGGGCCTTAATGACAAATTACTTGTTTACACTCTAGAAGCCACAAATATGGTCCAATTTTCATGAAACTTGGTCAGAATATTTGTAAGGTCATCAAGATAAAGTCTTAAAAATGGGAAGGATTTGTGCCATATCATGGCAAAAGGGGCCTTAATGACATTTTTTTTTTTACACTCTAGAAGCCACAAATATGGTCAAATCATCATGGAACTTTGTCAGAATGTTTGTAAGGTCATGAGGATGAACTCATTTGAAAATGGGAAGTATCCGTGCCATATCACGGGAAAAGGGGCCTTAATGACAATTTTCTCATAAGAGCTCCAAACGCCACAAATATATAGTCCAATCTTCATGAAACTTGATCAAAATGTTTGCCAGGTCACAAGAATGTACTCTATTGAAAATGGGAAGATTCATGCCATATCACAGGAAAAGGAGTCTTAATGATAATTTCCTTGAAATATCAGGTGAGCGATCTAGGGCCCTCAGGGTCCTCTTGTTCTCATTAATTTTGGGATATGGATTTTAACCTTAAATTAGTAAGAAAGTTTCACTATTTTCATAAAATTAAGGTTATTTTAACCCTTGTCATGCTGGTTCTAGAATATTCCTTCTTTGGCAGGATGTATGAACAAAGATCAGTCTGCACATAGGTGCTGTCTGATCTAAGTCTATACCACCTGATTTTTTCTTTTTAAACCATAAAAATTATAAAAATGTATTTCCAAAATGGAATGTTGACTAACAATAAGGAAATACAGACCTTTGATATTTTTTAATTCAGTATGGCAAGGGCTTATGAACTGAAGTGGATTTTCAGTAGTAAAAGAGAGCTACTCCCCTGCATAGAAGTTAAAGGACTGGTTCTTGAATGTTCTGGTTATAGTGTAAAAAGGAAGTTGAAGAACTCTTTAAGTTTTAGAATTGGAGAAAGAATTTGAATAAGATCTTATTATTGAACTTTTAGAGCTAGTCTTATTTCCTGTTTTCAAGTTCAAGAACCTTGAATGGTTGTTCATGAACTGGTTCAAGAACTAGGTCTAGAATTTCTTGAACCAGTTCTAGAAGTAGGAGTTCTTGAACTACCATTTTACTTTCTTGAATATTCTAGAACCAGTTCATGAACATTTTTGCAGGTCTATTTCAGGCAGGGCCCTATAATTATAGGAAATAGTTCTTGAACTCAAGTTTAAGAACCTTGAATGGTTGTTGAAGAACTGGTTCAAGAACTAGTTCTTCATTTCAAGAACTAGTTCTTGAACCAATTCTAGAACAAGGAGTTTTTGAATTACCATTTAGAATGTTCTAGAGCCAGTCATGAACTTTTTCACAAGGGCTATTTAAGGGAGATCCCTATTATTAGAGGTAATGCAGTCATTATTCACATAGAAATCTGTAAAAAAAATTAATAGTCTGAATGAAAAAATGCTTTCTTTAATAAGCAAATACTGACCATAATGCAGATGTCAAGATTATATGTCGGTTGAGCCTTTCTAAAATCTTTATTTTTCAACCAAACTCTTAAGTTGTGGAATCATCTAACTGCAATGGCAATTACTACCCACTTTATAGGGCTTATGCAAGTATGATTAATATATTTATAGAAAAAAAAAAAAAAGAACCCTCATCATGTTTAGCTCATGTATAAATTAGAGAAGATAATTATGTATAATGAAAATCCAAGGGCCTCTACATTTCTGGATCAGTCCATGAAAATAAGTTGAGCCAAATTTTTGGTAACAGTCACATGTTAAGTTCAAGTCCTTCGAGTTACAGTATCTTTTAACCCAATTGACCTAGTTCTCATAGAATTTGAATCCCAGATTGTTGTTTATTTTTCAAAAGTCTGTTTCTACTTATAACTGTTTATAATTCAGATTTATGTACAATAAAACTTTCTCAATTTCAAAACTTGATCATATTGTGAGGCACTTACAATATAAGACCAGCCTGCGGGGACATGACATATAATGTTTTATGATATGACCTATGTCGCAGGAGTAAAATAGTCCCGTTGAATATTTTTGATATTACATGAGAGTTATTATACTAGTGGATTAGAGCAAATAGCAACGCTATTTTGAAACCCTGAAAATGACATCATAATGTATACCGGTATATTGTAATGTCGGTTTTAAATGGCGTTATTAGTTACGCGGAAAATTGAAATGATGAATTTCAAGAATTTTGGCGATTTTTTTGCAAAAAATTCAGGTCATATTAAAAATAGAATATTTAATTTGTGCTCATAAAACACCAAATTTATTAAACTCCTCTTAAAAAACAGATAAAAACTCGACACAGCCTCGTTTTTATCTGTTTATAGATGTCTATTTTAATAGATTTGGTATTCCATGACCACTCTTCAATATCCTCTATAGCCTACACTGTTTGCATTCAACCTTTTGTTTTAAGGTGAAAATTCATCTAATCTGGTTGAAATGTCAAAAAAAAAAATATATACTAAAAACAATAGCATCTTAAAATTATTTGAAACAATATGAATCAAGCAGGACAGGGTATAATGAACAAAACAAGGTCACAACCTGGGGAAGTAGAAAAGTTAGTGAAGGAGACAAATGGACCAGAAGCTCCTATAAAAGATAACATGATAGATAGCTAATTGATTTGACAGGTACAGGCCTTTATCAGTACTATCGTCATTCTACCATTACCAATCAAGGTCAGAATTACAATACACTGTCCTGAGCTCAAACATATTGCAAGAAAAGATTAGGTTGTTACTAGCAAAATTGTCAGGCATTTGGCAGATGATCATGCAGCCATAGCTTGGCCCTTCAACTTTCACAAATCTAAAAGACGTAGCCTACGATGGTAGATTTTAGATTTAATATATGTCAATGATGTGTTGATGATCTAAGAAAATTTTGCTAATGAACCAGACAATTCACAAATCATTCATTGACTTGTTAGCCACTTATTCACCCATTTTACCACAGATTTCACAAAAATGGTTGCTGACAGATGGCCTACAAGTCATTGTTTCTATGTGACAGTAGCTTAAGTTAAAAATAGAAATCTTGGTAACCTTTTTTTTACTTACCCAGTGTAAGATATTATTTTTGTTATTCAGGGTAATTTTTTGCAAACATCATATGAAAAAAGACTCGTATTATAAGAGTTAATTCTCTGATTCCTGGGAAAAAGGTTTATCATTTAGGAGTCTGAGACTTCAATTATGTTTCTAAGTTATTTGACAGCCCCTTTGAAATCTGGTAACTATCAGGGGTATAATTCTTGGTCTCAATGAGACCTCTGTACAAACAGGGTGGGTGTATCAGGTTAAGTTTGTTTAAACTGTCAAAGATGTTTGCTGTCTGGTCAAAGTTTACTGTTTTGATTAAAAATTGTCTGTTTACCAAAAATAATCCATTTTCTCTTCATTATAAAGCATAAATTTTTATTGAAACCTCTAATGATGCCTAGCCGGTAATGACCATTACGATAACAATATTGACAACCTTGTATTAAACAGCTTTGAAGAAGTTGTATGGAAAAAAAAGAAATATTTCATGCAATTTCTCAATTGTCCCAAATATTTTTTTCCCCCCAAAAAATTAGAGCTGTTTAAGATTTGTTGAACTGTATATTGTTGTCTGCATCTTATATGAATTTGGACCAAAATTTAATTTTATCATGAGGTTCATACGTATTGAATTGAAGATTCATCTTTGAAGATATTATGTTACCCCCACCATCCCTACTGTAATATAGTTGTTTGTATCTACTTCAAGGTTAAAGCCACTTGAGAAGGTCCTGGACAATAAAATAGTTATATAGACACAGTATGTCACCTTAAGCATTCAGCATTTTTGTGGTCATCTTGAACTAGGTCATGCTGCTGATAAAGGTGTATCACAGGCCATCCTTTTCAGAAATGAGCCAGTGTGTGATATTTCCAACAATTTGACATTTGCGTTAGTTGCAAATATTGAGCAGCCTATAGACAGTCACACATTGCAATTAAAAGATTTTCTGTCTATCAAAATATACTTTGATACCTGATCTGCCCAGAAAGCGCAAAGTAAAGATCCTGGACAGACTGTGCAAATGCACAGGCTGGCCAGAGTCTTTTAATAAATGGTACACATTTGAAATAGTTGGAAATGTCACACACAAGCTAATATTGGTTTGATCTCTATCCAGTGTTTGTCCCAGACTGGGCTTGAAAATTCTTGAAATTTCTACTTGTCCTACTATATAGGAAAATATAGTGTTACATTTATTTCATAATTGAAATTTTGAAAAATCCACTTGTCCTGCTTATATAGACAAAGAAGAAAAAATTCATGCAGGACGAGAGAACGAGTAGAATTTTCAAGCCCTGCCAGATCTGGCTATAGGATTTTGGCAGTTTATGGAAGCTGTTGAGTGATATTTTTGTTGGTCTGATGACCCTGGGTAGTGTGTAAAAAGTGGAATAGGATGGTGACCAATTATTTTAAGTATTTTACACTTATACTGTATGCATTCTTCACCACCATCACGCTTTCAACATATCTCCTTTGGAAAAAGTTCAAACACTGGTGTTTGGTTGTTATATAACATTAAATGGCAGTTAAAGAACGTTTAGAACTAGTTCTAGAACTGGTACAAGGACTAATTCTAAAAGATCAAGAACTAGTTCTAGAAGTTCTTGAATTGACATTTAATATTCTAGAACATTGAAGAACAAGTTCTCGAATTTTTTCACATTCTAGAACAGTCAATTACTAAGTTCTTTCACTATTTGGTAAGGGACGAGCAAATACAAAATCTGAGCATTAAGAAATTGTCAGATGTCTGACAAAAATCAGGCAGTTGCCTCTTGAGATGGCTGAATGAGCAAGTCAGCTGCTTGGATGTTAGCTGCTGGAGGATCAGATGTTGCGGTAGTATTGGTTTGAAAAATACCAGGAATCCATTGGTTGGTGCTTCAGCTGTCACAACATTACTAAAATAATGTTTAACTCCATATAAACATAATATTAATACAATCATGCAAACTTTTGGGTGAATAAGCAAGTAATGTACCTTTGCTTAACTTTAGTCCAATAAGGAACACTGACCATAAATGTCACCTTCACTTAATTAAAAGGGATGGGTACCGAGGTGAAGAAGTTTTAAGTGGTCTAGCTGTGAAGTCTATTTATGACTTTTTTATAGGTCACCCAGCATAAATCATAATTATACTGAATTTTCCTTTGTTTCTGAAATACCTATAATCCACAATTTTCACAGTTGCAGGGCAGAGCCTAATCAAATGTTTATAAGGTATAAGGTATAAGTAAAGTTCGCTATTTTGACTCGCCGATTGTATACAAAAGTACCGTAATCACAAGTCACGTTACCATATTCGAGTTATAAATCAGCTTTTATTTATATATTTTTTATTTACTCACTTTTATGTATGACTTGAAACCTTAAACCATAGGTTGGTAACTAAACGCTTGTATATTCAGCTTGTTAAGCCAACTTACTTTTGAAAGAACCCAAAATATTGAAATTACATCATATCTGAACAAATAGGCTCTGCCAGGTTAATAATGATGCAGAATACCTTTATAGTTTAATTAAGTTATCAATAAGTGTCTCCTAATTATCAAGTATGGCTCTGCTATAGACCTGCCATCCTATCTCCAAGAAAAAAAGTAAGAAACAAAAAAATGAAATATATAAGAAATGAAAAACACAAAAATAGATACAATCTATACTATATAAGACAAAATGTAAGGAATTGATGTGATGATTTGAACATTCATGAATTGATATTTGAAACATAACATATAGCTGTTTCTTAACTTTATTTTTATAATTGACCAGACAAAAATTATCAAATAATTTGTAAAAGTATTGGTCATTTTAAGGTCAATTTTTTACAAATGCATAAACTGTACCCAGTTTGAAATATTCAGAATTATTTTCCCGGTTTTTAAATAGCAATTCTATCTTTTTTCAAGGTATTAAGTTTATGTACTCTAGTGAATGTCAGGGCCACTCTTTAAAGTCAAATATTTGCATTAAATTTTGGAAGTAGACCTAAATTCATGCAGATAAATTTCATTGTGGTTTTCTGTCACAGGCCTTCGACTAGTGTCAAGTTCAAGGTCATGTGTCAGATGAGTAAATATTTTTGGAGATAAAGCAGCATTATTGTCATTGAACGAATGCAATTGCTGTGTTGTAGCATGCATTATATGAAATTTTCTCATCTGGCTTTTTTCACAGAACCTTAAAGGCTGTTTCAAATTACAGATTATTACCAGACATAACAAACACCCAAACAATGAGGCAGTTTGTAAGGAAGGTCTTTGTTTTGACCAAGTAGTTTTCTCTGTGGGTCAGGTGAAACTTTGATAATGACAGGGATTTGAACATTTTGACAAGATAAGTTAACCACACTATTTATGGTGGGTAGTTCTCTTTTGAACTCAGCTGATAATTTCAAGTAAGTTTTGTTTGTAAAGTGATAAAAACTGGTAACCTAATGACTCACTTGATATTTTGTTGACATGTCTGAAGAAAAGGACTATCTTCATAAAATAAAGAGAATATTATTTGAACTCATAGAGGTATGATACTAAATACCTAATTACTGTAATACTATATTCGCACTATTAAAGTGTGATTATGTTTTAGTTTTATACCTAAAAATAAATTTTTCATATCTTGTAATTTAATATCATCAAGCTGAAAGTTAAATTAAGGAATGTTCATTCCGAGCATTCTGAAATAACATTGAAGTTATTTTAAACCAAAGGGTGGAAAAAACTTATACTTTTTCCCCTTGATAAAGAAAGCATATCATGAATTGAAAATTCATTAAAGAGTATTTTCTTTCATCAGAGACTAGATTCTGACTTTGATTAAGTGACAGCTGATAAACTTGTGGGATCCATACTTTTGACGCTCCCTGGGCTTATCAGATTTTGATGGGCCCTTCAAGACCTTTGTGTCATTCAGGGGTCTTTAAACTGTAACTTCTTGAAGATAAAAAGACTTGATGATGATAAAATCATAAGAAGACATGCAATCATACTGAAGACATGCTGTAATTACTAGGAAAAAACTTTTATGAAAATATTATAAAGACTTTCAAGTTTGACTTCTTATTGTTTGATAATATCATATTTGAAAATTTTGAGAAATAATCTAAGCAGTGGATTTGGGAGTTTAATTATGCTGCCCTTCAAAGAAGAGGGGGTATATTGCTTTGCACTTGTCAGTCCGTACTTTGATGTCAATACAATTTTACAAAAGCTTTTAATTCAGCATGACAAGGGTTAAGATATATATTTTTCCATGATGTAAAGCCATCAGAGCTGGAACCCTAGGGAAGGGTTATCAGAAGAGGTCATCATACAGGATTGCATCCACAGAGCTACAGGATTGTGGTAGCTAATAATGGAAGAAAATTACCAGCCCTGTGTTCAGGATGAAAACATTAGCGAATCGCTTTCGAAATGATACCTCGCTTTGCATGTGTGTGCACAAGCAGAGCCGGGTATCATCTCAAAGCGCACGCCAAACGCTTTTACATCCTGAACACAGGGCAGATTTAAAAATATGCAAGAATAATACACAGACTCCATAATCATATGTATAAACCGAGATAACAGATTGCTGATAGATGTCAGTTATACTCGGATAGATGTTTTCTACCATTTTGTTTCAAATATTTTAGTAGATTGACTTTAACATCAAAACTATGCTGTATGTATATGTTGTGCTCCCAAAATATGCTGAAGGTAACATGCCCCGGTGCAGTTCATTAGAGCTGCTTCACGGAGCAGTCTAAAAATCTGAAAAACATAGGGATTTGATTAAATCTGGATCACATAATGTGATGACACTTGGAAGATTTAAGATATTGAAATTAATCAAGTTAAGGTATCTGAATTATTTTTCAAGTAATATTATCACAACCTCTTACAGATATGGTGATTAGATCCAGACAAACACTCTGGATTTCTAACTGGAAGCATGCATCTTAGTAGAGGGCACCCTCTTAAAAGCTAGCTCTCTATATAATCTTTCCCAGCAGCAAAATAGATTGAGAGCTGGTTCCTGTGTAATCTAGAACTGTTAGATAGCATAGAAGTGATTTAAGAACTAGTTCTTGAAGATTCTGTATGATCAAAGTATTTAGATTTTTGGATATTTGCGTTCCACAAGCATGTCTTATATGATTTAAAAATTCATATATGATAATATTATCAAATTTGTAAAGAAAATCTGACTTGTGTGGTAATTATTATACTGTGGTAATGCCAATCATTAGCTACAAAGTAATTAGCATTAAAAGGAATTAATACATTTATGGATACACAAATTTAAGTGAGTGATACAGTTTTAGACAAATTTGATCTTTAAATTGCCATCTATGAAAGCAATTTCTTGCAATATTTTCAAGAGCTTTTGTTTCTCTTTAATTTCAAAAAAAAGTGTGATTCTGTTTGAATCGGTTCAATATTGAAGGTGTGGCTGTGCTAAATGTGACATTGATTAAGATGGCCTTCATTGATTGTGAATTATCACCTTGAGTCTATGCTTCTGAATCAAATTAACCTTCACAGATAAAATATGATTATAACTGGCGCAGTTTGATCTTTATTACCTCCCTTTATCTGCAGTTATCAGAATTTAATCAATGGGCCTATTAACCCTTCTGCTGCAAGATAATTATTTTAGGGGGGATTTTATAAACTATCCAAGTGCCTATGAATGTATAGGCACTTACTGTAGTTTTGAAATTACTCCTTGATATGTATGATAAGAATTAGCTGTTCAATATAAAAAAGAACATTGAAAAGTCAGTAAACAAGTAAATTTGATCTTGCTAGTGTATAATAATTGAATCTCTATGTAGCAAGGGACTAATATTTTCTTGAACAACATCGACAGACGGAAAAATAATCAGGTCAGACTGAGATAATACATAGGGTACAATGTCAGTTTACATTTTATGATATCCAATCATCTAAATATTGATAAAAAACATGACAAGAGTAACATAAACTTAAGTTTGATTACTGAAATTCCTCTAAAAATAGAGCCCTCCCTTTAAATAGTAGCACCCCTACTTTTTTACTAAGAAAACCCACTTCAAAATGCCTAAACTTTTGGAACTTTTTGCTACTTTTTCTTAAATTGAGATGAATTTCCTTTAAACATTATCATTTATATGATTGTTTAGAGGAAGCTCACCTTGAATTAAAGGGAAAAGGGCATAAAAGACATCAATTTTAATGATTTTTTTTAAATCAGAAAATGCATACTAAATTCAAGCTCCCTTAAGACCAAGTTATGTATAGCTCTGGGAGCCTTTATTAGGAGAAATATGGTATCTTGGCTTTTTTTTCCCCAGGGGTTAATGTTTAGCTTCATCTTTAGCTCATTAGTTCATTTTTGACTCCATTAAATGGAGGTTTTGTGGTCTGGAATGTGAACAAGTTAAGAAACTTGTTCTAGAATGAACTATAATTTTAAATGGCAGTTCAAGAACTTTTAGAACTAAGTTCTTGAACTTAAAGAACTAGTTCTTGAACCAGTTCAAGTTCTAGAGCTGGTTCAAGAGCTAATTCTAAAAATTCAAGAACATGGTCTTGAAGCTCTTGAACTGTCTTTTAAATAAATGTTCAAGAAAATTCTTGAATTTTTTTTTTGCAGGGGCCTGTGCGTTTTGCATGTTGGCCCTTGGTTGTCTGATGCTGTCAACAATTCTTTAAATATCTAGACTTAAACTTGCAATGTAGATATATAAATGTCTGTGTTATCTTGTATTCCCACCCAACAAAAAGATATAAAGAATAAAAATAGCAAATAATGTGGTGATTTTAAATCAGATAAGGTAGTTTTAATTTACCAAAGGGATTAATTAATTATGTGAACAGTGGGATAATGTCTGCAAAAATTAATGTAATGCACTGCTGGAAAAATGTATCACATCCTGTTGTGCACTTTGTATTTTATGTCTGGATGTCGATTTTTTAACAGCCATCTGTGAGTTTGTGCAGATAAGGAATATTGGTATTTAAATTGGAACAAACATTTTTATTGCTTAATCAGTCCATGTCACACTGAACTTGGAATATTCCTGTTCTGGCTGGAGGTTTAGACAAAGATCAGACAGCATAACTTGAAATCTATACCACCTGATTGTCTTTATGAAACCCCAAATGTTTAAAGATATAAACAAACAAAATTTATTAAAATGAATGCTTGCTTATAATAAATGCCTCCACTACTCTGAACAGTCTGTCAATCTGTCCAACTTTATATACCCCTACATCTACTGATTGATTTCAATAAAACTTGGTATATTTAAAATTCGTTCTCCATCATGAGAATTATTATAATGTGCTATTTGAAAGGAATTTTCAGATAGCTATTTAGCACAAGGCTACAACTCAATGTCAAATGTTGAAATAGCAGACGATGACGGCAGTTTTGTCCTGTGACAACCATCTAATAATACAATTTTACCAATTTAAGTTTTTTTATTTAACATGACACAGCCATGTGAATCTCTAAAGCTGAAGTTATAGGATAGGTTTTTAAAGGTAACCTAACAATATAAATAATGAGTGAAGACGGCATGAATTATGAATTACCTCCCTTTGTTACTGTCAAACAGCTGTGACAGTATCAACAAAGAGATTTCTATCTTTGGTTGTAAAAATTGAAACAAACCATTTTGTTTTTGTTTTTAGAACATATTGATTGGTTGCTTACGTTGGTCTGTAAAAGTTTTTAATAATCAAACAATTAAAAAAAAATAGAGGTCAAGGTCACTCCATCATGGCTTTTATCTTTTTAGCTCACCTGAGCACATCGTGCTCAAGGTGAGCTTTTGTGATCGTTGAATTTCCGTCGTCCATCGTCCGTCGTCCGTCGTCCTCCGTCAACAATTTCAGTGTTTACACTCTAGAGGCCACAAATATGATCCCATCTTTATGAAACTTGGTCAGAATGTTGGTAAGGCCACAAGGATGAACCCTATTGAAAATGGGAAAGGATCCATGCCATATCACGGGAAAAGGGACCTTAATGACAATTTTCTTGTTTACACTCTAGAGGCCACAAATATGGTCCAATCTTCATGAAACTTGGTCAAAATGGTTGTCAGGTCACAAGGATGATCCCTATTGAAAATGGGAAGGATCCATTCCATATCACGGGAAAAAGGGCCTTAATGACAATTTTCTTGTTTACACTCTAGGGGCCACAAATATGGCCCAATCTTCATGAAACTTGGTCAGAATGATTGTCAGGTCACAAGGATGAACCCTATCGAAAATGGGAAGGATCCATGCCGTATCACAGGAAAAGGGGCCTTAATGACAATTTTCTTGTTTACACTCTAGAGGCCACAAATATTGTCCAATCTTCATGAAACTTGGTCAGAATGTTTGTCAGGTCACAAGGATGTGAACCCTATTAAAAATGGGAAGGATCCATGCCCTATCATGGGAAAAGGGGCCTTAATGACAATTTTCTTGTTTTCAATCTAGAGGCCACAAATATGGCTCAATCTCCATGAAACTTGGACAGAATGTTTGTCAGGTCACAAGGACGATCCCTTGTGATAATGGGAAGGATCCATGCCATATCATGGGAAAAGGGGCCTCAATGACAATTTTCTTGTTTTCTCTCTGGAGGCAACAAATACAGTCCAATCATCATGGAACTTGGTCAGAATGTTTGTCAGGTCACAATGATGAACTCTATTGAAAATGGGAAGGATCAGTGCCATATCACAGAAAAAAAAAATTATGACCTTTGCTTGAAATTTGCTTATTAAATGAGACAAAGATACGAAGGTGAGCGATATAGGACCATCATGGTCCTCTTGTTTGATATTAATTGTGCTTGTTTGTTTAAACATAGAATTTATGAAATAAGTGGTGACAATGAAATACTGAATCAATCAAGTCATAATAAAAGGTATAGAGATGATCAACTTGTTATTCTTAAGTTTTAGATGATGAGTTAGAAAAATTGGGAGATCATGTATGACTTAACGATTTGAAATCCAAATCATGTTTGTAAGATACATTGATGAAATGAGGTAGACTTCAGGCCGCATTACTGAAGAAGAGTTATATATAGCACAGCCTACTATATATAGATAGCTCAACACAAAACAGTTGTAACTGCCTATATATATATCGGCAGTTACAACTTTTCATGCTGAGCCATTGATATGTCTTATTAACACCATGACAAGGGTTAAATTATTAAAATATTGTGAATTTAGTCTAACTTCAGTTCTCATTTGATTAAATTGACTATTTTGGAGATTAATTATTTTTTAGCATACATAACTTAAATTATTATGATTCATACAAACTTTCGTGTCTTTATTAATACTAATTTTCAAGTTTATTTTAATGTGTTTTTGGTAGTCTTCAAGTCTGTCAGATCTCAAAAAATTATTGCTTTTTGTTAGACATGTAATGGTACATGGGTACATGCATGTAATTTCTGTCCATAGGATGATCACATTTTGATGGCTCAGCGAAAAGCAGTTGTAACTGCCTATATGTTTATAGGCAGTTACAACTGTTTCCAGCTGAGCCATTTGATATTTTTTATACCTGACAGATGTACAGATAAGTGGGGTGTAAAGCCAGTCTAAAATCTTTATTTCTAAATGAAACCCTATGTTGTGGGTACTCATTTGAATCGTCTCAACAAGACGATTCAAATGAGTACCAACAACATTGTGTTTACGCTACATTTATAAAAATACTTTGATGTAAAATCGAAAATTTTTCCCCCTATCTGTAGCTCTGACCAGATCTTTGTCCATAAATCATCAAGTACTTCAATCAAATCCTTCATGAATTTTAAGTATTCTAAACCCATCAGTGTAATGGGATTATTGATATATCTCTTGACAGAACACAAATTTAGGACATTCATAATGTACTTAGCACTTCATATGGATCTGAACAATCTGATAAGAATTGACATTTTTACCTTGCTCACAAAAATATTGAGCTCCTCCTACCCCCTCCCATACCCAAAGGAAAAGGCTTCCAAAACTTTGTGGAAAAAGAAGAAATTTCCTAATTGGTGGACGTTTACGTTCACCAGTGTTAATACCACGTTTGAACAATCCTGTCAGATGTTAATAGGTTTTCAAAACAATAGTGCTCATTAAGATTCAATTCACTCCTTTTGAAGAATTGTAACCGTCTGACAACTATGCATTTCAAAAATGGAGTGAAACAAGGAGTCTACGTAACTTGTTGCAACCTCAAAGACATCTTTAAAGTGTGAAATCATATTCAATTCTGAGATCGGGTGAATTTTTTCCTTGCGTAGAACTACTTTTCTGACAGAGTGAGTAATTTGCCCCTTATTTCCCAATGGTCAATGGGAGGTCACTCATGAAATGAAATTACTGGAATGGCAATCTCCCCTGACACTACTTATGTATATAAAACAAATGCAAATTAATGGAAATATCGGTATACACATGAATACGGATACAGTCTGAGCAGGTAAAGTAAAGCATTCAGGCCATGCGATAAAGGTTTATGCAAAGGGGTTTTACTTTACATTTCAACACACGAAAGCCAAACTCGAGACGAGTGTCTGCAATTTTTTACGCGTTTATATGAACACTTAACCTTTCTTTTCTTTGCGAATGAAAATGAAAATCGCGGAACAATCAATTAATATCCTTTTATAGAATTTTTATCTCCACTGGCCAAAGGCCACTGGGGCTATTGTCATGGCGTTGTGTCCGTCGTCCGTTCGTGCGTCCGGTCGTAAACTTTTTCTTTAAAAATCTTCTTCTCAGAAACAACTGGATGAATTTCAATCAAACTTCACAGGAATGATCCTAGGATGATCCTCTTTCAAAGTTGTTCAAGAAATTTAGATCCAATGACAAACATGGATTTAATGGGCGTGGCTTATTTCCAAATATGGTTAAAAGTGGGTTTTCTCAGATTCTAATTGATGGATACCAATTAAATTTTACATGAATGATCCTTTAGTGGCCTTTTATCAGTCTATAAAAAATTATTGTGATCGGTTGAAAAATATGTATTTTATGGGCGGAGGTCATTTTTCTATATGTTATTTAGTCGAAACTTTGAAAATCATTTTCCAGAATGTAACTGATGGTTTTCAACCAAATTTCACTCGAATGGTACTTTAGTGATCCTTTATCAGGCTACCAGAAATTATTGTGATCAGATGAAAAATAATTATTTTAATGGGCGGAGGTCATTTTTGTATATGGAAACTTTAGTGGAAACTTTCAAAATCATTTTCTCAGAATGTAACTGATGGTTTTCAACCAAATTTCACCGGAATGATCTTTTTGAGTAACCCTTTATGAGTCTACCAAAAATTACTTTGATCGGTTGAAAAATATGTATTTTATGGGCAGAGGTAATTTCTCAATATGTTATTTTGTGTTATCTTTGAAACTCATTTTCTCAGAATGTTTTGGGTGGATATCAATCAGACTTCATTGGTATGATCCTTGGGCGACCCCTTTATCATGTAGCCAAAATTATTGTCATTGGATGAAATATATGGGGTTTTTTTTATAAGCGGAGTTCTTTTCTCTAAATGTTATATAGTGGAAACTCTGAAAATCGTTTTCAACATCAGAAGAATCCAAGATATGTAAAAATCTAATCATAACTTTTCTTTTTCTTTAACAAGAATTTCAATCCGGTGAAGCTACCCAAGCCATTCACAGCTTTCTAGTTTAAGCAGATAACGCCATAATTTTTAATAATGAGATTACGGAGAACTCATTAGCATTACAAAATAAGAATAATAACCTAGATCATCTAATTGTCATTTCTTTACTTTTATAACAAATGGATCGGAGAATCACTGTTTAAACTACACCGGGAATAATTCCGAAAGTTATCGAAACCTTGTAATTACAGGACTTTGTTGACGATCGACAATATATGTTGAAAAACGTATATCTGAAGCAAGATGCGGTCAGGTCATTTTCCTTTTATCGTAATTTTACATGTCAAATTTCTCTTTTTCTCCACAAATGGAGGAATCACTCTAGTATGCCAACAGAAACGTCCACCATCAGTACTTTCAGTGCTTTGATTTTTATATATCTAGATGGTGTAATACTTAGAGTGCTCAATGCCAAACATGACTGGCATAACTGTAATGAAATATGACCATTCATTAGATTACTTCTTGATCAAAATGTCACATACATATTTGACAATAATTATAGGTTATCATGACCTTTAGATCCATAGCTACGCCTTTAGATGATACCCATGTGCAAATAGTTCATGAACTGGTTCTTGAATGTTCTAGATCATTAAAAAGTACAAGAGCTCAAAGTTAAATGACAGTTCAAGTTCTTATAGATCTTAAAATTCTAGAACTAGTTCTGGAAGTTTAAGAACTAGTTCTTTAATTTTTGATGTCATTTATGTTGTAGAATGTTCAAGAACCAGTTCTTGATCCTTTTCTGAGAACTTGTTCTTAAACTTTTTTCAACAGGGGGACTAGAGCTTTTAGACATTAGAATGTGTAAGAATCTGGCTGACAGCTCAAAACCATTATAATGTTTCATATGAATTTAAACATCTACAATAGATTTTTACTGATGTTTCCAGGAATTTATGTTTCTCCTAAAATTAATTGAAAATCAGATTTGTCTCATTAAAAAAAAAAAAAATAGAATTCTATGACTAAAAAGAAATTAAAAAATGCATACTTTGCAAGATTGGCTGATTGAAGGGTTCAATCTGTCTATTCCTTTGTTCATCAAATAGCCTTATCATATAGGTTTTCTGAACTATTTAATCAATTCATCTTCCACTGTTATAGTGTCATTAAGTATATGTTATTGTTCATGACATAGCTTGATGGTAATTTTCTTTGATTAAAACTTCTTCAATTCAACTTAAATACAGTGTACCTTCAAAGTGTTTCTAATCAAAGTTTGATGTGAGTGGTCAATACGTCACTATTGTAAGTGCCTATAATTATACAGGCACTTACAATAGTGTTGCACTGTTGCCTTGATTCTTCAACTGTTGTTCCATTTCAACAGTTTGAACAATTTAAAGACATTAGGCTTATTTACTTATATAGTTGGTGTAATGGTCATAGAGATCGAGTAGCTTTCAACAGTCTATTGGGAAATTCTCATCCTAATACAGTAAACAATACATCAATTTATATAATGAAACTGATAGAGAAGATTGATTGTCGTTGAGGGGCAGTGGATTATATTGTATTTGTTTCTTGTACTGTTGTACAAAATGTTGTATTTTGGGCTGGTGGCCTTTTTCTACAATAAAAATATATTATTATTATTAAAAAACAGTAAGTTTGTGCCTCCAATGAAGCCCTTCAGTTATCACTTTTAATTTCAAATAAAAGCTGAATTGTTGACTTGAAATTTCTATGGTTCCTGCAGCACTTGATATTATCACTACAGCATACTGTCTTAAATGCTACAGACCTTTGCCCAACCAGTTGGCAAGAATTAAAAATTATTAGAAGTACCTTCAAAACATGGGCATTACACAAACAAAATATTGTTACCGTAAAATAACATCAAAGGGTTATAATTTAAGAGCAAGTCCCATGACCTTATTGATTTTTAATGATAATTTTAACTTCTTTGTTTGACACCTGAACTACAGGTACATCGTCTATTATAAATCAGGGTTGTGTGTAGAACAAAAGAAATAAAACATTAATTTTATCTCTGAGAGGATACAAACTATAATGAGAAAAGGAGTAGTGGTATCAGGTGAGGACATATTTCAAAAGGTTTTCATCTTTGCATGCATGCATCCAGATTATTTTTCTCAAAAGGGGGGTATGTGTGAGAAAGAGAGCTCTCTGAGTCCCACTCAAATTTATCAAAATTTATAGAATTCATAAAAGGGCAAGCAAAAAATAGTAACTACAACTTGAACCAAGCTGCATGTAATTATGTCATAATATTTTTGTTTTCCATTGATGATATGATCTTTTATGTCCAGATTTTCCTATTCTGCATATAGTTCAGGAACACTTTTGAGTCCCCACATGAATTTATTTGTGTATGTATTATTCACCTTGATTTGGATATTGAATATATAGCCAAGGATGAGGACAACAAATATTAACCTTGGAGCCAAGACTACCAAAACTGAATTTTTAGAATACCAGATTTAATTGGCATTTTATTCAAAACTTAACCTTTGTCATGCTGAACCCGGAGTATTCCTGCTTTGGCTGGAGCTATAGACAAACATCAGCCTGCATATAAATGTTCAGTCTGATGTTAGTCTACACCACCTGTTTCTCACTTTCAAACCAGAATTGTCAATAGATTTAGTTTAATTTTCAAATAAAAATTGGGACTCTTAGCGCTTTTTTCCCTTTAATATTGATGACAATTTTTAGCCAAAATTTATTCAGCATGACAAGGGTTAAGAGGCTAGCATAAAAATAAGAGGCCATCGGGGATTATAGGCGACTGAGGTCCTGCTAGTGTTTTCACCAGTCAGCACTTTCTAAAATGGCCCCTTTCTGTCTGGCAACTCATTACATTTATAAAACAGGACATTAAACCTGTTTGAATAAATAAAATGCTTCATGAATATTGAAGAGCAGGAATTTATGTCCAAATTGCATAACAAATATTTGGCTTATCTTCCCTAAGGTCATGCATTCTTTTTTTTTTGTGAATCTAATGTTAGACGGACTGACTTATCACAATTGACCTCCTAAGTGCAGACAACTAAACATATTACACAGGTCTTACCTAAGATTTTTAGCTCAGCTGTTTGCGGAGAAAACCCAAGGTATTGCTATAGCCTCCGTATCGTTATTGTCGTCGTCGTGCAATAACTTTGACATTTTGTTATATCTCTGGTAACAATCTACTGAAGGCATTCACTTGAAACGTGGCACATATATTCACCATCAAAAGAGCAACCTATACTATCAAGGGGATGCATTTTGTGCAAATTATGCCCCTTTTTCGACTTAGATTTTTTCCCACTATCCAGCACTCGACAGCCGAGCGTAGGCACCCGTAGGCGGTGCTCTTGTTCTTACTATTGCTACACTTTTTCCTAGGCGCATTTCAAGGTCAAATACTTGCAAGGGGATGGTGAATTTTACATTTCTTGTATGGCTCTTGGACAACCATTTTAGTTTACTTAAAGCTATGCCATTGAAAAAGAGGGCTTAAATTGTCAAAAATTCTTGTGAATTTCATTCCCTACAGAAATTTGGAACAGAGATTGTTGAAATTGTTTGCAGGATATTTATGGTTGTGTAACATTTTGCATTTACCAAACAAGTTATGTAAAACTCACCTGCATATCAACCATAGAAAAAGGTACCTGATTCAGGAAAAGCTGCATACATGGTAACCGACTGGTAACAAGACCTCAGGTACCCAGGTATAAAATTTCTACTTGTCCGAGCTCTAATACTCAGATGTCCAAAATGATGCCTTTGAAGTGTGCCTTGAGGTCTGTTTTGAGCTCTGTCCTCAGCAAACATAACTTGAAACAAGGAAACAAAATATGTTTCATAATTATGAATAAGGAGACACTGGGCTCCTTGGTCTAAATTCCAACAATTTGGACAGACTAGTAGATATTGATTGCTGACGTGAAAGTTGTAACTGCCTATAATGTTTATAGGCAGTTACAACTGTTTCGGGCCGAGCAATGGATATGACAGATATAATCGTCAAAAATGGCTGTCACCATCTGCTCCTGGTATGATTAATTGAAATTTTATATCCAATAAAAAAGTCCCACTGATATAATCAATGGGTTAAATCTGATTTCAAATCCTTTGTAAAGTCTTTTAACCCTGCACCAGTATAATCCTTTACTAGATGATAGATAAGGGAGTCCTGCAATTTTCATTGTCAGTTAAGTTAGGATGGCAGACTTGTTATTTTAAAATTATGGTCAATTGTTCAAATCCTTGACTCTCATCAATTTGTCGTAGTCCTATGTGGGAAAGCAGCTTGCGGCAAAGATGTAAAGATAGTACTGGTGAGAAATACCATGAATCCATTGTTAGGTGCTCCAACTGCAACAATAAGACTGAAGGAATGTTAAAAGCATTGTAAAACCCCATTGAAAGAAACAAACCAAATCTTGGCTGCTGCACTGGCCATGCAAGTCTGTCCTCAGCCAAGGCATTTCAGAGCCCTAGCCAAGTAAACTTAATTTTGATTATGATCATCTCTGACAATTTACATGATATAACCTGAATGTAGCGGATTCAAAGTCAAGAACAAGTGCCATATAATCATGCAACTTTATATTGTTGCACATAACCCAAGGAGGTGCCCTATAATGTTTTGGAGTCACAAAAATCAAAGGTCAAGGTCACAATTGATCTTTGTGGGAAAACCATGATTTAGGTAACTCAGACAAAGTTCAGGTGGGGGTATTAGTCCACCTTGGAACAGATCTAGATGTGCTTGTCATGTATTGATTCATTATTTTGGCTCTTCTCTGAAAAAAAGTCTTCGCGAAGAAATTGTAAGTGCATATAATATACTTTTGAATTCTTGATTTAGCCATGGACATCAATACAAGAGATGGAAATCATGAAGTATTGCAATAATGGTCAACGATCTGATATTCTAGACAATTAATGACAGACAAAATATGCCGGACATTTTTAGCTCACCTGAGCATGTAGTGCTCATGTGAGCTATTGTGATCACCTTTCGTCCGGCGTCTGTCCGTCGGTCGTCGGACGTCGGTCGTCGGTCGTCGTCCGTCGTCCGGCGTCCGTCAACAATTTCTTTAAACGACATCTCCTCCTAAACTACTGGGCCAATTAACTCCAAATTTTACAGAAATGTTGCTTAGGTGGTCCCCTTCAAAAATAGCTAAAAGAATTGAAATCCATGAAAAACTCTGGTTGCTATGGCAACAAAAGGTGAAATTTAAGAAAATCTTAAAAATTCTTCTTCTTCTTAACCAGTAGTCCTACAGACTTAAAACTTGGCATGGATGATCAGTTCATAGACCTGAATAAAAATAGCTAAAATTATAACTTTTGGGCCACCAGGTGCGGAGCACCAGGGGGGAGGGGGTAGTACTTTGGGTAAATTTTGTTATCTTTAAGTTTCTTCTTCTTCGGAACCAGGAGCCCTACAGACTTGAAAATTGGCATGGAGGATCAGCATATGGAGCTTTATATAAATAGCTAAAATCATGACTGTAGATTCACCAGGTGCGGAGCATCAGGGGGGAGAGGGTAGTACTTTTGTGAAAATTTTGTAATCTTTAACCTTCTTCTTCTGATGAACCACAAGCCCTACAGACTTGAAACTTGGCATGAAGGATCAGCTCATAGACCTGAATAAAAATAGCTAAAATTATAACTTTTGGGCCACCAGGTGCGGAGCACCATGGGGGAGGGGGTAGTACTTTGGGTAAATTTTGTAATCTTTAACCTTCTTCTACTTCTGAACCACGAGCCCTACAGACTTGAAACTTGGCATGGAGGACCAGCTCATAGACCTTAATAAAAATAGCTAAAATAATGTCTGTTGGGTTGCCAGGTGCGGAGCACCAGGGGGGAGGGGGGAGTACTTTTGTGAAAATTTTGTAATCTTTTACCTTCATCTTCTTCTGAACCAGGAGCCTGACAGATTTGAATATTGGCATGGATGATCAGCATATGGACCTTTATATAAATTGCTAAAATCATGACTGTAGATTCACCAGGTGCGGAGCATCAGGGGGGAGAGGGTAGTACTTTTGTGAAAATTTTGTAATCTTTAACCTTCTTCTTCTTCTGAACCACAAGCCCTACAGACTTGAAAATTGGCATGGAGGATTAGCTCATAGACCTTAATAAAAATAGCTAAAATCATGACTGTAATGCCACCAGGTGCAGGGCACATGGGGGGAGGGGGTAGTACTTTTGTGAAAATTTTGTAACATTAACCTTCATCTTCTAATGAACCAGGAGCCCTATAGACTTCAATATTGGCATGGATGATAAGCATATGGATCTAAAATTAAATAGCTAAAATCATGAATGTAGGGTCGCCAGATGCGGAGCATTAGGGGGGAGGGGGTAGTACTTTGGATCAATTTTGAAATCTTTAACCTTATTCTTCTTCTGGATCAGAAACCCTACAGACTTGAAAATTGTAATGGGTGATCAATATATTGACATTAATAAAAATAGCTAAAATCATGACTGTAGGGTCACCAGGTGCTGAGTGTCTTGGGGAGGGGGTAGTATTTTGAATCATTTTTGAAATCTTTAAATTTATGCTTCTCCTGGATCAGGAACCCTACAGACTTGAAAATTGTTATTGGTGATCAATATATGGACATTAATAAAAATAGCTAAAATCAGAACTGTTGGGTCACCAGGTGCTGAGTGTCTTGGGGAGGGGGTAGTACTTTGGATCATTTTTGAAATCTTTAAACTTCTTCTAATGAACCATGAGTCCTACAGACTTGAAAATTGGTATGGATGATCAGCATATGGACATTAATTGAATTAGCTAAAATCATGACTGTAGATTCACCAAGTGCAGAGCATCTTGGGGGAGGGGGGGTGCTTTGTTGAGAATTTTGAATCCCTACGGCCTTTATATTTGACATGGATTATTCAACTCATTAAAGAAAACTGTAAAAGTCTCAGGCTCAGCCTGTATATCTGGCATAGATTTGCTGATCACAGACCTTCTATGAAAAAAGCTTAAATAAATAATGACCAGGGGAGGAGCAGGGGCGTGGATTATTTCAAATGTTATCTGATTGAATAAGTGAAAATCTCTTTTTCTGTGGTTGCATGGACATACCTAGGTAATGAAGCTTTTTTCTCAGGTGAGCGACCCAGGGCCAACGGCCCTCTTGTTATTAGTAACCCTAGCCCATCTATAACAAAGAAACAGTAGCCCTACCACATTAGAGCTTTGTTTGAGGACAACAAATGACCTTTCAGCAGGCCATTGTTTTGGTCCACTGACCAACAGGCTGCAAGGCGGTAGGGGGATCTCTGTAGTCGGTCACATAATGGTTTTACCTTTCGGGCATAATAATTTTTTGTAACACTATCATGCTATGATTAAATATGAGCCTGTCATTGAATTATTTAAGGACCACACATTCAAAAAGCAGTAAAGCAAGTTATTTTAAACTGATATCTTGAACTCTTAACTTCAAGAACTGGTTCAAGAATTAGTTCTAGAAGCTCAAGAGCTAGTTCTAGAAGTTCAAGAACTAGGTGTTGAACCAGTTATAGAACTAGGCGTTTTTGGGAGGTTTTGGGGGACACAGGTTTTGCAATACTGATTGAGACTAGCAAACAAGTAGCTAAGAGTTTCAAAAACTATCAGTTTGAGCCCAATAGAGTCTCTGGGAGACTATCTTCAGAAAAGAAGTTGAGCCCAAGTTTAAGGTCCATATATATTACTATTATATTACTACCGTATATTGATCTATAACCGATATATATAGTCTAGATTTACATGAGTTCTGTAAGATTATATAGCTGATATTACTTACAATCTAAATCAGGGACACCCAAACTTTAATAAATGACCACATTATAAGATATGAATATTTTGTCCAATTAGAGCCAGTATAATGTTTTGTTGATAACAGAATTAAACCTTAATTGGAGCTTAGTTAAAGGGAAAAAAATATGTACAGATCTTGCCATTTTCAATTGGATCAAGATTTACCTGTTACACCACTACACCAAATAACAAACAAAAATCATAAATTTTAATAGGCTGCAATTAAGTATGATTTATGTGTATCCTTTGATTACCGGGTATATATGTTGTCAAAATTCCCACCTTCTTAACAAGAGGGTTGACAGAAAACTGCCTGAAGAAAAACTATAACCTGCTCATTACTGCTCTATTCATAAGATCCTTAGATTTTTACATCTTTGCACCTTTTTCAACACCTTTACTATTAATGAGCTAATCTTGGATGTTTTAGTGTATGCAAAGCCTGATTTCATTGATTGTTATATAAGATTGATTCATAAAAGGTCAAAAGTAATTATACAATTTTTTTATTTGTAAAGATTTGTATTATTTAAAGAATTTGCATAATATTACAGACCAATAATGAAACAAGTTTGAACCATCAAGGAATCTAACTGATCAGCATGCACTATTATCGTGCTGCTTGGTGATCCATGATTTCGGTAAAGGGGGCTCATACTTACAAATAGGGGGAGGTCAGTGGGTTGTATTCCTACTTTTTCCTGAAAACATAAAATGGTTTGCCTATGATACTCGGAGAGGGGTTCAAACCAACACCTAAAGGTTGTAGACCCATAATAGTCTGCAACATTTCGGAACTCATGGTCTTTCATAATGTTAACAGGGGTTTCGTGATTAACTGTTAAAGTTTATAACTTCCCAAATGTTGTGGAACTAGTACAGGTCCACTACCTTTAACCGTTTAGTCATGATGCTTCCTGCATATTGCTTAACCCTTGTCATGCTGAATAAATTTTGGCTAAAAATTTTCATCAAAATCAAAGGGCAAAAAGCACTGAAAGTTCAAGACGTAGGTCATTTTTTATTTAAAAAACTAAATCTATTGATAACCCTGGTTTGAAAGTGAGAAACAGGTGGTGTAGACTAACATCAGACTGCACATTATGTGCAGGCTGATGTTTGTCTAAAGCTCCTGCCAAAGAAGGAATATTCCGGGTTCAGCATGACAAGGGTTAAGATTGAACCTTTCGGTTGTACCTAGGATCTTCATTGTATACAGGAGAAATTAAGCCATGTAGGGACTATAACTCTCTCTTGACTCACAATAAGTGCACCCAGTGTTTCCGACTATTTGATTTTAATACAAGATTCTTATATATTCAGCATGACAAGGGTTGATATTCAGAAAAATTCCTTACAATTAAAAGTGAAGAAATCTCTGAATTTTATACAACATGGTTGTTAACAATTCATGTAGAAAAAACAATTAATATATTATGGGTGACAGGAAAGTTGATGGAGCTGTTAGTGGTTATTAGTGATTGTCACTGCTTTTGGTTGAAACATAAAAAATTGAGGTCTGCAGTGTTGCTCGGGGCTGGACATTGTCCATTTGTTAACGTTGACAAGCTGGACAAGTTGTTTTACAGATGACACATGACACAAGTCTGGGGTTTTTGTGTGAAATTAGAGAATTTTTTGTTATACTTTAACCCTTTCCTGTTTTACAAAATTTTGGACCTGTCCAAATTCAAAGGTTTTGCAGACGAAAATTTAAAGTGGATTTAATTTGAAAAATAATTATTCTGTAGGGTAGAAAATTATGTGGAAAAAGAAGAAATTACTTGTCCGGAGCAATTTCTTCTTTTTTCACAATGTTTTCTCAATTATAAAATCACAGGCAATTAAAAAGCAGAGGGATTAAACAGCAAAGGGTTAAGTAAGTAGAGGGTTGGCCAAAACCTTTGCTTGGTGCAGATATTCAATAGTCAGTTGAAATGTCATAATACAGTGGATATATTGCTTGACGAAATCACTTCTATAATAAGCAACTAATTTTACTAAGCGGCCATCATTATAAGTGGACCTTCTTAAACGAAAATTGAATATTATTGAATTTTATTTTGTTAGGTAACCCATTAATTGTCTCACGAGACAGATGATTCTATTGAGTTATAACATCTAAAGAATAAGCAAGACTTGTGCAACAATCTGTTCCTTTCAAAATGATCAGCCAGTGTCTTATTTATGATGAAATATTGTATAAAATGACCATTTCCATTGATGTCTCCTTTTGAGTGGACACCTTAGAGGTTGCTTTAACAGAAGTTTTACTATATTTAAACCCTGCAATGTTAAAATACTGTTAAGTATTTATTAATTAAAAAAAAAAGAAAATAAAATTATGAGCATCACATGTGAAAAAACTCTTTAACCAAATTGGGAAAAAGTAACAACTGCATTTCTCAAGACAACTTCAATATTTTCTATTAACCCTTGTCATGCTGAATAAAAAACCATGGCAAATTTATATATAAATCAAAGTGCTGAAAGCTCTGTATTTCCTACTTGAGAGTCAGCATTTGACTTTGAAAATACAATTTCTGAAACTTTTCTGGTTTAAAAAGGAAAAACAGGTGGTATAGACAAAGATCAGATTGCACATATGTGCAGGCTGATGTTTGTCTATAGCTCCTGCCAAGGCAGGAATATTCAGCATTACAAGGGTTAATGTTATTGTTCATCAAAGAAAAAATAATAATGATAAACTGAAATGTACAAGTGCTGTGATGGCAATTCTGTGCATGCAGTAAGATTGAAACAGGAGGAAGCTATTAAATTATTCTGATAGTATCATTAGATTATTATCAAACTTAAAATGATATGATTTGATTACGTCTGCCATTTACTTGAAGTTATTTGTTTATCTTTGTCAAATCTGGATGCAATTTCAACCTTTCTAGAGTTTTTTTTTTAAAACAAAGGAAATTGTATTTGGGATTGTTATGTGGAAATAAATAATATCTTTCTATACCATATACATGGATGTATTAGTGTATTGGTTTATGGAATTCTAATTGACCATTTAGGTAAGAATTAAATAGTGTAAGCTATCAATGTGGGAATTGTATTTCTGTGTTCACCTAAATTTAGTTAAGATGTTATAAATGCAATAAGGAAGAACATGAAAATAGTGGTTCCTCGTAAATGTTTCTGATTCCAGCATTTTTATGCCCCAGTATCGAGAGATCGGGGGCATATTATTTAACTCATGTCCGTCTGTCTGTCAGTCGGTCCGTCTGTCTGTCCGTCTGTCCGAAAACTTAACCTTTGCCTTTTCTCCAAAAGTATTTGACATACAAAGCTGTACACCAAAGTCAAGGTCATGTGACAAGGTCAAGGTCATCTGTCAAGGTCAAACTTTAAAAAAAAATGCTGTTCCGGCGGCATTCGTGTTTCACAAACACATCTTGTTCTCCTAATAAGGCTGTGTCTTCACTTATAGAAGGTCCAATGCACTCTTAACTAAGAGAATTCAATTTACTTTTTGAATCATAAATAAAAATCAGAGAAATAAATTCACAAAATTATTTGAATTTAAGGATTTTCAATTCAATAAAGTGAGTTTTCTCTGTAAAAATTTTAGGGAAAGCTGCTTTTATGGAGGGCACTCGCATGAGGTGCTCAGCAGTCAAGATAAGGGGGAGGTAAAGCCAGTCTAAAATCTTTATTTCAAAATGAAACCCTATGTTGTTTGTACTCATTTGAATCGTCTTGATAAGACATTTTATATGATTATACCAACAACATAGGGCGTTTGTTCGGAATAATGATATTAAAATTTAAAAACCAAAATGTCCGCTTTTTCTGTAGCTCTGGTGACAACCAAATTGTTAAAAGTGGCATTAAAACTCATACAAACAAACAAACAAACAAAATTGCTCTTATTATAGGAACAGTATTTCTTGATAGGGTATCCGGATCATGACTACAAAATATGAGCCTGTGATTGACATTTTCAACCATATCAAGTGTGCACCAAGCAAAGACTCTGGTCAGCCTGTGCTTCTGCACAGTCTGTCCAGAGTCTTCACTTTGCGCTCTTTAGATAGATAAGGTCTAAAAGAGTCTTTAGACAGACAGGCAATTTTCTTTCAGCACTTTGTCGATGTCCAGGCCGCTCAATGTTTGCATCTCAAGACATGTGAAACTGGTAGAAATGTCACGCACAGGCTCTATTTATTTCTAATATTATTTCTAGACCCAGTTAAAGATTATGAACGAACACAGGGGTATGATTCATCTAAACAAATCAGGTAAACCTTTGTATGACCTCAATGGTCTTGGATGGTTTTGAGTTTGTACATGGTAAGATTATATCAGCCATAATGATAAAATCAGTAAACAAGATTAGACTTAACTACAGCTATTGAATTGTCACAGATTAGGAAGTAAAGAAATGCCAACACAAAAGTAAAAAAGAAATTAGTTGAAAAATTCTATTAAAATAGTTGACAGTTAATGACTGCATGCTACAGCCAGTATATTTGCTAGCATGCAGCATTTGACCTTGCATGACTCACAGACCTCGCAGTGCAAAATTAAAAATGCTTATTTTTGCTGTTTTCTTTAAGGTGAAAGGTCAAGGTCACACCTTAAGGTCAAGTAATTTTTAGCACAATGATTGTTTTTTCAGGTGACAATCATATAAGTATTATCATTACTGAAAGGTTTTGCATGGTAGTTTAAATGCTAGTAAACATTTCTGTAAAATTTCCATAATGTATTTCTCATAAATATTGAAAGTAATTGAAAACACATATAAAATCATATTAATGATAGGTCTTTACAAATTAAACAGGTCGTTCAGGGGAGAGGCAGAAGTTGTCCGGTCACAGTTGATTACATCCAGTAGTGTATTTGTATTACATTATCTGAATTACAGTGGCTCGCTATCAGTAGTCGTAAAATGTGTCGTGTCAGGGAGAAGGTTTTTAAGTGTGATCGTAGGTACACCACGTTTTTCAGTTGTCACACAAGGGGATTTCAAATTTAGAATTTTTCAATGTTTTTAGTATGTTTTGAAAAGGAAAAGGAGTGGTAGGATGGAGCTTTGATAAATACAGTAGTGAAGGTTTAGACATGCTAATTTGAGTTTCTTGAAGTGTGTATGAATTAAAATATCTGAAATTAATGTGGTAATTGAACATTAGAGTGTTATGTGTAAAATAGGTCAACTTTAATTGATGTGATTAAAGGTTGTCTATAAATGTATAATTCAATAAACCAGGTGGCGTGGCTTAAATAACATGGGGGAAATATATAGTTTAGGTTTTACTGAAATAAACTGGTAAGATTTTCAGTTAATTTCATTGTACATGTGTTATAAAAAATAGAGAAGGTAAATTTCTATACTTCCTTCAAAAATCCCCAGAGAAATTGAATGTTTCTGGAAGCTGCTGTGTTTAAGGTTTATCACTGTTTTCAACAATTTTTAAAAAAAAATCATGGTGAATTGATTAATTGAATGGAGTTTTACGCCGCTTTCAACATTATTACAGTTATTTCGAGGCGGCTGGAGCACCTAACAATGGCTTCCTGGTATTTCTCTCACCAGTACAACCATCACAACCTTTCCTAGCATCCAGCTACTATCACACATAGGTCTACGATTATCAACCCATTGATGAGAGACAAATAGTCGGAAAGAATGATTGCCGCGGGGGTAAAACTTAACAGGTTTTGCTTCAAGAAATTAAATTATACAAGATGAAGAGATTAAATTTGTTGATTTCATTGAGGTATGAAGCTTAAAACCTTATCACACTCATATATGTACAACCACCACATCCTTTCCTAGCCTCCAGCTGCTATCTCACATAAGTGAAGTAAGTTATATATAATTGTGCTTAAAAGGCTATTATCTTGTTACATATAGGAGCCGCGGTCATAGCCTAGTTGGAAGTGAGCCGGACTGTCAAACTAGAGGTCCCAGGTTTGATCCCTGATGGCGGCACTCATCCCTTTTGACTATTTTTCTCTCACCATTGGGTGGATAATCTTAAACCTAAGTGGAATGCAGCTGGAGGCTAAGAAAGGATGTAATGGTAGTACTGGTGTGAGGAATCCATTGTTAGGTGCTCCAGCCGCCGTTATATAACTGAAAAAAATGTTCAAAAGGCGTTAAACCCCATTCAAACAAACTTGTTACATGTGCTAGACTGAAGTTTTGTGTAAATATTTCTCATGCTAAATTATCACAACATTGCTGTACTAAAAGCTCTTGCAGACAGTATAGAATAAGATCAGACCGCACAGAATGCAGTCGGATCTTAGTTTACACTGCCTGCTTGTGACACAATTATTGAGAAAAACTTGATGAAATGTCACAAAATTGGTGGTTTGTAGGGAATGAAATTTAAATTCAGCAGGATAAGGGTTAATTTACTCTCTAGGGTCTCTCTCTGATGAAGACCTGGGGCCCGTTTTACTAAACATCTTACGATCATTTTTTGCGTAAGTCAAAAATTAAAATTGCTTCTACAGAAGTAACTAAGTATAGAGTTCTTCCATGCATCATCTCATTGGAATCGTCTTTTAACTTCGGACGATTCCGATGAGATATTGCAAGGCAGAATCTAATGATGAATGAAAACAGCAGGTGCGATTTGCGATTTTGACTTACGATTATTTTTTTCGTAAGAAGTTTAGTAAAACGGGCCCCAGCTGATAAATCCAGCCTCAGATAGGACTCGAGGAGTCTGAGAGCAGGGGTGTGGAAATACAAGATTTCTCCATTTGTCCCTGGACAAGTAAGAGTGGTTTTTCTACTCGCCCAGGATCAAAATTAACTTGTCCGAAAAGAGGTACTAGATACATTTGAAAAAAAACATTGCTTTTTGACGAAGAAAATGCTGAATAACAGCATTTTCTTCATTAAAAATAATGTTTTCTACCCTTTGAAATAAACATTATGATAATAATCTTCTAGCTCTTTTAAGTAAAATTCTAAGATTTGCACTGGTATTTACTTGTCCTCGGACAAGTGGCTTAGAAAAATGTACTTGTCCACAAGTACAAAAGCCCGAGTCGGACAAGTCGGGCATGGGAATTCGACACCCCTGCTGAGAGTCTGTGTCTTAATATCACCATGATGGACAATATATATGTTGAATTTTTTTTTCCCTTCTAAAAAAATCCATATAGAATCATTGTTGAATAAAAAAATCCCTTTCCTCTTTATTTATTATCCCAAAGACAATAGATGAAAATTAAGTTGAGCCACTGAGGCTGAGACTTATAATTGGCAACTAAAATATAAAGCAAGTTTTCTTCAGGTTTTCATCGTAAAACAATCTTAGATTTGAAAAAAGAAAAGAAAAAAAATATGTTGACCTATAAAAAACAAATTACTGACACATAATTATTATCAGTGGGTTGTAAAAAATGCCATAACTCTCAGACAGTAGCATTTTCCAGACCAAGCCCTGATTAATTCATTATATCACATTACTGGGTAATGATGGAGCTTATCTCCATCCCTGTGAATAATGCTCTCATCTAAATGGTATTATATAAAGAGTTTAAATTTACTTAACTCGAAATAAAACTACTGGATTTTGCCTAACAAGAAAACGCTCTAAGGTCAGCTATACATAACATGGTCAGGGAGCTTTTATTTAGTATGCATTTTCTGATTGATTCATTTAGGCCCTTTTCCCTTTAAATTGAGTTGAATTTCATCTAAACAATCATTTATATGATTGTTTAGATGAAATTCATCTCAAATTAGAGAAGTCTTAAAAATTGTATTTAGGCATTTGAAGTGGGTATTCTTCGTAAAGAATGTAGGGGTGCTACTATTGGGGAAGGCGCTTTTATTAGAGGAAATGTGGTACATAATTAGGCTTCAGTGTGAAGCAACAAAATAATAATTAAGATTATTCAAAGCAGCTAATTCAACATCACTCAAAAAAATTCTAAAAGGTGGAAAGGATGATATAAAGCATTTAGATTGATATTAATTGTTTCCCCTCCCACATACCTGTTGATTTACCTGTCTGTTTAGTCATAATTTGTAATGTCTCATAATCAGGATTCTTTCCTCTGACAGGTTTTACTCAGAAATTAACAAGAATCGTAACCTTTAATTGGATTAATGGATGGTTAAATATTTCAATTATTGACAAATAAGTGCTGTCAATCAAAGAATAGGTTGATCAATCAAGTATTGAGATGCAATAATTATTTCCCAGTTGTTCCATACATGACTGTATTTAGAAGTCAAGGTGCCTAAGTGAAATTGATTTATTTTCAATGTATGTATTCCAAACAGCTGCCGTTTGGAAATTGCAAACAAAATTCTATTTTAGAAATGGTGTGGACATTTTCAAAAGTATGTGCCAAAATCTACCCTCCTAGTATAATTACTGTTCAAGGCTATTCAAGATACAATGCCTATCAGGGGTGTGGAAATATGATTTTTCTCCACTTGTCCCTGGACAAGTAAAAGCGGATTTTCTACTCGTCCAGGACCAAAATGAACTTGTACGAAAAGAGTAAATAGAAAAATTTGAAAAAAACATTGCCTTTTGATGAAGAAAATGCTGGTATCCAGCATTTTCTTTATTAAAAACAGTGTTTTCTACCCTATGATATGAACATTAGGATGATTTCTCTCTTAATTCTTTTAAGTAACATTCCAAGATTTACCCTGGTATTTACTTGTCCTTGGACAAGTGGCTTAGAAAAATTTACTTGTCCTCAAGTAAAAAAGCCCAAGTCGGACAAGTCGGGCATGGGAATTCCACACCCCTGCCTATAATTGCAAGTATGGATCTCAATGAAATGCATCTGCAGATATAAAGGTCAAGGTCATGTGACAATGTCAAGATCATCTGCCAAGGTCAAACATATGATTTTTTTAGCTCACCTGAGCACAACGTGCTCAAGTGAGCTATTGTGATCACCTTTTGTCCGGCGTCCGTGCGTCGTGCGTCGTGCGTCGTCCGTCAACAATTTCTTTAAACGACATCTCCTCCTAAACTACTAGGCCAATTTTAACCAAACTTGGCAGAAATGTTCCTTAGGTGGTCCCCTTTAAGAATTGCTAAAAGAATTGAAATCGGTGAAAAACTCTGGTTGCTATGGCAACCAAAGTTAAAAAATTTAAGAAAATCTTTAAAATTCTTCTTCTTCTGAACCAGCAGCCCTACAGCCTTGAAAATTGGCATGGATGATCAGCTCAAAGACCTTAATTAAAATAGCTAAAATCATATCTGTTGGGCCACCAGGTGCGGAGCACCAAGGGGGAGGGGGTAGTACTTTGGGTAAATTTTGTAATCTTTAACCTTCATCTTCTTCTGAACCACAAGCCCTACAGACTTGAAAATTGGCATGGAGGATAAGCTCATAGACCTCAATATAAATAGCTAAAATCTTATTTGTAGGGCCACCAGGTGCGGAGCACCAAGGGGGAGGGGGTAGTACTTTGATGAAAATTTTGTAATCTTTAACCTTTTTCTTCTTCTGAACCAGGAGTCCTACAGATTTGAATATTGGCATGGATGATCAGCATATGGACCTTTATAAAAATAGCTAAAATCATGACTGTAGATTCACCAGGTGCGGAGCACCAAGGGTGAGAGGGTAGTACTTTTGTGAAAATTTGTAAATTTTAACCTTCTTCTTCTTCTGAACCACAAGCCCTACAGACTTGAAAATTGGCATGGAGGATCAGCTCATAGACCTTAATAAAAATAGCTAAAATCATGACTGTAAAGCCACCAGGTGCGGAGCACCAGGGGGGAGGGGGTAGTACTTTTGTGAAAATTTTGTAACTTTAATCTTCATCTTCTAATGAACCAGGAGCCCTACAGAATTCAATATTGGCATGGATGATAAGCATATGGATCTAAAGTAAAATAGCTAAAATCATGAATGTAGGGCCACCAGATGCGGAGCTTTAGGGGGCAGGGGGTAGTACTTTAGATCAATTTTGAAATCTTTAACCTTATTCTTCTCCTGGATCAGGAACCCTACAGACTTGAATATTGTAATGGGTGATCAATATATTGACATTAATAAAAATAGCTAAAATTATGACTGTAGGGTCACCAGGTGCTGAGTGTCTTGGGGAGGGGGTAGTACTTTGGATCATTTTTGAAATCTTTAAACTTCTTCTAATGAGCCAGGAGTCCTACAGACTTGAAAATTGGTATGGATGACCAGCATATGGACATATATTGAATAAGCTAAAATCATGACTGTAGATTCACCAGGTGCGGAGCACCAAGGGTGAGAGGGTAGTACTTTTGTGAAAATTTGTAAATTTTAACCTTCTTCTTCTTCTGAACCACAAGCCCTACAGACTTGAAAATTGGCATGGAGGATCAGCTCATAGACCTTAATAAAAATAGCTAAAATCATGACTGTAAAGCCACCAGGTGCGGAGCACCAGGGGGGAGGGGGTAGTACTTTTGTGAAAATTTTGTAACTTTAATCTTCATCTTCTAATGAACCAGGAGCCCTACAGAATTCAATATTGGCATGGATGATAAGCATATGGATCTAAAGTAAAATAGCTAAAATCATGAATGTAGGGCCACCAGATGCGGAGCTTTAGGGGGCAGGGGGTAGTACTTTAGATCAATTTTGAAATCTTTAACCTTATTCTTCTCCTGGATCAGGAACCCTACAGACTTGAATATTGTAATGGGTGATCAATATATTGACATTAATAAAAATAGCTAAAATTATGACTGTAGGGTCACCAGGTGCTGAGTGTCTTGGGGAGGGGGTAGTACTTTGGATCATTTTTGAAATCTTTAAACTTCTTCTAATGAGCCAGGAGTCCTACAGACTTGAAAATTGGTATGGATGACCAGCATATGGACATATATTGAATAAGCTAAAATCATGACTGTAGATTCACCAGGTGCAGAGCATCTTGGGGGAGGGGTGTGTGCTTTGTTGAGAATTTTGAATCCCTACAGCCTTTATATTTGTCATGTATTGATCAACTCATTAAAGAAAACTTTAAAAGTCTCAGACTCAGCCTGTATATTTGGCATAGATTAGCTGATCACAGACCTTTTATGGAAAAAGCTTAAATAAATAATGTCCAGGGGAGGAGCAGAGGGGGGGGGAATGATTATTTCAAATGTTATCTGATTGAATAAGTAAAAATCTCTTCTTCTGTGGTTGCATGGACATACCTAGGTAATGATGCTTTTTTCTCAGGTGAGCGACCCAGGGCCAACGGCCCTCTTGTTTATTTTTTTGGCGGGGGGGGGGGGGCATTTATGTTACACAAACATATCTAGCTGTAAATAGGGACCACAACTAGACGATAGACGACGTATCTTGTATCTGCAAGTACAATTATTGTAACCATTGAACAACACTCAAAAGCAATAGATGGGCGTTCAAAGATTCAAAGTTAAGTATCGACATGTTGTCCAAGATTATAAGTGGTAATACAACCAACCGTCCTGGTCAAGGGATAATGAAAATGAAACAGGAGGCTGCAGGGCTTTGATATATGAACTACATAAAAACAGTTCATTTGTAAAAGTCAGATTGAATTACTAAGAGTTGGTTTCAATGGTCATATCAATTTCAAAACATGTTGAATGCTGCTCTTGATATTATAATCAAGTTTCATTTCCTCTCACAAGCATGTCTCAACAGCTAGAGTAGCTTTCACAGGACAATCTGTCTATATAGGCTTGAAAAAATAATAAAAAATACAGATAAATATCGCAACATTGATTGCTTACTTTATTTCCTGTAATAAAAGTGCCCTCCCTTATAGAAGCACCTCAACAATTTTTACTAAGAAAATCCACTTGAAATGCCTAAATTTTAGGAACATAAGTTAAATTCTTTTTTAATTCAATTTCAAGTTGAATAGTTTGAAAAAAGAGCCTTATATTTTGATATCCTAGGGAATAAATTAATATATACAAACAAGGGAGTTAATCTAAGTATGATTTTGTTAGAGTTGTTCCACTTTGATGTTCATTACCTTGTATATGTGAAGTCAAGCAAAAGTTCCAAGGGCCAGTAACATCAAAACTATAAAGATGTATTTTTGTCTTATTGATGACTTTCAAAATAGTAACAACAACATTCACTTCACATAGGAATTGATAGATGGTGATACGTGATTTTTGTTCTAAGTATGTGGTAAGTCATCGATAAGACAAAAACGCGTCTTAAATGATTTGGAGAAACTGGTCTCAGATCTGAATGGAGAATGAATCCTTTTATATTTTGATACTGATAAAAATATCATCTTGACAAGTGGGAAATGGATAGTAGTTTTGCACTGTGAGATATAAGAAAGCTGTAATTGTTAACTGCAGGGTGGGAAAAACTCTCAGCAGAGTTTGTGTAGGCTTTTATGATAAGCTTATTACACAATAAACCTGTTCTCCCCACCTGTCTAACAAGTTGGAACACTTACCTTTCTATCAATTATGGAAATCTTTATAAAAAATATTCCTTATATATCGTCGGTGCTTTTCTAAAATCTAGTAACTACAGCTTGTTCAAAGCTGTAGTTACGAGGTTTTGGAATAAAAACGACGATGCACAATTTTTGGCTGACAATGTAGCCTAAGGTTAGCCTGCAAATATGTGCAGGCTGATCTTAGCCTAAACTGCCTGTTTTCTACTTTGATATTCTGAAATCATTTGCAGTAGACTAGTTGATATACCATCAATATTTGCAATATATTTATGCAACTTTTTGAAGTCAATGGATAAGGGTTTGAGCACAAGGGTCCAGATGAGAGGGGGTAAAGCCATTCTAAAATCTTAATTTCCAAATTAAACCTTTTGTTGCGGGTACACATTTGAATCCTCTCGACGAGAAATTTCAAATGAGTACCAACAACATAGGGATTAAGATAGGTAATAATGAAATATCTAAATTTGAAAACCCAAATACCCCCTCTATCTTTAGCTCTGGAGTATTTACTTTTTATACACCATCCGAAATATGGGACATAATATATTGATGGCTCAGGGTGAAACGGTTGTAACTGCCTATAAACATATAGGCAGTTACAACTGTTTCACGCTGAGCCATAGAATTATTATTAAGGGTGTAGGGCAGCATCCTTTTTTTTTGTTGTCAAAACTCCTTCACTTTATCATTCAGATTGACTTGAAACTTGGCAATTATGTTCCTCTCATGAATAATTGAATATGGAGTGAAGAACACAAGAGATGTAAAAAGCTAGAGTTATTTCCCTTTGGTGTTTTTCATACTTGGACATTCAGTAGTGTAACAGGTGTATCATGTGACAATTTGCCATCTTGTAAGAGTTTAACACTTGGTCTAACAATCTTTCATTTTGAAGCTATGTAATGTTGTCTGAGTTTATGGTAATTTTATTTCTAATTATTTTTTTCAGGCCATTGTAAGACACCAGAATGGGAAACAAGTCTTCCAGCTCAAAAGACCCAAATTTCAGCAGTGAGTCCAGGGGAAGAAGTAAATCATTTAATGGTCTAACTTCACGATTTAGGAAGGCAAGCAGAAGTCCACCAAGAGACCGAAGTAATTCCATCAGTGAACTTGTGAGACCTCAGAGAAAGGGAAGTGGTAAAGCTGGCCAGAACGGGGTCTTAAAGAACGCCCAAAATGGGCATGCAATACGTAAGGGGTATGATATTCCAATAGCTACTCCAGTCAAAGATCCTCCAGTTATAGACATTCCAAATGATACAAATAAGAAGGAGGAAAGTCTAGCTCACCTGTCACAATCAGCTCCAGGAGGAAAACCATTTCATTATAGACATTCATCTCCAGCCAAACAACAAACACCCAGCAAGGATAATCAAGAGAGACAGGGATCAGTCAAAACTTCCACTCCAAACAAAAGTGATACCATAGATTCTAAACCTAGTGTCCCCTCAAGGGAATCTAGCCCTTCTAAAAGTTTCTTAATTCTTAATGAGGATGATACAATTATAAAAAGTTCAAATCTTAATTTAAAAAATTTTAAGAATAATAAGTTATCAGAGAAGCCAAACTTTATTGAAAATTATGCAGAGTCTCCAAGGCTTTCGGCTGCCACCATGCGGCATGTGTCAAGGGAATTATTTTCTGATCAGTTGGAAGATTTGGCTAAAAGACGTGGAATGGCTACACTTAACCGTGATCTATCTCTATCTAATGCTAGTTTAGGTTTGCTTTCCAATAGATCCAAATCAATGCATAGTTTAAGTTCTAATGATTATGACTATGAGGAGAGATGTAAGGTGGGGGAGTTGTTGTCTTTTGAAGATAGCAGTAAGGTAGGAGAATTGTGTCGAAGTATAACTTCTCAGTTCTCAAGTGAAAACCAAGATATGGATGACATGTTCCTCAGACCAAGGACCAATTCAGCTTCAGCAATTGATTTAGGGCAAAGAGAGAGGAAACAAGTAGCCCTTGGGACCACAAGTGCAGAGATACGCAGGAATCTAGCTTCACAATATGTGATAGATCCGAAAAAATCTAGTCTTAAGAGTGTGTCAACTGGCAATGTTGCCCCAGATGTTATACAGGCAAGGCGGATGCTTGTTGCTCGTGCTTTGAAAGACAATGAGAACACGGAACAAGGAAAAAGTTCTACAAATGTGTCTGTGTCTCCAGAGAAGAGAATGTCCTCTCCGGATATATTCAGACCTGATCAACGATCTCATTCACCAAGTGCTTTAAATGTTGGACGATCACCTTCCCCAGCATCAGTCAGAAGTTCCAGTCCATCTATAGTTGCTAGGACAACACCAGAGAAAACTCTGTCCCCAAATAGAGCATCACCTAGTGCCATGTTACAGAATATTAGTGAGGACCAAATTATGGCAGCAAATATGACCAAATCTATGCAAAAATTCCTTCTGAACAATCCTGGGGTTGGAACAAACACGACTGATTATGAAAAGTTACATGATAAACTTAATAAAAAGAAAAAGTTTATGAAAACAACAATGTATGAAAGTGGTATGAGAGAACGGAGTAGCAGTTTTTCAATTCTTACATCGAAACAAAAACAACTTCAGTTTGTACAACAAATGATACAAGAACAACTCAATCCAAAACCGCAACAGCCAGAAGTTCAAGCAGAAATAGTCCATGTTCAATCCAAGTCATGTGATCAAACTCCAGTCTCGACTGGGGGTGATTCCGGATTTCGTAGCCGTAGTCAAAGTTGGTCTTCGTTGTCACGTAAAAGTATGTACGAATCTCAGTCTCAGATAAATACAGTGAATAATCCAGTGTCTAGTTTGTGGAATTACAGTGAAATGTCCTTGTCGGAATTACCCGTGGATTTACCCTCCCAACCTCAGAGATTTATTTCTATAATAGAAGATGAAGGGGCAGTGCCTGAAAATTTTAACTTCTCAAATGGTAGGTTTCTTATCTACAATGATATTTCTGTTATTGTAGAACTTTCATACTCTATCAAATTCTAGAAATTAATTCCGTTTGTACTTCATAGAAATCTGGCCAGTTATCGCTTACTTTCAATTTATCCACATCATTAATGCAAGGGTTACAAATAATGGCTGCCAAAGATCTAAATAGGCTGCGAGTTAAAACTGTTTCAAGCTGAGCCACCAATTTGAGAAAGAAATTGGCTGACTGCAAGTTTCTTATGGTCTTAAATCTTTAAACGAGTACTTAAATATATAGGATTTTTGCAAGTACTTTTTGAATATTGAAGGCTCAACAAAATTGTCTATCTCTTTTCTGACAATTATTGTGATTATTAATTGGATTTCTGTCATATTTAAGAAATTGTAATAATTTGATGAGTATCCTAAGTATGAGTTATGAAGAAGATGGGTTTGATTATAACAGTAGGTTGCCTCCCATCTAAAAATACCAATCTAAATTTATGTATAGTAAATAATTTACACATATTTTGAATACCTGTCTGATTACATGAATGGCTTGAAGGACAATAAATGGCTGTTACATTATAATAACTACAGAGGTTTGTTGTGTCCTACCAGGGTGTGTGTGAGTGTTTGATATTGAGGGGTCATTGACTCCTTATGTAAGAAATTCTGGGGTCAAAACTGATTTTAAAAGAGTCAAAATGACAGAAAAAGCAAATCATAAGTAGAATTTTACATATTTTAGAGTCACTTTACCTGTTCTTGTAATGATATGAAGTAAGTTATTAATTTGCCAAACTTTAGATTGTAAAAGTTGTGCAAATCTTAGGTATAAGACCATGTTTTGACCTTTGGTAATTTCTCTCAAGGGGGTCAAAATGAACCCCTTGGTAGAAATTTCTGGGGGTAAATTTAGATGTTTTCATATTTTTGGGGGTCAAACCTCTGGTTTAAGGGTCAAACACGATCCCTGGTCTAACTGTACTATTTTGGAGGAAGCTGCATTCATAGGGCAGGTAGTAGCGTGTCAGACTTCAAGCTTTAGGTACTGGGCTGGACCACTGATGACGTGACTCATCCTCTCTGACAATTTGTCTCACATTATGGGTTACAAATGGTAGCCCTATGTGGAATAGCAGCTGGAGGCTTGGAAAGGATGTAGTTGTGATAGTACTAGTATGAGAAATACAAGGAGTCTATTTTAAGGTGCTACAGTGGTCGCAATATGGCTGAAAGATTGTTAAAATCTGTGTAAAACCCCATTCAAACATACAAACTATTGCAAGGAAAAAAATATTGCACATTTACTTCATGGTAATTATTAGTAAATATCTTATAGCTTTTTCTCCATAATAGTACACTGAGTTTAATACTCATATTTGCAATCATATAAACCCTGATAATAGCAACTTGCTTCTTAATTGCAACTGACTGCAAAAGCAGAAGATTTGAAGAACAAATAGCTCCTCTAGAAAGCAACAAGCATTGGTTAATAGCAACGATTACCATTTACAGAATACCACTCTTCTTCTATTTGACTTTTTGTTCAGTTTCAGCTTTTGTTCATTATAATCATCCAATGATGTCTGTCTTGCATCATTTGTTGAGTGTTGGCCACAATTTCTTTATAAATACTGTAGTCTCCTACCAAATCATTGGGCTGATCTTGATGGAACTTGTCAGGAATACAGCTAGGGTCAAACTCTAACAAAGTTGTTCAAATAATTGAAATTCAGCCCTTAATTCTGGCTGCCATGGCAAAAGAAATTGGGAAAAATAAGAAAATCTTAAAAGAAATAGTTTGTCTCTGAAACAAGAGGGCAGAAATTTTTCATATTTAATTCGTAGTGTCATCTGTTATTTGGCCCTTTATCAAGTAGCATCCTCTTGATGGCTGAGCGCAAAACAGTTGTAACTGCCTATATTTTTATAGGCAGTTACAACTGTATTCCATTCAGCCATCGATTATGTAACTTAAACCTATTTCAAGTTTGTTCAAATTGTATTCCTGCGATGTCCTAGGGATAATGGGACTTAGGTGATCAATATAGGACCAACATGGTCCTCTTGTTTCTTAGTTTTGTACTAATGGGTTATAGTATAGTACTTCTTTAATCTTTTTATTTCCCAAAATTCCACAAAGATATTATCTGTGTCTAATTATATTTATTTGCAATTCTAATTAATGTTTTAATATGGAAGTTTATTACTAATGGAAAAAGTAGAATATGCTAATGATAGAGAAGTTGTATAATGAGGGCAATTAGGCGGAATTAGCCATAAGTTTTACTTGTATTTACGTATAATCATGGGTTAATAAACTTTTTACAAATTAGGATGACTTAAATACTATATTAAAAGTGCGGTAGTGCACAGTAGATATGTTTTCCACCTCCCTTCCCTGTCTCAAAGCTTGCTCTATTGGAAGCCACAGTCTCTCAAGGATTCTTCAGTTGTACAGGTAGAGGGAGTAGTTTAGGATTTTAGATCAAAGTATTTCAATTATGATAATACAAATCCTGTGTTGTAAGTACTCATTTAAATTGTCTTACAAGACGATTTAAATGAGTACTTACAACATAGGGTTTCATTGAGAAATAAAGGTTTTAGACTGATTTACCCCTTCTTATCTGTACCTCCGATTCACGGGTGCCAATTAAACAAACTATGAATGATCTGAAGATGTATTAGATCAGGACCGAGCTAATAGAGGCCAAGTAAGTATTAAAGAGATGTATAAGTTAATAAATCCTCAACATTACAACCATGCCAGAATGTTCCCAGTGTCAAGGTGTTTCTTGCACCTTTCTGCTTTCTACAATAGCCAAGATCTTTTAAAGATGCATCTAATATATGCCTGTTGTCAACATTAACCTTAAGTATTCTAGCTACCTAGAGGCCACAATTTGAGCATTTAACACCTTTAAATGATAATTTCTTTATCTATACTCTAAGCGCCATGATTTTGGACTAATTGTAAGTAAAATTGTTTAAAATGTCTAATAAACACTGCAGATATCATAAGCATAAATGTGGTCACAATTATAAATGATTCTTGGGATGGGATGAAAATTCTCCAGACTTATCATGTGTAATGATATAATTTCAATGAGATCAAAATTAGATCACTTGGGGCAAAAACAAAGTCAAAAGGTAAAAAAAAAACAACTGAAGATTATACTCTGGTACTAAAAGGGACAAATTCTTAATACAATCAAGCTAAAATTTGGTCAGAATAATTGTTTTAAAAAAATGTTGGATATATTCAAAATAAGCTTGTCATCTGGGCCAAAAACTAGGTCCCAATGTCAATCTTTAGGAAACCTTGTAGATCACATCTAAAGGTCTCATTTTTTATGCCCCCGTATCGAGAGATCGGGGGCATATTGTTTTACTCTTGTCCGTCTGTCTGTCTGTCGGAAAACTTAACCCTAAAACTTAACCTTGCCAATATCTTCAAGCTTATTCAAGATACAAAGCTAATATTTGGCATGATGATAGATCTCAATGATCCCCATCCGCTGGTACCAAAGTCAAGGTCATGTGACAAGGTCAAGGTCATCCGTCAAGGTCAAACTTTGAAAAAAAATGCCGTTACGGGGGCATTCGTGTTTCACAAACACATCTTGTTTCCCCAAATGAAAGTGGTTTGAATTATTGCTTTAAATTCTGGTACAAGTTTGAAATTGGCTTGACTGGGGTCAAAAAACCAGATAACTAGGTCAAAGTTTTTCAAAATAACAGGTTTCAATACCCCCCTCCCCCCACCCCCTTCCAAAAGAAGAAAAAAAAACGACTTATGAAAATACTAGTATGTGCATGTTTCAATTTTCTGTCTAAAAGACAAACATACCATTTGTACTTGATTTTAAAGTTTTTTTGAGCAGATAAAAATCTCTTAATGGGTTGATAAATGAGACAAAATCCACAGGTTTACATATTGATAAAATGTTGGTTTTGTAAATGCGTGATTTTTGTTAAGGAACTGAACTCCTTTCGTACCAAAGTTAACTTCATTCTAGTAGACAAATTCAACCAATATTTTTAACACAAGGAAAACGACTCTCCTTTTGGGTTTTTTGTGCACAGGAACTTGAAATTCTACAAACAAAAAATATTTCTGATATAAAGATTTTGAGCAATAAGTCCCATAGTATCCCTATTTTTAGATACGGATATTATGGGACTAATTACTCACATTCAGTAGGCCTTCATCGAACCCCCTTTATCAAAACCCATGATTGACTACTGAACCTTCAACTTCATGTTAATGATTTTGCAAAGAATAAGTTCTACAAATGAAAAGTTTTGAAGTATCAATAATTGTACTATTTATTAATTTTGTATATTTGAAAGGGTGTAAGTTTGTACTGCCCTGCCAGTCAGTCTGTCGCTAATACATGCCATTTGGACTGGTGTCTCTGTTCACACAATAGGCTTATCGGTCTTATCTATATCGGTTTGTAATTTGGACTACTTTGACATTTTAGAAGATTAACACTTTTCTGACATTGACTTAATTTTATGTAAATTATTCCATTTAGTACGTACAATTTCATTTCTCTAATGACAAAGTTATTGAAGAAAAATGAAAATGTTGAGATAATAATTTGTATCTATTAACACCAGTAAAGTAGATGTTAAATGCCTTGGCATATTTTTAATAAAAAAGCTTGGAAAGAATAGTTGAAAGGGGGATCTGAAATTGTCCCTAATAGGTCAAAATAATACAAATTGACCATTTTAGATGTTATCTTGACCAAATACTGATCAATTCAAATTAATACTTAAGTGACCACAACAGACGGATTGTCTGTGAAATGCATGGACCCAAAGTATGAATAAAGTTCTTTCTTCTTTGCCTTTATAACTTACAACTTCGAGTATTGTAAGTCAGAAAAAAATTTCTATCTTGGAATTTAATGCATCTTTTCTTGACATATATTTTGGCATGTCACACAGCCTGCACTAGCCTTTAAATGATGAGCCCTTAGCCTTATTATTTGATGACTAGACAGATCTTTTAATTTTAGTCTAGTCTTTGAATTTGGACTTAAGTACATAAAGATCATATGGAAACCATTTGATCAAACAGGAGCTTATGGATATGTATTCCTGTCTTGTTCAAATCTGCATTTTGATGGCTCAGTGCGAAACAGTTGTAACTGCCTATAAACATATAGGCAGTTACAACTGTTTCACGCTGAGCCATCAAATTATTATGTTTATATATATATATACATATACATGACCAACTATTGAGATAAACTAAATACCTTTGTTTTAATGATGTCAAAAGGTGAATATGTCATTTAGTTTGTCTACTTTTACGGTTGTAAATGGCTGAATGAGTAGTCAAACTCATTCATTTAGTAGTCTAATGATATATCATTATGCATTTTTGTGGTCAGGGATTTAGGAAGAATGCATGCAATACACAGTAGAAATTGGCTAAGATTACTTTAATTTCAGTTCTGAAATTGCATATTCCACTTTACCATGATTTCTGCTTTTAAATTCAGTATGCACAATCACAATAATGACAAAAATTCTACTCATTTATTGCAAAAGATTTGTTCTTAAAAGAAAATTAGTTTTGATTGCAAAAACCTGACAGCTACTAATATTCTTTTTTATAAAGGCACTTAGGGATCCTAGCTTAAGGTTAGGGGTTCCTGCTTTAAATTAGACTGTCATTGTTTTGTTGTTACCCGTATGAAAAGTTTAAGCAAATTCCACCCTAAATAGAGGCGGTTTACGCCCTGAAAATAGTTAGAAAAAAGATTTTCCTGTTAATAATAAGCAGACCCAGAATTAAGATGAAAATCCTCTAGTGTCATCTAGAAATCAGCTGTAAATTTAGCAGGAAAAATCAGCTACTCAGATGGAAAGCTTTAACAGGATTTTTTCCAAGTGCTGAACAAAAACTTCTTAAATACTGTAAAGAAGAGTCTGGGGGCCAGACAAGCTTTAAATGACGAGACCATTAAATTGTATTTTAGTCATCTTTGTGTTACAAATGATATTGAAATATTCACTGGATATCAAGCTTAGGTAAAAGGTATTGCCTAGATAATATTTGTTTGGGAATCATCTTCAGAAAAGAATTGAAGACTGGTTAAAACAGTTTTCAATTCTATTCTGAAGTTAATCCCAAGAGGATCGTAGTGACCCAAGTATCAGATAGTTTTCAGAGTCCAATGGCTTCATACTTATTTCCAAATCTTGTAAGATGTAACTCGCCAAACTCACATCCTTAAAAACCCTATTTTAAGTAAATTTGTGCAATCTAGCAACATAAAAGAATTTTATGAAATCTGTGCCCCCATAATGAGTATCAGAGTGATATATCAAGATCATTTACCTGATATAGAGCTACAAATAGAGGGGGGTATTTTAGATTTCAAATCTAATAACTGCGATTACACCTATCCTATTTTGTGGGTTTTCATTGCAATCGTCTCGACGAGACGATTCAAATGAGTACACACAACATAGGGTTTCAGTGAGAAATAAAGATTTTAGAGTGGCATTTCCCGCTCTTATCTGTACCTCTTACTGATATATATCACTAAAATGAGTTCAGGGAGTGGGATGACTACAGGGATAATAAGTTTACAGTTGCTGCATCTGCCCTTTAATGTGGTTTGGTATATATTAATTTAATTCAAACTCCCTTTATTTTGGAAAAATGAGTATTCATTTTTAACTTGCCTGAGCTATGGGTAAAAAAGGTGATGTTGAGGCATAAATCTACCATCCATCTGTGACAGACTGTCTGACTGTCTGTATGTATGACTCATCACAATTTCATTAAAACTCTGAAACCAGCAATCTTCATGAAGCCTGAATTTGTAGGGATGTTCCTTGAATCAAGGTCTATGCGTGGAAATATTAAAGGATTCAATTCAAAAGCTATGGTTGCAGTATTTGTTGTACGAGATCATACAATTAGTTTTTGACTTCTATCCTACACATAAAATACCAAAGTAATGCCCATATTGGGTAGATTTTCATTCAGGGTCTTATAATCCAACTAACTAATATTTGAGCCCCCCAAATAAATTAAAACTCAGATGAGTGATCTAGGACCTTTATAGTCCTCTTGATTAAAAAGAGTTATAGCCCTTTAAACTATCAATGCTTACATTGGAAGACAGCCCACATGGAAATGTCACATCCTGGGTATTTCAGATCATCCACATTTTGTAAAGTGTTTCCAGCAAACACAGCCATGTGTGTGTGTCTTGGTAATTTATGATGTAACTGATAAGCCACATGAAATTAAGCAGGGCTGTTCTTAGATCAGCTGTTAACTGATAGGTCCCGGAAAAAGCTACTTTAAAAATGCCCTTTACTACCTCTAGAAATATTCATTTCAAACCTTAAAATTTAATATTAATCCTTGTCAAACTGAATCTGGAATATTCCTGCTTTGGCAGGTGCTATAGACAAACATCAGCCTACACCTATGTTAGTCTGCACCACCTGTTTCTCACTTTCAAACCGGAATTGTCATTAGGTTTAGTGTTTCAAATAAAAAATGACCTTATACAGTTGGTACTTTTAGTGCTTTTTGCCAAAATTTATCCAGCATGACAAGGGTTAATCCACTGAATTTATCTTTGTCTATATACTTCATGCTTAGTAGGAATATTCTGGGTTTTGCACAACAAGGGTTAAGAATTTTACTAGAAGAAGTATTGAGTGTATGATCAACATCCCAGGTTCTTGTATAGGCACTTTTTGACGAAAGAACATCAATATGTAAATTGAGGGGTAAGCAAAAAACTATTGTAAGTGCATAAGTATATAGGCGCTTGCAATTGTTTTGCACTATTCCATCAAAACGTCTTTCCAATAAATAATATTAGATCTACATGAGAGAGAAATCAATTTCTAAATTATTATAATTTATCACTTTCAATTATAGATGAATCAAAATGAATAAATTTTTATTTTAAAGAGGCTTCAATTTTTGACAAAGGAATGAATTTATAATGAATACTGTTTCTATTTTAAACACTTAATAATTTAATATTGTGGAAGAACAAAGAAACATGATAACCAATGATGGAAATCATAAATTTGCTCTCCTTAAAGTATGGGTTTGAACCTATATATATTTTACATAACCTATTTATTTTACATTGATTCTTCCAACTCTGCAATTAATCCCTCTCAATTCTGCTTCCTGGACATGAACCAGTAGTCTCTCTGATTGTGTGGACCAAGGAAAGAACCAACATTGATAGCCGCTGCTTGGAATCGAACTCAGAAGGTCCAGTGACTCCTTGGACAAGAGATCAACCCTGTACCTATAGACCAAAGACACAAATGTATATTAAAGTATACCGTATTTCCCCTAATAGGGCCCTCCCTAATAGTAGCACCCCTAATAGTAGCACCCCTACATTTTTAGCTCACCTGAGCACAAAGTGCTCAAGGTGAGCTATTGTGATCGTACAATATTCGGCGTCCGTTGTCAGTAACATCTTCTCCTCCTAAACCGGTGGGCCAATCTTGATTAAACTTGGCAGGGATGTTCCTTGGGTCAAACTCTACCAAAGTTGTTCAAAAAAATGAAATCCACCATTTACTTTTCCTTCACCCGTAACAAAAAGGGTGAAAATAGGAAAATTTTCAAAAATCTTCTTCTCTGAAACCAGAAGGTAGGCAGCTTTCATATTTGGTATGTAGCATCATCTAGTGGACCTGTACCAAGTTTTAAATCAAGACCCTGGGGTCATATTTGAGCCCTGCCCAGTCGCAACTCTTTTTAGCTCACCTGAGCAAGAAGTGCTCAAGGTGAGCTATTGTGATCGTATAATGTCCATCGTCAGTATTCCAACATTCCTTGTGCGACGTGCGCTGTCCACAATTTCTTTAAACATCTTCTCCTCCTAAACCAGTGGGCCAATCTTGATGAAACTTGCTAGGGATGTTCCTTGGGTCAAACTCTACCAAAGTTGTTCAAATAAATGAAATCCACCCTAACTTTCCCTTTACCCCAAACAAAAAGGGTGAAAATAGGAAAATCTTCAAAAATCTTCTCTGAAACCAGAAGGCAGACAGCTTTCATATTTGGTATGTAGCATCATTTAGTGGCCCTCTACCAAGTTTGTTCATATCAAGACCATAGGATCATATTTGGGCGCAAACCTTTTTACAAAGAATCAAAGAGCGAAAATCTTTAAAAATCTTCTCCTCTGAAACCAGATGGCAGAAAGCTTTCATATTTGGTATGAAGCATCATCTAATAGGCCTCTACCAAGTTTGTTCATATCAAGACCCTGGGTCATATTTTGGCTTTGACAGGGCGTATCTCTTTTAGCTCTTCTGAGCACAAAGGGAAATAAATCAAGACCCTAGGGTCACATTTGGGCTCCACTCGGGTGCATCCCTTTTACATAGAATCAAAGAGTGAAAAGGCATATCCTTCTTGCTCTTGGCTGCAAACATACTATGGTATTAATCCTATTAATCTCCTTGTTGAAATCTGCCTATTTAATCAATGTGATGTCCCAGGGGTCAAAGAGACTAAGGTGAGGGGTCTAGGACCATCATGGTCCTCTTTTCTGACTATGGCATCTTCTGAATCGAGACCCTAATGATAATATTTTAATGCTTAATTGCAACTGTCTTAAATTTATGATGGGATTTTTTTTGATAGCATTAATTTTGGATTAGAGATGAATTGGTCTTGTAATATGTATGATTGTTTGTTAGCTGCTACACAGGATCACAGACTCATTATGGTACATGTATTTCAAATTAAATATTATGATGAAGTAATCCAAAATCTCAGCGTTAACTTTTTACAATACTATGCTGAATTCTTTTACATAAGTTACTATGAGTTTCATAAATTGTAATAAAGATTTATGAAACTGTTATGACATCCAAAAGCTTTTAATGATGATGATTTTTGTCAATTTTAAGTGATCAATCTATCATAATTATAATAATTTAAATGAATGATTTACACTCATTTCTTTTGTGTTAAAGGTAAATCAACAAGGTTAATGATCTACAACCGATTTATACATGTGACCTGTCAAATCAAAATGATCTGAGAATTCTAATAGAAGAATAGGATGAAGAGTAATACAGATGGGAGGGTTTAACCTGACAAACTGTATAAAATCCTCATCAAAATAGCATTCAAAATCAAAGTTCTGAAAGCAATGGATGCAGTAATTATGAGTCATATTTTTTTTATATAATTTACTTTTTAGCTCGACTATTCGAAGAATAGGGGGGCTATTCCAGTCACCCGGGCGTCGGCGTCAGCGTCGGCGTCGGCGTCGGCGTAATGCTTTGGTTAAGTTTTTACGTGCAAGTGTTTAAAATCTCTGTTTCTATTAAAGCAATTGCTTTGAAACTTTGCACATGCTTCTGTGACCATAATATCAGCATCTTATCAAAGATTCATTACTCTGATATTGAATTTAGTGGAATTTTAACCCTTTTCGGACTTAGAAATCTTGGTTAAGTTTTTACGTGCAAATGTTGTTTATCTGAGATATTTCTGTTTCTATAAAAGCTATTGCTTTGAAACTTTACACATGATTCCGTGGCCATAATATCAGCATCTAGACAAAGATTCATTACTCTGATATGGAATTTAGTGGAATTTTAACCCTTTTCGGACATAGAAAATCTTGGTTAAGTTTTTACGTGCAAATGTTGTATTTCTGTAATATCTCTATTTCTACTTAAGCTTTTGCTTTGAAACTTTGCACATGCTTCTGTGACCATAATATCAGCCTCTTCACAAAGAATCATTACTCTGATATTGAATTTAGTGGAATTTTAACCCTTGTCGGACTTAGAAAATCTTGGTTAAGTTTTTACGTGCAAATGTTGTAGTTCTGTAATATCTCTATTTCTACTAAAGCTTTTGCTTTGAAACTTTGCACATGCTTCTGTTACCAAAATATCAGCCTCTTATCAAAGATTTATTACTCTGATATTGAATTTAGTAGAGTTTAACCTTTTTCAGACTCAGAAATTCTTGGTTAAGTTTTTACGTGCAAATGTTGTACATCAGTTATATCTCTAATTCTATTATTATAAGCTATTGCTTTCAAACTTTGCACATGCTTCAATGATCATAACAACAGCCTCTTGATAAAAATTCAATTCTCTGGTATAGAATTTAGTGGATTTTTAACCCTTTTCGGACTTAGAAATCTTGGTTAAGTTTTTACGTGCAAATGTTGTACATTGTATAACAGTTATAGCTCTATTTCTACATAGCCTTTTGCTTGGAAACTCTATACATGCTTCTGTAACCATGATATCAGCATCTAGACAAAGATTCATTACCCTGATATTGAATTTAGTGGAATATTAATCTTTTTCTGACTCAGAAATTCTTGGTTAAGTTTTTACGTGCAAATGTTGTACATCAGTTATATCTCTAATTCTATTAAAGCTATTGCTTTCAAACTTTGCACATGCTTCAATGATCATGACAATAGCCTCTTGATAAAGATTCAACTCTCTTGTATAGAATTTAGTGGATTTTTAACCCTTTTTGGACTTAGAAATTCTTGGTTAAGTTTTTACGTGCAAATGTTGTATTTCTGTAATATCTCTATTTCTACTATAGCTGTTGCTTTGAAACTTTACACATGCTTCTTTGACCATAATATTAGCCCACAGAAAAAGATGCATTACTCTGATATTGAATTTAGTGGAATTTTAACCCTTTTCGGCCTTTAAAATCTTGGTTATGTTTTTATGTGCAACTGTTTTATGTTAGTTGTATCTCTGTTCCTACTAAAACTATTGCTTTGAAACTCTGCCCATGCTTCTGTGACCATAGTATCAGCCTCTAGACAAAGATTCTTTTCTCTTGACTTTCATTTTATTGAATTTCCAATGTCGATATTGATTTGCTGTTACTATCCAGCACTAGGAATAGTCGAGCTTCGCTGTCCTCTGACAGCTCTTGTTTCACCTCGTCTGGTTAAGGAAGAAAATTCAGGTAGTTTTAACTAAGATCAGACTGCACAACACATTTGCAGGCTGATCTTTGTCTATACCACCAGTTAAAGAATGAATATTAGGGGTTCAGCATGACGAGAGTTTAAAAGGGATAAAAATGCCATATCTAAAATCCTTATTTCTAAATTAAACCGTTTGCTGTGGGTCTCTTCATTTGAATCATCTCGACAAGACAAATCAAATCAGTACCCACAATATAGGTTTTGTGCAAGTCATTTAATTCTATTAAACATCTATTAAAATGATATGAACTTGAAATTCAAAATAAGATTTGCAGCAAAAGCTATGAAACGAAATCAGGTAATATTTGCAGTGATAAGTTTTAGTAGCGATCACTAGGGGCCTCTTACTAAACATTTTACGATCATTTTTTGTGCAAGTAAAAAATTTAAGTTGCTTCTATAGGAGTAACTAAATATGGAATTCTGTGATGCATCATCTCATTGGAATCGTCATTTATCGACAATTCCAATAAGATATTGCAAGGCAGAATTTGAAAACGAATGAAAACACTAGGTACTATTTGTGATTTTGACTAGCAATTATTTTTTCCGTAAGATGTTCAGTAAAACGGGCCTCTTCAGTCTTTTGAGGTTAAGGCTTTCAGCACATAGATTTTGAAGCAATTTTGCCATTGTTTTTATTGGGCATGATAAGGGTTAATCTCATCAGAGCTCATGAATGTGTTTAATTGGTGTGAGTGGTAATAAAACCAGCAGGAAGACTGATAAATCCATCAAATGGTCCTGACCTTTATGGGTGAGAAAATTATAAAAATATGAAAACAAAAATAACCCTGCATGCTAGCTGGCTCTACAAGATTGAACCCTTTTCTTCTACTAAAAAAAAAACTTTTTGTAAGTAAAGTTTGATGGGTAAGACCTAAATAAAAATATTTAAATTGAGTGATAAAGGAAAGACTCATGGTTTTGTAAATGAATTGGTTGGGAATTTTAAAATTATTGATATAAGGGAGATAACAAGGAATTATAAGAAATTAGTACCACAGGGGTTAACTCCCTTGTTGAAAAGGAGTTTACTCAGCTGTCCTTCAAAATTCTATTGCATGAGCTGAAAGTGTAGGAAGGAGAATAATTGCTAGGAGTTCAATACAAATTCTATTTTCTGTTATTGATAATGCTTACTAGGAAGGCACAGCAAACTTTAGATTTCAAGATTATACTAGGTCAATCAAGCCATTACTCTGCCCAAAGTCCAATTTTTTTAGGCTCAGGAAAATTATGGCAATTTGTTAATTAGGAATAAATAGAAGTTCCTACAATTAAACAAGGAGCCAGGATATAATATATGATACTAATATTAATCCTCTTTTGGTGGTGTATAACAACTGTAGAAAATGAAGAATTATCTCTTATATAATGTTTTATGATATATTTGTTTTGGAGGGGGGACTGGAGAGGGGGAAGGTGTGAGTGTGTGGGGGGGGGGGGGGGGGGAGTTGATTTAAAGTAGATTTACAAGTACCTGTAGGCTGGTAGAAGTTCATTATTGAGCTATGGATAGTGTATATTATCAGGCACTTGCTGTGGCTGGAGATATGATCTGTCATTGTTATCTAGACAAATTATGGAGCAAGGTGATCATTAAATCCTTTATACTGAAAAGCTTCCCTTCTGTGAAATAAAGATCAGTTGTCATATTGCAGTTGGTTGGGCATTAGACAGTCCAGAGCTACAAATTGAGGGGGTATTTGGATGTCAAATTCAAAAATTTCATCAATAATTACACATACCCTGTGTAGCAGGTTCTTATTGGAATTGCCTGAAGACCATTTAGTTGAGAATTAAGGATTTTAGGCTATGGTTACCCTCTGTACCTCAGAAACATCAAATCATTTGGTTGTTTGACACATCCTTACCGACATTTTTATGTGGAATAATTCCTGTAAAACACTAACTTTTTGTCAAATAATCTGTCTGTATAGGGTTCCTGTCAAAAGAAGCTCTCTTTTTGCACAATATTTTCTGCTCAACTGTTCTGGAACAAAACATCAAGGTGTTTTTTTATCCTTGGAGTCGATGTTGTTTGCATGAAAAACTTTTTTGTTATTGAAGATAAAGACTTGAAACTTAGTATGTGTTTACACCATCACAAGAACTACAAGGACTATTAAGGAAGATAACTCTTAAAGCATTTTTGTAAGAATTAAGCCCCTTTTTCGAATAAGATTTTTGTTCATCCTTCAGTACCTGCAGCCGAATGTTGGCATTGGCATGAAGTGCTTTTGTATACCAGATAGGATAATTACATTTCACTTTTATAGATGGTCTGTAACTTCTTTCAATTTGAACCTGTCTGAAATTTGGGAGAAAAAAAAAGGGATTGAGTTAAATTATTCCAATTTTGTATGGGAGTAAAGAATGAAGAGTGTTAGCCTGTTAATGAACTGGTTCTTGAATGTTCTAAAAGTTTAAGGCAGTTGATGGACATTTAGAACTAGTTCTTGAACTTCTAGAACTAGTTCTTGAACAAGTTCAAGAACTAGTTTTAGAAGTTCAAGAATTAGTTCTAGAAGTTTTGAACTGCCTTTAAACTTTCTAGAACAAAAACCTTTTATTGAACTTTATCCCAACTGGAGAGAATGAAGAGTTTACTGTGATAAGCTGGACAATATTAATATCAAATAAATCAAGTGGGCTAGTAATAGAGATTATCCACTTAGGTGGACTTCGGACATCAGATGTCTGACTTCGGACTAAGAGGGGTCGTCTCAAAATGAAAGAAACTATATTCGTTGATACATCATGATTGTATAAAAGGATGACGTCTCTGATCATATTTTTGAGTGTGATTCGTTAGTATGGAGGTACAAGAACAAAAAAAATTTCGGACATGCATGTTGTTTTATTATTTCAAATGTGGGCGCATCTATCTAACCACACTATGTAAGTTCTATACTGCAACGTAGACATATCAGTTTGTTTCTCCATCTATCAGTCAACTAATGAACCTGTTTACTGTTTTTTCTTTAGTACTTTAAATCTAATATTTGATATGCCGCTTGCCTGTTTCAAGAGACAACTGGAAGTGGTCATTTCATTCAAGAGCAATGTCAAAACTTTGACCTTTATCTAAAAACCTTGTGTTGCCTAGCAACCTGTTATTTTTGAAAACGATTGCTTTACATTCCACGTAGGTTTCTCGCTATAAAACAGTTCGAAACCGTGCACGACGAGCGCATAATGGCATCTGGTGAACCGAACGCAGCAAATTGAACTAAACCCAGCAAATACCATCCAAAACATGTAATTTTTTTTACAATATTACAAATAAAATTTGATTATTGTCTTTTATCACTCCCATTTTTTATGGAAAAGAACACTTTTTAAAAGGATCCAAAACATGTAGTTTATAGGCCTACTGTATTAAATCGCACATGAAGATTATTCTACATAATTTAAATAACCTGCATTTGACAAGACTGTCCTGTACACTTTCAATAAGGTTTACTTGAATGGGACTTAACACCGCTTTCAACAATCGTTCAGTTATATCGCGGCGGCTGGAGCAATAACAGAGGATTCCTGGTATTTCGCACACAAGTCCAACCATCATCCATTTTCTAATCTCCACTTGCTTTCCTACATAGGTCTACGGTTATTAACCCATTCCTGGAAGACAAATAGTCGGAAAGGATGAGTGTCGCCGACGATGATCGAGTCCAATACAGCTAGATTGACAGACCGACGCGCTACCAACTATGGCGGCGGCCAACTTTCAATAAGGAATTAACGCACTAGATAATGCTCTTGCTGCTTTTGCTACTAAAGCGATCATATTTTTAAAATAAAATTGAGTAATAATTAAAGCCATGGCGAGGTCGTTGCTTGCGTTTTCAATACGTCACGTGTAAAGAATATTTTTAAACATTCAACGGTATCTCTGAAGGCAAAAGTTTAAACTTCAAATAAATATTGACTGTCTAAAGAATAGTTCATAATTTTGATTTGGCTTAATTTTGTTACAAATGTTTTTCTTTTCTTTGTCTGAGATTTTTTTAGCCGCCAAAAGTATTAAGTCAGTTTTGATTGAGAAATAGCATCAAACAATCATAATGGAAGGCATCTTCAGGGTGTGTTATAATCTAAATACAGAGCCTGAAGTCGGTGTATACAATGAAAGCTTTTAGAGAAACTTACGATGTTGGAAAAAGCTTAAAACATATGAGAATCACGTGTAAACAAAGAAAAAAAACCAAAAAAAAAAAACCATTATTTTGAGAGAATAACATATTTTTTTTATCAGTGTTTAATCAAGAAATAACGGTACTTCCACCACTTCTGAAAATGTATCTTCTGTTGTTCACCCAATGAAATATAGATCGACACGGAAAAAAAACGATTTCCCCTATGTCGTTGGATTTTAATGCGTCGGTCAGACGTCGGCAATATCACGACAAAATATGAAATCGGTGATATGACGAGGTCTTTTTATTTGGCCAGTGAAAATTCACAAATAAGGATGAGGCAGAAATTGCACATCGATTTCAAGAAGCGAGTCATCGAATAGCCACCGATACGCCGACATGACCGTTAATTTTGACAGAAGTCAAATTTCAAATGTCAAAACCAGAAAAAATAAGTCTGCGATGGAACAAAATCGACAGGTCCACGGCAGATGACCGATTGTATCCCTGCCTCTCGCCAGCAATTAGTGGTCGATACAGTTTGGAAACCCAGTCGGGAACCCTGGGTTATTCTAATTTCGTAAAAGTCCAAGTAGTTATACGATTTTTTCGACACCCACGACCTTACAGACTTGTCGGTAGATTTTATAAAGCAGACCAAGTCCACCAACGCCTCGCCGATCTAAAACAATTACGTTACCGTGATTGAATCGGCTGATGCAGTGGTGACTCACAAACTCTATCCCCAAAAACATCGTCGAAGTGATTTTGTGACACTATCTTTGAAATAACATACATCCCATTAAAAAGAATAGTAAGAGAAGAACAAAATGTGCCATTTCAGTCTTTGCTGGTTCGAAGAATGGCTTATTTTGAAGCGTGTTTTTGTTGAGAATATTTTCTGAATCTAGAAATCCTATTGCCGTAAATCCATTCGGACAGGCCTTTTTTAAGCTGGCTTTCCTGGATCCGATCTCTTGTTCAAGAATTTGTTCGAGATGCAAAGACGTTTCCGATCGTTTTTGAGATTGCTACCCGCTTTGTGCATTTGTGCATGTGCTCAAAATGTTAAAATTTCTCAAAAAGTTCGAGAACTTTTACATCTACTAATATTACGCGTCCTTACCATCATAAAATCATAGTACTTTTGTGTGAAAAAATCGGTGAAAAATCAATACATGCAATACATATACATGTACATGTACTTGTATTAGTAAAGGGTTACAGGTATAAGTTTTTTGTGTATTTTGAGACATCCCCCGATATTTTAGTAAGTCAGATGTCCGATCTCGGAGTTCACCTAAGTGGATAATGTCTAATAATGTTTGACCAGCTGCTCTCAGGCCATTTTCATGGTCAGTTTGTTTGTGAAAATGCAAAATAAACAGCTTGGATAAATATATGGGAATACTGATTTTAACTGTTTAGGGCAGGTATTTTTTTCCTAATTTTCTATATGCGCTAGACTGTTAACTTAGTTATTGAAAATAAGCTTTTTATGGACCACGCAAGTTCATTATTAAGAAGCTTGTCTGGATGTTGTTTTACCTGAATCAATTCCAACTTGTTCTCACTATTATGAGAAAAGCTTTTTATACTCAAACTTTTTCAAGTAACCTTTTACAATCTGAATATGAACAAGTTTGCTTCTAAATTTTGAGCCGCCGTCAAAGTGCAGTTTGTAGCGCGCCGGACTTTCAATCTAAAGGTCCCCGGTTTGATCCCCAACAGCAATTCTTTGCGTATATTCGTTTTTCACCAATGGGTTGATAATCATAGACCTATGTGAGATAGCAGCTGGAGACTAGGGATGAGATGGTACTACTGGTGTGAGAAATACCAGGAATCCATTGTAAGGTGCTCAAGCTGCTGCGATATGACTAAAATAATGTTAAAAGCACTGTTAAACTCCAATCAATCAGTCTAAATTATGAGTCTGAAATTGTTGTTTATTGCAATCCAGTTTTGAAATTGTAGCTTGACTGCAGAGGATAACCATTAACATTTAAAAAAGAAAGTCAAATCGAACCTTCAATATTTAAGTTGGATGGCTCAGCACAAAACAGTTTTAACTGCCTATATGTTTATAGGCAGTTACAACTGTTTTGCACTGAGTCATCAAGTTCATGCTTTTCATATTTAGAAAAAAACTTTTAAAATGTCTTTGATAAAATTTTCTGATATAGTTAATTGAAAATGCACCAAAGAAAGCTATATGCCATATGTTGCTGACATTATTGATGATGCAAAATATGAGCATTTAACCCCTTTTATAAAATTGAATTCTTTTGCTTCAATACCATGCAGCTGTTGCATACAGACACCAGTTATACTGCTGTAATTTCTACCATACTGATAAAATATAGCCAGAGCTGTTACAGACAGAACAGGGTATTTTGGATTTCAAATAACATTATTTCAAATAGACATGCACAGATCCTATGTTGTGGGTACTCATTGGAATAGTTTTGATAAGACAATTGAGCCTGTGCGTGACATTTATAACAATTTCACATGTGGGCAAAGCAAAGCTTCTGGCCAGCCTGTGCAGCCGCACAGTCAGACCAGAGTCTTCATTATTAGGTAAGGTTTTAATTGCTCTTACGGATGTTAACATTTATTTTTATTGCATTGTGTTGTTGTCTGCACTGCTCAAAGTTAGTACTTTGTGCATGGGTGAAATTGTTGGAAATGTCACACACATGCTCAATTCAAATGAGTACCCACAACACAGGGTTTCAATGAGAAATAAATATTTTTGACTACCATCACATCCTCTTATCTGTATCTGAGACTGAACTAGATCTTGAACTTCTAGAAATAGTTCTTGAACCAGTTCTAGTACTAGCTCTTAAACTTGAGTTCAAAAATCTTGAACCAGAGTCAAAGAATTAAGTTCAAGAACTGGTTCAAGAACTTATTTATTCATCTCTTTCATGCATTGATGCAAGTTAGAGTATTGTTTTACTCAAGAAGAAGTTTGGCTTTACACATGCCTTGCATCAGGAAATTTTGATGCCTTTTCATGGCAGGTCTTTTTTAAGGAATGAGCACAAAAACATTGTAAGTACCGTATTTATTTTAATAATCGCCCGGGCGATTATTAGAAAAGTCATGATCGACGCAGTTGGGGGTGGGCGATTATTGGAGGTACTCTGTCGGGCAATAACCAAAACTTCCTATGTCCGGACCTACAATGTCCCTAAAATGTAACAATGTGGTACTTATCTAGTAAATACAAAAATAAATTTCCAAAAATGAGGTACAAAGACGCATGATAATGATACTACTCAGACCTCGCAGTTTGTTCGTTGTCACCGTTTTTCAATAAACAGAGCGATACGCTGCTTTACATAACATCGCTATGAAACCAAGTGATTCTCGCGAATGTATTGATATTCTACTATAAATAATGGAATAAATTGAAAGTTAATTAATCATTATGTACATCTGATACGGTGCCAGAAAAAACTGTCGACTTTGGCAAGTAATAACGCCGACGATCTTGCTGTTCTGTTTAGATTTTGAATTCTATTCAAATGATCAAGAAACTTATGCCAGACAATCGTATTTAAATATCAATTATTTTACAAATCTTTATTCTTTTTTATGACTGCCTAACACAGATTCCGGGCGTATAAGACAGATTTCGGACGAAGAAGACTGAAATTACTTGATAATGCTTGTTTGGAGTGTTCGATAAATGATTCTCAAGTTTCAGGAAATAGTGTTATGCTTCGTTTTCGTAGATACGAAAATACCGCATACATCCGATTATAGCTGTTGCACGCACTCATTTTAATAAACACTTCGCATTTCAATTGTAACATATTGTTTTATTCTTATAAATTTTTCGCAAAATTACAAGAAATAAAGTAAAAAGCCGTAATAGGAAATTGTCGTATCGCCTACCTGTTGCAAAAAATAAAATTAAGTATCCCGTATTCCTAAATTTTAAAATCCGCAACAAAGCCACAAAGAGACGGCTAAATAATAATTTTAAAAGGGTTTGGCATCTACCGAGACAAGCGTTGGGTGCGTGCAAGTCTTGGGATATACTTCCAAAAATAGCCGTCGGCGTCTTTGATCATCTGTTCACCCTCTGTGTGAAATAAACTTATCAGCGTCCTTTACCTCGTTGCGAGACAAAAATATTTATTCAATTTGCCTTTATAGGCCAGATTTCTCCTCGGATTATTGAAACAAAAATCATTGAATATTGGTAAATTCTTTTTATTTAATTGTTTCTTAAGAATCTCGTAATTTTGGATACAAAAACAGCAAATATGTTTTGGAATAAATTTATTCATTTTTCCGTCAGTGGGAGCTGAAAACGTCCTAGCGACGTCTGACCGGTAATCATGCACGCGTTCTTTCTTTGACATTGGATTCAGAAAATATTTTTGATAATCAGTCTTTCAGATAAAACATAGAAGCTAAATAGAAGTTATTCAAATCTGCGCAAATTACGCAGTCACGATCATCGCAGACATATGGATCACAGGCATTTCCCTATCTTCAGTAAATCTCATAAACGAATCCCAGTTCATCTGAATAATCGAATCACGAATTCAACGGGTCTTTTTTTTGTACTTTTCGTAGGTGTTGCATAAATTTTAAAAGTATTTGTTGGAGTTATTGTGAGCATTTTTTCTCAAATCGGGGGATGGGCGATTATTAGAGACGTCCATTTTTTTCGAAAATCGGTCGAAAAATGGCCGATTTTGAGGGGTATTTTGGGGGATGGGCGATTATTAGAATATGGGCGATTATTAGAATAAATACGGTACCTAAAGATGTAGGACACATACAATAGTTTTTCACTGACCCCTCGTTTTGCCCCAAAGCTGTTTTATCAATATCAGGTATCAGAGCGCCCACTAGCCATTGTGCTTTATTAATTAGCTGTGAATATTATTCTATGCAAATTAACTTTGACACTTTACTAAAATCACTAAACAAAATAGGAAAGCTAAAGATGTAGCCAAGCCCATAATGTGTCTATAATTCAAAAGCAAAAAGGAAGTTTTGGTCTGCAAGCTGTAAATTTATGAATTTATGATAGTTATATGCTGAAAAAGATTTGTTTAAAACATGATTTTTATTACAAAGTAATTGTTGTATTACTGTACCAAATTCACAAAATATCTAAACTACAAAATTAGCCTGACAATGCATTTGAAGGCCAATTAGAAAGAATGAAGGGATGAACTCAAAAGATATTTTACAAAGGAAAAGGAAATAAAAAGCATGAAAAGTAATGCAAGACTTATACTCAGGTATGCAGTATGTTGAAATAACCTTTGCCCACCAGGTGGGGTTAGCCGTGTGCGTGTAGCATATAGGGCTTGATTTACTGACGAAACTATCTACCTTTAGCATGACAACATATGAATGGGCGTATTGAAGTGATCTACATCGTTAAAACATGTGTTAGGATTTCAATATTTGAATGAAATGTTTGTAAAGTGGTTTTATATCTTGTAATCACATATAGCATAGATCGAGTGATAAAATATTTCAAGTGTGACATTTTGACTGTATATCTAACCTGTGTGTCTGGATTAGAGCAATAGATTTGGATAAAACTTAAAAAGAACAAAAAACGTGGAATACCAATGTATGCCAATATGGGCATATATAATGAAGGTATGTAAGGTAAGAAGGATTTGTTGTCCGCATGTGATATCTTGATCCTCAGAATGACTGATTATTAATCTATTTTAAGTTTGGCTTTATTTGTGTGAGTGTGTTTGTGTGTGTGGGGGGGGGGGGGGGGTAAAAAAAATAAAGTATTACATGTAATTCTATCATTTAATCACACTACTAAGCTATAACTTTTTGGCATAATTGATGTTGAATTAATAATCTGCAGTTTGACAAATGTCAACTTATCAAACTTTTGATCAGCCTACACATTTTTCAAAAATAAGTACAGACTTAAATAATACTTAAATAATAATAAAAACAACTTTATTTAAAGAGGATTCATAATTAGTTTCAAAGTCTTCTATATTGTCCTCATGAATTTGGTTTACAATAGCTACAAATATTTACACAATATTACACAATATTCTACAATATGGTCTACAATAACCCCTGCATTCTAGTGCTTTCATAACTTTGATTTTAATGTAAATTTGCCCAGGTTTTCAATCAATATTGCCGTAAAAATTAAGTTTCAAGCAATAGAAATAAGAGGGGCATTACGGCAGTCCAAAATCTTTATTTCTCAATGAAATGCTACGTTATGGAAACTCAGTCAAGACAATTCCAATTAGTACCAATAACATAGAATTTTTGTTAGTTCAGTTGAAACAATCTTATTTTTAATCCAAAATACCCCCTCTATCTATAGATCTGGTTTGAAACAGAGCTAGGTCATAATATAAGAGTAGGTTCTAAAATGCTTGTATCTTATAGAAATCCCATGTTGTGGGTACTCATTAAATTTTTAATTGTCTGTGTTAAACTCTCTATTTTTGATGTTTTTGGTGGACTTAAACGTTCACCAGTGTTAATACCGGGTAAGAACTATCCTGTCAGATGTTATTAAATAGGTTTTCAAAACAGTAGTGCTCACTAAGATAGCACTAAGATTCAATTTACTCTTTTTCAAGAATTGTATCTGTCTGTTAAAAGTTACTATGCATTTTAAGAATGGAGTGAAACAAGGGTGCTATATAAGTTGTTGAAACCTCAAAGACATCTTTTAAGTGCAAAATCATATGTAATTCTGAGATCAGGTGAACGATTTCCTTGCGTAGTACTACTTTTCAGGCAGAGTGAGTAATTTGCCCCTTGTTTCCCAATGGTCTATGGGAGGTCACTCACGAAAACTTGGTGAATGGAATTACTGGAATGGTAACCTCTCCTGACACCCAATGGATCAGACATTTTCTCTTTAAACTACACTCGGCATAATGCCCAAAGTTATCGAAACCTTGTAGTTACAGGACTTTGGTTGACGATCGAAGATATATATTGAGAAATGTATATCTGAAGCAAGATGCGAACTTGGGTCAGGTCATTTTCCGTTTATCGTACTTTTATATGTAAATTTCTCTTTCTCAACAACTGGAAGAACTACTCTAGTATGCCAACAGAAACGTCCACCATCAGTACTTTCAGTGCTTTGATTGATTCTATTATATTATTTCAAGAAAATTTACATGCCTAGCATGAATTCAAAAAGGTCAGATGTCCAGATCCAATTTTATGAGGGAAATGTTCAAATGAAAAATCATTCTAACATTTATTTCTGCCATGATCAAGTTTTTGCAAATCCCAACCGGTATGCAAACAAATCCAAATCCCTCAGATAAGATTTGACCCATTTAAAGTTGTCATTTCCTTAAAGGTTAAATCATTATAAACTTTGTTTTGCTGAGCCGCCGTCATAGCGCAGTTGGTAGCGCGACGGACTGTCATTCTAGAGGTCCCGGGTTCGATCCCCGACGGCGGCACTCATTCTTTCCGACAATTTGTCTCTCACCAATGGGTTGACAATCGTAGACCTATGTGAGATAGTAGCTGGAGGCTAGGAAAGGATGTAATGGTTGTACTGGTGAGAGAAATACCAGGAATCCATTGTTAGGTGCTCCAGCCGCCGCGATATAACTGAAATAATGTTGAAAGCGGCGTTAAACTCCATTCAATCAATCAATCAATTGTTTTGCTGAATAAGTTTTAAGTTTCTTGATTTTTGACTCAGTTTTTGACTCAGACTGGCCTTAATTTCAACCCTTGTCGTACTGAAGCTGGAAAATTTGACTGCATTGGCTGAATATAGTTGAATCAACCTGCAAATATATATGCTGTCTGATCTTTGTTTTTTGACTTTTCTATTAGAACTAGAACAATATCAATGTTTTTCTTTCAAAATAAATGAATACTGACTAAAACTTTATTTCCAATGCTTTCAGCACTTTAATTTTACAATAATTTTGCTTTGTTTCTTATCATATATTATGAAATGTCTGGCTCAGGCTATGATTGTCATTCATTGTTTGTTTATTGGTGTCCAGCCATTTTAAATGTTGTGCCAGTTTATTTAGTGCCAGAAACACTCTTGTTCTTGTTTGATATAATATATTGTTGTTATGGTGAAGACAGACATATTACTCAGGTGTTTCTCACCTGTATAGTGATGATAAATCACTTCTTTCTTGATTTATTTGTTGCTTTCAAAGTGAAATCAGTTAACTGGTATATGTATATGTTTTTGGAGATTTTAGACTAGACCATATTCAAAGAAGTTCCTTTAATGAAAGTTTTTGGTTTTGTATGTTTTACAGACAACATTGAAATATAGGCACACACATAGTAAACACACCGTACAACCGGTTGCGGCGATGACGGATGAGAGTCAACGATGACAGCATTGGAACTTTATGCCGAGGCGACGGTAGGTCAAATAAATTTATTCGTGTAAATAAACGATTGAAGCTCTGGTATTCTAAAGCAGATGAATGATCGTGTTAGTGTTCAGCGCTTCGATAGAATAAATCTTTTCTCATATCTCTCCCAAATAAGGCCACAATCATTGATTATTTCGGAGGTTTCCCATGAAAAGTTACGAAATTAGACTTTATGCTCTCATGTTTCGCCTATCTCTCAATAAATGCTATTTTAACTTGTACACAGCTGAAGTCTAACCATCCGCCGATATTTATTCCAAATTGGAAGCCATAATTAAAAAATAAATAAATAAATAAATAAACACACAGCGGGTCCCCAAAGACAACATGTAGTAAGAAAAATGTTGCCTCTGTAGACAGTCGGAATTTCACGGGGTTGACGTAGATGACAGAACTGAATTATTTGTGATTGCCGATGTCGACCAACCCATATTCAGATTCTCGCATAAAAATGATCATTTTTGGTGTTGTATTTTTCAATAACACACCAAAACAATTTAGATCGACATACATGCTGACATTCATGTCCACTATTTTTCAAATGACGTGTCATATCGAAAAAAACTCAAGAGATTTATTGTAGGATTTCAAATACTCACAAACCAAGAAAAAACAGTTGTGATCAGACTGAATATCTCATATACGTTTTTTTAATTGTAATTCCAGTGACTTAGTATACATTCGACGAATCAAAAAAGCATTTCTATTGGAAAACACAGTTGGCCTGTCTTTTATTATCTTTCGTTAACTTTCGATAATATCCACGAGTTCACAAGAATGATTTTTATTTTAGATAAAATAAAATCTTGCTAACATAGCCAAGGATCGAAAAAGAGGATTATGAAAAATGAAATATCTATCCGTTGCTTTTCTAAAAGCTTATTTCATTTTATGTATAGGTCACTGAGCAATAGGAAATTACATCATGTAGATATATAAGAAAAGGTGAGAGGGAGATTCGATCTTCGGACCTTGCACTGCGAGTCTCTGACCTTATGCATATATCTCATTCTATTCTGTTATCACGATTGGGTATATATTGTTACTTGAATGAAATGTTTGCTTATTGTTTATCCATATAAGGAAGTGGGTTTCGAATACTTAAGAAGGTCAGCAGGATTATTAATTGATTGATTGAATGGAGTTTAACGCCGATTTCAACATTTTTGCGGTTATATTGCGGCGGCTGGAGCACCTAACAATGGATTCCTGGTATTTCAATCAACAGTACAACCATCACATCCTTTCCTAGCCTCCAGCTGCTATCTCACATAGGTTAACGATTATCAACCCATTGGTGAGAGACCGATAACTTTCAAAGTTTACAAATTTAGGACAATTTGAAAGGAGTTTTACGTTGACCCTAGTAACAAAACATGTGTTTTGTGATGTGTCCCTTTACACTTCATTTCATACTGACGCCAAGAAAAAACGCCTTAGTAAAATGTGAAATTTCTTTTCCATGTGGCATTTTACATCCCGAAAAAATATTGGTTAATTTTAACTCCCTCCGCGAGTGTCAAATTGAAAGGATTTTGATCTCGTGATTTGGAATGTCTAAACTTCAGAAGCGGTTAGTTTATTTCGAGGAGCATGTGCGCCTTTTTAAGATTGTTGCTTCGATACAAATTACACATGTTTCTCTAGCATTTGATATGCATGTCAGTGATTCACGCATGAAGTGTGTATTTCAATGTTGTAAACCTATCCTTGTCATGTTCTCAAAAATAATCCAACATTTTTTTTTAAGTTCAAATAAAAAAGAAAAAAAAAAACCCCATGCATTTGAAACTGACTTTATACACTGATTTAATGTTAGAAGTCTAATCAACTATTTCTTCTTCTTCTTCTTTATCTTCTTCTTCTTCTTCTTCGTTTTATGCATTTTTATTGTTTAACGTCAGAAAGCGTTATTATAAGGAAATAGATTTAGGACCTTAATCGCCGTTTTTGTTTATATTTGTTAACAAATTTGTTTATATATAACATTGTTGGCCTGTGGCTCATTTGATATTCCTGCTTACCTGCTTCAGTATTCCTTCCACTTCCCACTTCCTTTTATGGATAAAAAATAGGCAAACATTACATTCAAGTCACATTATATAACCAATCGTGATAACAAAATAGAATGAGCTATGTATATCCATAAGGTTAGAGATTCGCAGTGCAGAGGACCGAAGATCGAATCTCCCTCTCACCTTTTCTTATATATCTGCATGAAGTAATTTCCTATTGCTCAGTGGCCTTTACATAAAATAAAAATAGGTTTAAGAAAAGTAACGGATAGTTTTTTCATTTTTCATAATCCTCCTTTTTCGATCTCTGGCTATGTAAGCAAGATTTTATTTTATCTAAAATAAAAATCATTCTTGTGAACTCGTGGATATTATCGAAAGTTAACGAAAGATAATGAAAGACAGGCCAACTATGTTTTCCAATAGAAATGCTTTTTTGATTCGTCGAATGTATACTAAGTCACTGGAATTACAATTAAAAAAACGTATACGAGATATTCAGTCTGATCACAACTGTTTTTTCTTGGTTTGTGAGTATTTGAAATCCTACATTAAATCCCTTGAATTATTTTTCGATATGACACGTCATTTGAAAAATAGTGGACATGAATGTCAGCATGTATGTCGATCTAAATTGTTTTGGTGTGTAATTGAAAAATACAACACCAAAAATGATCATTTTTATGCGAGAATCTGAATATGGGTTGGTCGACATCGGCAATCACAAATAATTCAGTTCTGTCATCTACGTCAACCCCGGGAAATTCCGACTGTCTACAGAGGCAACATTTTTCTTACTACATGTGGTCTTTGGGGACCCGCTGTGTGTTTATTTTTTTTAATTAAGGCTTCCAATTTGGAATAAATATCGGCGGATGGTTAGACTTCAGCTGTGTACACGTTAAAATAGCATTTATTCAGAGAAAGGCGAAATATAAGAGCATAAAGTCTAATTTCGTAACTTTTCATGGGAAACCTCCGAAATAATCAATGATTGTGGCCTTATTTGGGAGGGATATGAGAAAAGATTTATTCTATAGAAGCGCTGAACACTTACACAATCATTTTTCTGCTTTAGAATACCAAAGCTTCAATCGTTTATTTACACGAATAAATTTATTTGACCTACCGTCTCCTCGGCATAATGTTCCGATGCTGTCATCGTTGACTCTCAACCGTCATCGCCGCAACCGGTTGTACGGTGTGGTAAAGGGGTTTGCCTAAAGAAATTTGAATGGTATTCAAAGAATTACTTTGAAGAGATTATCTAAAATCTTCTATAATGCAGCTGAATTATCTCTTGTAGCATGAGAATTCAGAATGTTACTAGTGAATTTTCCTCATTTAGGTCTAATTAGACCACAACTTTTGCATTTGAATAAGAATTATAAATTGCATTTCTACCAAGAACAAACATCTTCAACAGCAAATTGTTGTAAGTTTGGGTTGAGAGAGGTTACAACCACATCACAGGGATGTGGAAATACGTCTTTTTTCCACTTGTTCATGGACAAGTAAAAGTCAATTTCCTACTTGTCCAGGATCAAAATGAACTTGCCCACACAAAAATGAATTGATAAATATTGAGAAAAACATTTTTCTAAATGAAGAAAATGCTGTTACCCAGCATTTTCTCCATTAAAGACAATGTTTTCTCCCCTTTCAAACAAACGAAAGGGTGACTGTCCTCCAAAATCTTTGTTGTACTGTATCAAGTGTTGCCCTGGTATTTACTTGTCCACGGACAAGTGGCATAGAAATATGTACTTGCCCGCAAGAGAAAAAGCCCAAGTCGGACAAGTCGGGCATGGGATTTCCACACCCCTGGACATCACATTTAGTAGCATGTTGTTGAGAATGGTCTGGACACATTATGATTAATGAATCTGATTGATATCAATCTACCAAGGCCAATATTTAAAAAAAACCTTATTACCAGTAATTTAATTGTTAATTTAAAGTTTAAAGTGTCATAAACAAAAAGAATATTCTAATTGTTTACTATGCCGTTACACTTATCCTTTCACCAATATGGGTTGGTAATCGTAGACCTATGTGGGAAAGCAGCTGGAGGCTAGGAAAGGATGTAATAGTAGAACTGGTGTGAGAAATACCAGGAATCCATTGTTAGGAGCGCCAGTTGCCAATATATTTCCGAAATATTGTTAAAAGCGATGTAAAGCCCCATTCAAACAAACAAATCAAACTATACCTTTAGGGAAAAATAAACCTCATGAAAATATGTTGAGAAATTTATATGTATTAACAGGATACATCAATGTCAATTCAATGTCACCTTTCTTTATAACTGTGTTACATATTTTTCTTTTATTCATAAGCATGATGTAATATTAATCTTTATGCCTGAAGTAAGACAAATGGATGTAGTTTGGAATTCATTGAGAAATATTTTGAAATAAGTTATATTTACAAAAAAAAATGTACGCAACAGCCTTTTGTTACACTAAGAAAGTCTAACTGCATATAATAATGACAGAGTCAAGATTGTATGGCAGAAAAACGATGCAGTTACAATAATTCAGGACTGAGCCATTGAAATATAAACTGTCATTTAGAAATATTCTGAAATTTAAGTTGGAACATTTTTAGTTATATTACCAATTCACTTGTATGTTATGGCCTCTGCTTGTTTCATTAAGAAATTATTGCCTGACAGTATGATTGTATAATCCATGATTTATGCCCTGGCAGGGCAGAGCCTAAGTAACGTGTCATTGCACTTAAGGTTAGGGTAAATCAGCTTTTATTTAAAATAACTCACTTCTAAAGAGAGTTGATATAAATAACTAGAGACCTTCAATTGTAGATAGGTAACCAAATCTTCGTAACTTCAGCTTGATTAAGCTGAAGCTACGAGGCTTTGCTAACCAATGATAAAATGTGTTATTTCTCTCTAAGGATAGTTATTTGCATGCGTTCACAATTATTGTCAACTTACTTTTCAATGAACTCAAGATATTGAGAAAAAAAAAAACTCCCCAAATTAAATGGCAGCTAAGCCCCGCCCTGCCAGTTCATTTATAGCACAGAATACCAAGAGTCAAAGGAAGTGTCAGTTGCAACAATTTTGGGCTTACATACTAATTCTGGAAAAACTTTGTCTCTTTTCAGACTTGGATGCAATCCAGAATTTGGGCATGGAAGGTCCCATGAGATCCCTTGGAACTGGAACCCTGGGGTCAGCCCAGAGTCAGCAGTCCATAGTGCAGGATGTGTGTCCGACATGTCACTTGCCTTTCGATAAGGGGAAGAAGCGAAAGCTGATTGACACGTGTGGACATGAGCGCTGTTGGTCCTGTATGTTCAGTAGGGAGGAATGTCCTTTGTGCAATAGCGGTAGGTTAATGCTAATTTGCATATCGATGGCTCAGCGCAAAACAGTTGTAACTCCCTATATGTTTATAGGGAGTTACAGCCGTTTTGCGCTGAGCCATTGATATGATGCTAAAATCTGCATCAATTGTGTATGCTCTTAGCAATCAGTATGATCCAATATTAAAATGAATTCTCAAGTAATAAGAATCTTGGTAAGAAGGCTTTTAAGGTCTTAAGGATGAACCGCATAGAAAAGCGGAACATTCTTGTAGTAAACATAGGAAAAGGGGCCTTGATGACTATTTTATTAGCTTGGATTTTTTTTTATCTGAAACCAGAGGTATTGCTATAGCATTTGCATTGTTGTTGCCATCTTCATGCCAAACTTTGACATTTTGTGATATATCCAATTCTTCTAAAGGCATTCACTTGAAACTTAGCACACATGTTAACTGTCAAAAGAGCAACCTATACTTACAAGGGGGATTACTGTAGATGCATATTGTGAATTTTGCCCCTTATTGACTTGGATTTTTTATTCACTATCCAGCAAACAAAAGCCATTACCCGAGGGCAGTTCTCTTGTGCACTCTTAGCATAACAATTTTACCCAATCTTCATCAAACTTCGTCACACATTTGGAAATGGAATGTTCAATTGGGAAACAAAAAAGTAGCCCATATTAATGCCAGTTTTCTTTGATTAAATTACAAATAAGAGCTTTGTGCTCAAAATATTTCAGCACTAATTATGCACACCCATTATAATGACTCAGTAAAATTGTTTACATTGTCTTCTTTCTGTCACAGGTTTGGATGTGTTACGTCGTCAATTAAGTTTCAGCAGTATTCGACATGGAGGGGATCAAGGTCACAGACCCAAGGTCAAGACAAATGGTCACTTTACGACCTACATGCAGACACGGACAGACACACATGATATCTCTCACTACCAAAATACCAGACCACTTTCCAGTACAGGTAAGAAATGTGAATGACAGGGTTCCCACGGTCAGGGAAAAGTCAGGGAGAAATGGAAAAAAATTAAAGATCAGGGAAAAGTCATGGAATTTTGAAATCAGTCAGGGAAATTTAGAAATAAGGCAAAAGTCAGGGAAAAGTAAGTGAATTTCAGAATCAGAAGTGGAAATTTTAAAAGAAAGTAAAGGAAAAACAAACCAACTGATTATCCAATATTTTGATTTATCAGCCCATCACTTGTCCAAATTTATATTGAAGTCCGCTTGTCTGTCTAAGCTGTCCATTATTTCTTCTGTCAGTTGATATGTAGCTTTTACTTGTTTAATTTCACAGCAACTGATTTGAAAAGAATTTAATTCCAACTTCATATAAAGGCTGGACCAGTATAAAGCAGAGATGTGTTTATCTCCTATTTGAGGTACAGGCCTTGACAGAGTTAGCCCTTGGATGCAAAAAAATCTTGTCCCCTCAACTTCTCAGCAACAAATGGAGAGATTTGATTAAAACCTGATACACCTTAGATAGACTCTATATAAAACATATTCAACAATGATCAACAATTTATTCCTTTTGCAATATGTTATCCTAAGTAGATATCAAATAAAATAGATTCCCTTTGAACTGATTTAATTAGTCCCCTACCGGTGTTCACACCGGAGGGGACTATAGGTTTGCCCTCCGTCTGTCTGTCCGTCCGTCTGTCCGTCCGTCTGTCCGCTCAAATCTTGATCCCGCGATAACTTAATAACTAAGCAAGCGTTTTTGATGAAAGTTGGTATATGACTAGATGGCAATGTGTAGATTATGCACATCATTTTATTTTTGTTTTTCGACTTAAATTGAGGTTGCTATGGTTACAGAAATAGTGAAAATATGGCCAAAAATGGGATCCTGCGATAAGATAATAACTAAGCAAGCTAGTTTGATGAGACTTGGTATATGACTATATGGCAATGTGTAGATTATGCACATCATTTTATTTTTGTTTTTAGACTAAAATTGTTGTTGCTATGGTTACGGAAATAGTGAAAATATGGCAAAAAATATTGGATCCTGCGATAAGTTAATAAGTAAGCAAGCTAATTTGATGAGACTTGGTATATGACTAGATGGCAATGTGTAGATCATGCACATCATTTTATCTTTGTTCTTTGACAAAAAGTGCGGTTGCTATGGTAACGGAAATAGTGAAAATATGGCAAAAAATGGATCCTGCAATAACTTAATAACTAAGCAAGCTAACTTGATGAAACCTGTTTTAAAATGTAAAAAAAATTATAAGCCATGTTAGTCAGGGTGGTGATGCAGCAGTATTTATCACCTCCAGTGAAAGTTCTCATTTCTTACCAACAAGACTGAAGAAAAACATCTTGGATCAGACAAGGTAACTGTTATTGATACTATTTCTTAGATCTGTCTATTGCTTGCATGAATAGAGGTATTTCACGTAATTATCTCCCTTGCGTACTCTTCAGTCAAAGGGACATAACAATGCAAACGAGGGGGCATCCTTCTTTTCTCCACTCTTTATTTCATTGAAATTTATCCGGATGAACAGTCGATTTCAACTATTAATGAAATAGATTATCAAACTTTTATCACTCAAAACAAAACTTAAATGTCATTAGAAACTATTTCGACCGACTTTGGGATTTTTTTATTTGAAATACTGAAAAAAGCGGCGTTTGATCTTAGTTGGGTGAATAAAACGCTGAGATATCTCGTCAGAGAATTCATATTTTTTGGTCGAAACAGATATCCTTCACTTAAAATCTACTGTTTTGAGAAATCACTTTGATTTGATAAGTTTATTTGGAATTCTATCATTTTGACTATTCATTTTCATTATTTCCATAATAGTAATTGCATTATTGTTTGACACAAATCGATCGTAAATAATTAACTAAAAAATTACAAAAAAATAAATGAAATATAATAAATAACAATAAAAATAAAACCAGACATCAAAAACGACATACGACAGAATGCTAGTTCAACATAGATATAATGTTTTACTCTAGTGAAAAATAAAAGACGAAAACATTTCGAGAGATAGAGACAATTTAAAAAAGGGAGAAATAATTCCATCGCAGCTATTTACGAGTCGCTATTTCATTTTGGTAAATATTCAAATTGAACACATGCTTATATTTGGAAGGGCTTTTAAATACATTGAAATTGCGCACTTCACTGTATCAAAATTAATGATTTTGTAGTTCTGAGTTTCACTTGAATATCTTTCTTTTTGTGCAGCTTTTTTTAACACTTACCTCTTACGAATCCATTTAATTTTCCAAATTCATGAATTATTGAACGCACAATTAGAACACCCCTTTATGGATATATCTTCATCATGAAGATGTGATAGAAGTTAAATACGATTACGTAATACCATATGTCACGCTTAATTGACACCAGTACAGTGTTTATTTAGCGCACGTGTTGTAACTTATAACTTCTGCTTTAGTGTTTGACCGCTCTTTGATCTGGGGCCTATGGTATATTGAATCAAAGCACTGAAAGTACTGATGGTGAACGAACCTGGTGGCATTCTAGAGTGATATATTGAATTCAATTAGAAAAGAGAAATTATGAATGTAAAAAAAGGAGGGAGGAATTGTCTCGACAAAATTTCCGTTATTCGGAAATTTCACTGCAAATTCAAAGAAAGGGAGAGAGAAGAAAATCTTGTTAGAAAAATATTTGTTAGAATATGAGTTGTTACTCTGTGAAAATTTCGTTTACACATTTGAAATGGGTACATTTATTAATTAAACATAAATGGAGAAAACGATTTAATCCTATCTCAAACTGTCTTCAACCTATATGCAATGGTGTTTGTTTTTACAAAAGTATTTGTTATCATGTTTAAGCTTATTTCAAGTAATTTTGTTGTATTTGTTTTAACTTTGTTTTATCTATCTTTGTTTTTTCTCAGAGGATGAAAAGGTCTTTGAGTACCAACCAAAGAAACACCTATGAATATCAGTCAGTCCTGAACTGTACTCATTGTTTAAAGTTATGATTTGTTAACTTATTAATAGTATTTTGAACCATAACCTGAGGGATTCATTTTTATCATATCTGAAGCCAAAGCCACTTCCGTGGTTGACACTTTTGTCGTTATTCACTTTTATAACACTGCAGGATTTTTGCTGCTGATATTAGACTTTTCTGCTCTGAGCTAGTTTATGCTTAAACTGTAGTTAACCAATTCTTAACATATTTTGGGAAGGATGGAGCCAGTTTTCATTCATCGATTAAGATTTTTATGATTTCTGTAAAAAATGCAATGACTTTTCAAGAAAAAAATAACAACTAAACCCGCCTGTCGAATTGTAAACAAGTGCATGACGGATCTGGTCCCCCCTTGACCACGGCAATATCTACTCGTCAATTGGAGTGGTATCTAGGGTTGAATATTTAGCTATCATTTATTCAATTTTCAAATAAAATTTTGAATTGATATGGTTTTACAGATTGAAAAAATGCAAAGTAGAATGGCCCCAATGAAATATCTTCCGTGCCTGTCGCATTTGGTATTCGGCAATATTCGCTTCTGAGACTGACGAATACGAAACGTTTTCGCTGGGAATAAGTTCACCGAATATTCGAGTGTATCCTTACAGCCCTACTTCAGTCAACGCAATTTTACAGAAAAATCTTAAAAGCGCATAGCGCAGTTGGTAGCGCGCCGGACTGTCAAACTAGAGGTCCCGGGTTCGATCCCCGACGGCGGCACTCATTCTTTCCGACTATTTGCCTCTCACCAATGAGTCGGTAGTCGTAGACCGATGTGAGATAGCGGAGGCTAGGAAAGGATGTAATGGTAGTACTGGTGTGAGAAATACCAGGAATCCATTGTTAGGTGCTCCAGCCGCCGCGATATAACTGAAATAATGTTGAAAGCGGCGTAAAACCCTATTCAATCAATCAATCAATCAATCAATCAATCAATCAATCAATCAATCAATCAATCAATCAATCAATCAATCAATCAATCAATCAATCAATCAATCTTAATAGCTGCGTTCATCCCTATTCAAATAAAAGGTACAAGAAAGGTTGTACATGTAGAATACATGTCGAATCATTCTTAAAACCCGTCTCGAGACTGACTGTCGCTAGTTGAAAAGTTATGTAACACCGCGTTACCGTTTCTAATGACACAAGGTGTCTTGATGTGTCATTCGTCTGAACTCGGCCGATTCTGTAACCTATATTTAAATCGGAGACGTCGGAGATCGCCCGAGTATTGCCGAATGTAAGTTCAAGAGGACATGACCTAAATAAACACATATTTCCGGCTAATTACTACAAGTTGCATCAGCGCAGGCTTGGGTCAAAAACATAGTATCTGTCTCTACGGTGTTTAGACACAAACTTTGTTTTTGCTTAAAACTCTCGACAAGCTTACGCCGATCAAAAATTCCCTTGATAAACATTGCAAGATCATTTTGTGTTTTTCAAGGCGAATTTTCATTATCTTCACTTGATAAAGAATAATAGTACCATGCCATTCAAGAAATAAAGAGTGATTTTGCGAAGAAAAATATTGAAAGATACTAAATTGAATTTTAAGAGGCGCTACTTTATTTCAAATGTATTAACATCCAACAGGATTTTCCTGACATGGTATATAACACTGGTGAACGACGTTCGTTCACCAAAAACCCTTTCAAAAACCATACACACACGCAACCCTACATGGTTATTTAACACTTAAGTTTTATCAAGCAATATGAAAAACAACAGTGCTACAAGGGACTTATCCTAAAATATTTTAATGATTCTAAATGAGTATCAGATATATGGCCCCTACTCCATGAATAGCATGCATGTAACTTTAACTAAGTCTGGTCTTTCTGTGCTATTTACAAAATAAGACTTATTTATCTATATGAATTTAATATCATTATCATTTTATTTTACCTTAGTATGAACATTTCTTGTGCAAAAAAAAAAAAAAAACAACAACAACAACAAAAAACGCTGTTGTGAATAAATAACATTTTACACAAAGAAAGTTTTATTGCAAGGTCAAAAAATCACACGGGCCTACATTTCCGAAATCATGCTTCACAAAGTGAAAGATCGTCAATGTGTTTCTTATTTTGTCACGCAGTTTCAAAATCGCAATATCACGAACATTTTATTCAACGAGGTGGTGTATTTGTTTGGAATAAGCGTTCAACGATTTATATGTTTCCTTTTTTCTTAATCTTTCTTCTTTTTGCATTTATACATTTCCTTGTCTCAGTGTGTTGATTACGATGTGATTGTATAAATGTTTTATACAAGGACATTTATATAATACTATATAAACAAATAATTGAGTAGACTTCGTTTTTTTTTGTTTTTTTTTTTTTAGTTATATTGTGATTTTAATCAAAAGCGAAATAAATGACAAGATCTGAATAAAAAAGGGAATAATTTATGAATAAAAATAGTTCATAGAGAAACTTTAATGACAAAATTTAAAAAAAAGTCAGTATATTATTGCCAACAAGAAAAATCAAAATACTTCTTCACAGGTCAGGCACGCTAGATAGAGTTAGATTAAGATAAGTTAATCAAAAGCAAAAAATTAAAAAATGACAAAAATAGGCATGAAGACTTTAAGCATTAAAACTAATTTTATTGTATGTTCAAAAATAACTTTGATAACCTGTATTACGACGAGTATTTTGTGGATTGAAATATGCTATTTCACAATAAATTTTTACTGGACTAAAATGACATGCCCCCTCGTTTGTAAAAGGGGCGGAGTCGAGCGATTTCCGCGCATGCGCAGACTTATGTGAAATACCTCTATTGTATAGTGGGCACAGCAGAGACAACAACTCATGTAAGTCTTGTTTAACCCTTTCCAAAACAAGACCTGCCGCCGCTTTTGACGTCCCTGATAGAATTGGCGTGGGAAAACATTGAGACAAACAAAGCCGGTAGGGGACTTATGTCCATGTCCAACATGGCTCTTGTTATACAAAATATCTTACAAAAAATCTTATTACTTCTACCACAAAAGGTGTTTTCTTTTCAAATGCCACATGTTTTTTAGCATCGTCTGCAACCTCTTTTAATTCAGAACATTCTAAAATTCCATATGAGATAGGGTTAACAATGTTGAAATGATAACGCCCACATTCTCCAGACATTTGTACTGGTGTGAACCAAACCACTTGTTTTTTGTGTGTGGTTCATAAATTATAGACCGCCATATCCTGCCTGTCTGCCAGTCAATGTGCATGATAATCTTATTACATGACAAATTACGGCTGTAGTGCAACACTTCCTTCTCATAGATGGAGGAGGAATTATGGGAGAAATATCCTGTGCTCTTTATACCCTCTGGTAAAATCAAATTGCCACATTTCTACTAATAAATGCTCGCGGGAGCTATTTGTAACATGGTCAGGGAGCTTTTATTTAGTATGCATTTTTTGATATAAAAAATTCATTAAATTTATGTCTTCTAGGCCCTTTTCCCTTGCATTTGAGGTGAATTTCCTTTAAACAATCATATAAATGATTGTTTGGAGGAAATTCATCTCAAACAAGAAGTATCAAAAAGTTCCTAAAATTTAGGCATTTGAAATGGGTTTTCTAAGTAAAATATGTAGGGGTGCTACTATTAGGGAGGGTGCTATTATTAGAGGAAATATGGTACCAACTATCATTGCAACTAATTCTTGCAGAAAAATCAAGGAATTAGGGAAAGAGAAGTTTTGTTTCATTAAAATCACCAAAATACATCAGTTTTCCGAATGTTTTCCCCCTTAGTAATTTGGATTTCATTTTATTTTAACTCATTTTCAAATATTGTTTGAGTAATTTTCTTTGAATTTAGACATAGCATTCATTGACTTAATGCTGAATATTGCTGAATATTGTACCTAAAATCATAATAAGGCAATACAAAATTCCAAAAACCAGGTTAAATTGAGTACTTTATAATTTGTAGAAGAATGAGGAAACTTTTTCACGAAGCTTTATCTCTTTTTCCTAAACTTTGCGTATTCTGTGTTGAAACAATAATAAAGATTAAAAGAAATACTGATTAAGAAATATGTCAATTTCTTTAATTAAGAAATGTGTTTCACAATTCTTATTGCATGATAAAAACTGTGTTATAACTAATGAATGATGGACTCATGTGCTTATGGTGTAATTGATGCATTAAGTATATTTTATAATATGTATTTTTCTCTGACTAATGAAGAATATATAGATAAGCAACTTAACCCTTTCCTGTTTTACAAAATTTTTGACCTGTCCAAATTCAAAGGTTTTGCAGACGAAAAATTAAAGTGGATTTAATTTGAAAAATAACCATTCAGTAGGGTAGAAAATAGTGTGGAAAAAGAAGAAATTGCTTGTCAGAAGCAATTTCTTCTTTTTTCACAATGTTTTCTCAATCATAAATCACAGGCACGTAAAAAGCAGGCATTAAACAGCAAAGGGTTAAGGGCTATTATGAAAGTCTGCTTGTTGAAAAAAAACAAAGAAGTATCCTTGCAAGGGCACTTGGAGTGGTCAGCCCAAAACTATTGTAAGTGCCTATTTTTAACCTCAAGGATTTTATGTATTCAATTTATTACAATATACTAAAGAGATCAAACGAATGACAAATCTATCTCTGATGAAACTTAGTTATAAAATTTGGTTGCAAAAGGGTTAATTGAGTAGTTTGACAAAGAAGGTCAGATTTGATTTAGATTTGATTTTATGGCATGATATCAGAAATCAATAAGGCATTCCATGTAGAATAATACAATATTCAAATGAGACCACAGTTCATTCTCAATGCTCCCTGTCATGTCATTCATGTAATAAAATATTAAGCCTGGAGATCAGCTGAGGCGCATAGTTCTATGACACTTTATCAGACAATTGTTTAGAGGGCTCAGTGCAAAACAGCTGTAATTGCCAATATATTTATAAGCAGTAACAACGGTTTTGCACTGAGCCATCAAAATGAATCTTTTTTCTATTTGTTTTCTCACAATTACTCAGGAAAAACCAGGTAGTGTAGACTAAGATCAGAATGCATATCTATGCAGACTGATCTTAGTCTAATCTGTCTGCCAAAATTTTACATGTAGCAGGAATATGCTGTGTAAAACACAAGAAGGATTAACATCTGAATTTGCGATGATAATTCATGCATATGTCTTAATTAACCGTTGTCATGCTGAATTAAAATCCTCTTACAGAATTGCATTCTTATCAAAGTACTGAAAGCCCTAGAATCCAAGGGTGTAGATAATTTTTCTTTTTGAAGACCAAATTCGTCAACAATTCTGCTTTGAAAAGGGACAAACAGGTGGTGTTGACTAAGATCAGACTGCACATAGGTGCAGGCTGATCTTTGTCTTTAGCTCCTGCCAAAGCAGGAATTTTCCGGGCTCAGCATGACAAGGGTAATTATAAGGATTGACCATGAGGGTCTGATCTTGACCCTCTTGTTGATGGGGGCTTGACATTAACCTAGTGGTTATAAAAACAAGGAGATCAGAAGACTTTAAGAGGAATTTTATCCTATATAACATCAGACATAGTGGAATTTAATCTGTAAGAGATACTTAACAAGGGTAATCATAATGGTAAATTATAAAGTATAACCTGTTGAGCAAAAAGGCTCTATCTAGGTTCTATCAAACAAACACTTACTAAAAAAAAATAAATAAAATATTGATTAATAAACAGTACTTTGAAACCACAAATTTCAAATGGCAATTAGTGTAATTTTCAATCAACAATTTTCAAAGGATCAGTGCAACAGAGTTGTAGGTGTCTATTAACTGTTTTTGTGTTGACCTTATAGTATAGACAAAGAATTTTGTATGGATGATGTTGAATGAATTTCTTAGTAATTGTAATCTACAATTTACATTGCCTGTAAAAGGCTACTTGATTTTGACCTTTAGTATTTCTTTTTTTATATTTCATCATAATTATGAATGACCTACAAGTTATATATTTTGCTTATAATATGAAAAAACAGGAGTATGCAAGGCCCAACACCAGTTGTCCTGTGACAACCACCTAGTTTATGAATAGTAAATGATGTACATCATTACTTTTCATAAAATCCATGCTTATTTTGATATTTTTTGAATGGATTTTTCAGCAATCTTTCAGTCATATGGCAGTGGTTGGAGTACCTTATAATAGATTTCTGCTATTTCTCACACAAGCACCTCCTTTCCAAGTTCAGCTGCTATCCTAAATAGTCAGAAAGGATGGCGTGCTGCTGTCAGGAATTAAACCCAAGATCTTTTGAATGATAGACTGACACCCTACCTCAACCATGACAGTGAATATTCTTACTTTGAAGCTGACGCCTATGAATAGGCATTATATACATTGTTCTTAATATAATTTTCATGGATTATTCAAAGGCTATAGGATTACTTAAATTTTTAATTGATTTTCAATCTGAATGGCATTTGCAAATTTTCTTGGTATAAGTATCATGTAGTGTCCAAAATCATTATTATCCAAGGTTAACCAAGGGTAAATCCATTTCTTTCTCAGCATGCAATGTTTTCTGGAAATGATTGTGGGCTCAACCCTTTCTTGTACAATCTCAGAAATTTACGTCCTTGAAGTCTTTTGGATAATGGTTTTATTGCAGATCTTCAAATAAAGTGGATTAGTTGGGATGAAAAAAGAGAATTTCACATTCATAACCATAATGGTATATTAAAATGACATAGGTCAATGGCTTGATGCAAAACAGATATAACTGCCTTTAGATGTATAGGCAGTTACAACTGTTTAGCACCAAGGCCCTGATATGTACCTTACACAAGATGAGTGCATTAACTCTTTTAGGTATTTGTCTCAACCACTTTATTCCACATGGGAAATTAGGCAACATGTGCGAGTGATAATTAGGAGCTATTTTCTGGCAAAGTGATCACCTAGGATCAATTATTTACAAACATTGTTTTCTTCTATTTGATGGCCAAGAAAATGCATAACACCAGCTCTCAAACATACCAGTTTTATTTCAAAACTACTGTAGCTCCGATCTAATTGAAGATGTAGTTACGAGGGTTGGCAAGTAAACTGTTGAATTGTTTTTACCAATATTCATTGGTCTCTCTGGTAATATTCATACTTGTAGAGAAATCGATAGAAAACAGTGAAAAGTGGATAAACTGAACAAATATTACAGATTTGATTGTTTGGTTTATCCGTTATTGTATTGTTCCTGGGAGTAAGATGTGACCTTTTGGATAAAAATTGCTTGTGGGAAGTTTGAGGAAAAAAGGTAATTATCCCTTTACCTTTTTGTACCCCTGCATCAATAGATCGGAGGCATTTTATTTTTCTAATGTTTGTTCATCATCTGTTTGTCTGTCTGTCTGTCTGTAAAACTTTAACCTGGTAACTAAACATTTTGCTATAACCTCAACACTATTGGAGTGGCAATGCTCATATTTGGCATGAAGGTTCCTCTCTTAAATATTCATTCAATGTCAAGGTCATCTATCAAGGTCAAGATAAAATATCAAGGTCAAATTTCCAAGAGATTGTCATTTTTAGTGCATTAATATATAGTGTTTTTACGGACTCATATTGTTTACAGTGTATTACCCTATATCCTGTAATTCTTTTACATCTCTGCTGCTTGATGATACATACAATTTTATTTCCATTTCTGTATGTGAGAGTCTTCAATTTTTCACTTAATTCCCCTTTTTAAAAAGCGCCAGTGTGTGAGAGATATTGACATGAGTTGGCTGGATCTTATCTATAAAAGGTTAGATATGGGATGATGGGACTTTCTCAATGAATGCAGCTTACGTTATAAGTAATACAAAGTACATAGCTTGGAGGAGGAAGGATTTACATTTGAGATTTCACACTTAAGAAAGGTAGTAGTTTAGATTTTATTTAGATTTGATTGAAATTGAAAAAAGAAAAAAAATGAGTTGAAGGCAATACATAAAATATAGAAAAAAAGTGAGTTTAAAGAAAGAAACATGTATTAAAAAAAAAAGCTTGCCTGAAAATTAGATCCAACTTGACCAACATCTTAAGTTGTCCGAATAAATTTTGTGTTAATAAGGTTGGGGGCTAAAACTATGAGAAGAAAACAGAAGCTCGGGAGCCTGGACTTTGGGTGGGGATATTCCCAGTAAATTTTGGAAAAAAAAATATGCTTAAAAACAGGAAATCAAATAGCACAGTCATGGTCAGTGGGCATGCAGGCAACATTTTGAGGAGTTGGTGCAATAATATTGTAATTTAAGTGCCTATAGATATATATATTCCAACAGAACTTCACAGGATGACTTTTCTCAGAATCTAACTCATGAATATCAACCAAATTTCAATTGAATGATCCTTTAGTGTCCTTTCATCAGTCTACAAAAAATTATTGTGATTGGATGAAAAATATGTCCTTTATAGGCAGTGGTCATTTCTCTATATGTATGTAATAGTGGAAACTTTGAAAATCATTTTCTCGGAATCTAACTGATGGATATCAACCAAATTTCACTTGAAATATCTTTGAGTGACTCTTTATCAGTCTAAAAAAATAATGGTGATCAGATGAAAAATGTGTATTATGAGCTGAGGTCATTTCTCTATATGTTATATAGTGGAAACTTTGAAAATCAATCTCTCAGAATCTAACCACTGGATAACAACCAAATTTCATTGGAATTATTCTTTAGTGATCCTTTACAAGTCTGTAAAAATTTATTGTGATCTGATGAAAAATTAGTGTTTTATGGGCGGAGGTCATTTCTCTATATGTTATATTGTGAAACTTTAAAAATCATTTTCTCACAATCAAATTGATGGATATCAACCGAAATTCACTGGAATGATTCATTAGTTATCCTTTATTAGTCTACAAAAAAATATTGTGATCAGATGCAAAATACCCCCTGAGAATATGTCAGTTTATTTTAACGAAGGGTACTCTTCACTAAGAGGACAAGTGGTGTAAAATGGCCTACTGAGGTTCAGAGTGGGGTAGAAAGAGCTGAGTTGACTGCACTCTAAGGCATTGGGCAGAATAGATATATTGGATTTCATATTTTACTTCTTATTATCATTAGTTAGAATTTTATTTTGATGACAAACATTTACAATTATTGTGAAGTAACACCCTTATAGTTGTGTTTAATGAAAAGCAGAAAGATCTACAATCAAAATTTTGTGGACAAAGTACCAGTATATTGTGCACTAACATTCTGTTAGTGTTGAAATTTTTATTTTTGAATTTCAAACAAATCTCACTGGAATGATCCTTGTTTTATACAGCCTTATCTTCCTCTAATAATCATTATCAGGATATTCAGGCCTGTGGAGCGAATCAGGCACTCAAGGGCCTGTAGTTAGATTTAAAGCTAATTAGCCTATTGCAACAGTAGTAAACAAATAGATTGACTGAGGTGAGCATTTCAGGGCTAATATTTCTCTTGTTGTTGCATTTATGCCCCATGATTGTTTGGTATATGGATTTTTCCCCAGTACAGTCATCCACATATTGCATTGCTCTTCAAACACTAAAATACTGGTATCATTTATTCTTAAGAATTGTTATAGATTCAGAGTACATGCAATCTTACAATGTGTGGAATTTTTTACGTTAAAAAGACTGGTGTTTAAACTCTCAAGGTCTAATAAGAATTCATTTTTGCTTTACACTGTTTACTTAGTCCAAGTTGCCAAAAGCCTATCTTGATAATGAAGGCAAGATCAGTGTTAAATGCATGAATGTTTCTAAATTGTTGCAATTTTGTGTAATTACTGTCATACGATCTTGTTGCAACATGCAATCATGAAGCTTAATTACACAGTCAAATGACAATGTCATCCGCCTCATTACAGCTAATTACACACTGAATACAGTTTCATATTACCATATCCATTTGTTAGATTTATCCTTTCCAAACAAAGTAGTAAACATAATGTATAGATGGCTCAGTGCAAAACAGTTGTAACTGCCTATATAATTATAGGCAGTTACAACTGCTTCAGTGCTTTGCACTAAGCTACTGGTTTAGGCCTAAGGTTTTATGTAAGGCTCTGCAATTATAATGTTTGAAGTTGTGTGGCATTAGCCTTGTCTGTATGTCTTTATCATTTATAAAACTTAAACAATAAAGCTTCTTTTGCCAATTCCCATTTCCCTATTGAAGATACAATTACTCAAATTTAGACTTTCTTAAAAGAAAGGTAATATTAATCTATCAAAATGGGCTATTCCTAGTAATTAGTCTATGGTAGAAGGGAATCATTGTGCAGTTGCACATTTACTAGAGGAAATTAGTATTTTTATTTTTTATCCTCAAAGTCCAAAGGCACAGAAGAAAGATTGATGTTTTCAATCTATTGCATGAAATAATCACACAGGTCTGCAGGGAGATGTGCACATTTTGAATATCTGTCATTGATTTTCCTGTCGCCAACAATTTTTGGCACCATTTCTTTAAAAGATCAGAATTTGCCAGAGGGTTGAGCAAATAGTTATTCTTCCCCTCACTTAAATGGACCTGATGAAACTTCAAATTACAGGAAGAGGTTTGATTTGAAGGGGAAGGAGGGGGGGATCTATATATATTAACCCCTATCAAAGAATAAAACCTTTGAAAAATTGAATCAAAATCAAAGCGTTGAAAGCACAGGATGCACATATTTTGGGACAGCATATTTATTTTGATATAAACAATTTTAAACTTTCTTGTTAAAGAAGGAATATCAGGCGGTATAGAGTATAGACTAAAATCAGGCTGCACATTGCAATTAAAGCAGGACTATTCTTGGTTTAGACTAACAAGGGTTGATAACATTGGGAAGAGGAGGGGGGGGGGTAGGGGGGTTTCTAGGATAAGATTAATACTGTTAAGCGCCAAACCTAAATTTAATGTATCTATGTGGGAAGGGTAAGCCTAATTTTGTTATGGGAAGGGCACCTCATAAAAATCAACTGGTCGACTTTAATAAAGTTACAAAGTTTTAGAGCACATGTGCAGTTTAATAGATTGTATTAAATAGGATTTAAGACCTCATAATGGTAGGTATTACACTAAGAAAACTTAATCATTGACTTACACGATTTCTAATAATATGCTTTCTGCTTAATTATTGTGGGGAAAATTGGAACTAATCAATTGAAATATCACAAAAAATTGGCAATTTGTTTGTTTAACCCTTTGCTGTTTAATCCCTGCTTTTTACGTGCCTGTGATTTTATGATTGAGAAAACATTGCGAAAAAAGAAGAAATTGCTTCTGACAAGCAATTTCTTCTTTATCCACACTATTTTCTACCCTACTGAATGGTTATTTTTCAAATTAAATCCACTTTAAATTTTCGTCTGCAAAACCTTTGAATTTGGACAGGTCCAAAATTTTGTAAAACAGGAAGGAAAGTGTTAAAAAAAAGAAAAAATAGGATTCAGCAGGATAGGGCTGAAATTCAGCGAGTGACATTCTTTTAGTTAACTGACAATATTTTTCCTCCAATGGTATGAAGTGTTCACTGCACCATTGATCAAGGGAAAGAATTTCAATAAATTGAAAATGACAGGAAAGGTTGTTTAAAAGACGAATACATTTAGAGTGCATCAAGGGAATATGCATGTATGAGTAATCTACTTGAATAAGAGCGGAATATCTAGATGACAAACCTTTTTGGTGGATACAATTTGAAATCTATTTATTTTACATTGATTGGGATACAAGTTCTTACAACTTAGATTCATCCCTCTCAATTCTGCTTCCTCGACATGAACCAGTATTCAGGCTGATTGTGGGTATGACAGCCGGTCCTGGGAATCAAACTTGGGACGTACTTTTGAACAAGAAGCCGAAGCTTTTACTTATAGATGACAATTTTAAGTATGAATCTTGTCCAAATAAAAAAGTATTTAGTGCCACTGAGTGAAAGAAAAAATTGTGAGAAATTTAAAAATTGCATCTAACAGGCTTTTTGTACTTCTTAATAATCTATGTGAGATAGCAGCTGGAGGCTAGGAAGGATGTAATGGCAGTCCTGGTGTGAGGAATACCAGGTACCCATTGTAAGGTGCTCTAGCCGCTACGATATGACTGAAATAATGTTCAAGATGCCATAAAACCCCATTCAAACAATCAAACTTCATAGTAATCTAGAGCATCTTTAGTTTGTGGCCTAGTGGTTAGGAAGGTAGCTATCAGAAGGTTCTGGGATTGAATCCCACCTTAGAACCATATGAGCATTTTATCTTTATGAGCATAATACTTACTTGATGTTGCTCCTATAGACTACCAAATTGTATATTGATAGAGCTGTGCAATCCAAATGTGCTGAATGTGCTGAATGTGAACAGCCTATGTACAATTTGATATTGGGGGGGTGAATATGTGTGGCCAAAAACTATAGCTTTTGAAACCAAACTTTCACTTTCTTTTAATTTTATATGTCTGAATTTAGTCACAAGATGATAGGTATGTGGTTGCTCTACCTGAATAATATATATTTTGTTTCTAATTTAAGTGATTATGTAATAGAAAATGCATGTAATTTGTATAGGATAGAAAACGAGTGCCGTGGTATATGGGAAATAGACACGAGCTTTAGCGAGTGTCTATTTTCCATATACTGTGACACGAGATTTTCTATCTGAATTAGACCACGCTTTTCTAGCATTGTCTGTAATTTTTACCCAAACATCTTGATTCTTGATAACAAAAACGAAAAAAACTCGCTGTGACATTACTGTTATTGTGTGTTTTTATGTCGAAACTAGACTTATGAATCTATTATCGTTACTTATTGCAGCTCCTTTGCATGTATGCAACTGTAGAAAGCCTTTTGGAAAAAGAGATCTTATAATATGCTCGACACTTCCTTAAAATGACACGGCACACAAAATCTGTCAAGATTCACGTGCATGACACACTTTCATAGTATATCTGTCAATACAATGCTAGGAGTTGTATCTGTGATTTATATTTTTGAAACACTGCTCTCTGATTGGCTGATTTGCTTCAAGCGTGGTCTAATAATTGTTACCCCTAGGAAGAATTTGTCATGCTTTTAAGGAGTGACTTGTCTTGGCTTTGTTGTTTTTGTTGTCATTATCATGTAAAAAATGAGACATATTTATGATACTTCTGGTTCTAAAGGCATTCACACATGTGTACCATCAAAAGAGCAACCTATACTATCAAGGGGGATAACTCTAGGAGCGAATTGTGCTGCTTTTTCGACTTAGACTTTTACAAACCAACCCAACAGCCAAGCATAGGCACTAGTACCTGTAGGGGGTGCTCTGTTATACATTGTCTTGTAGAAATCTTTTTCAAAAATCTTCACAGTGTTAAAAGAATGTTTAACACACTCATTTAAATGATTTTTTGAATCAACTTCTATTATGTGGGGATAATTTCACTCGAATGATTGTTTACAAACAGTAGAGCAAACAAACCTCAAATTAATGATAAAAAATGCTTTTATCACTCACTTCAATGGATATTTTTCTTCAGAAAACCTAAGGTTCTTGTTGTAGAGAAAATCTAAAAATACGTTTTCATAGTTATACTTAATTTACGCCATAATGGTAAAAGACAAAGGAATAACTCTGTGTTTCACACCTCACAGGAAACAATTAAAAGAAAAAAAAGTACAATGAAGTCACCTTTTGTTTGAAACTATTTCATTCATTGAATGTTGAATTATGAATAGAGAAAAAAGGCATATTTCCATAATCCCCTTGAATAGAGAATTTGCATCATCATAATTTGTTATAATGCCATTAACCAAAAAGGGAGGGGGAAGGTTAAATGACTTTCAGTCCATTAGACAATTTTTATATAAAGACACTTACAAATTTTAGATAATAAAACTAGGAATCTTGCATTAGGATGAACTGAGAGGTATTAAGGAGTGCTGTTACAAAATATAATAAGTACTATTGAAGAATATACTTAGAGTTTTAAAACCCTAAGAATACACTGAAAAGGCTGTCTTTTACTCTATATAATGTTTGACCTATACTCCAAGATCAAATGAGCCTCTGTTTGACATTTTCCAACAATTTCCAAATGTGGGCCAATCAAAGAATCTGGCCAGCTCGTCTGATATCATGAGACTTGACAACAGAAACCATGCTCAGTAAGACCCACATTTAGCAAAGAATCCGGCTAGCTTGACTGATATCATGAGACTTAAGGAAGTTGATCCGTAATAAATCCACAATGTTTCCCATTAATGAACTTTAACAGTGTTAACTGAGGTTTCCTAATGATTTTCATTAGGAAACCTCGGTCAACATTTTGAAAGTTCATGAGTTTGGAAATGTGACGGTACTATTACGGGGTCCACTACCTTAACAATAGAAACCATGGTGCTCATGAGCAGCTGTGATATAACTTCAATACTATGAAAACGACTTTGAATATCATATAAATAAATCAGACCATTACTTAAATAATGTAAAAGAGAATAGATGCCCAGTGTTTCAATGAGAAGAAAACTTACTCTTTCAAAAATATTGAAATGGATTTATAGTGAAAATGACTCAACTATTATTATGTAGTAAAGAAAGAGAATAGATGCCCAGTGTTTCTATGAGTAGAAAACTTACTCTTTCAAAGATAATGAAATGGATTTATAGTGAAATTGACTCAACAATTAATATGTAGTAAAGAAAGAGAATAGATGCCCAGTGTTTCTATGAGTAGAAAACTTACTCTTTTAAAGATAATGAAATGGATTTATAGTGAAAATGACTCAACAACTAATATGTAGTAAAGAAAGAGAATAGATGCCCAGTGTTTCTATGAGTAGAAAACTTACTCTTTTAAAGATAATGAAATGGATTTATAGTGAAAATGACTCAACAATTAATATGTAGTAAGATTTAAGATTAGATTTAAGTCCTATTAACTCTCCTTGATTTTTGCTGGAAATTTGCCAAACCTCTCATAATCTATCAATGAAATACCTTAATAAATTTATCCATCTAATGAATTTGTAAGAAATCAATGAATTTGCCAACAATGTACACTGCTTATAAGCCATTTTGTCTCAAAAATATTAAATGAACCCTAATGTTATATTTCCAACAATTTTCAGGTCATGTACAAAGTTGAGCGGTTGGCTATACAATATTTACTAATACTTACTGTCTAAAGCCAATTAAGTTTCAGTTAAATTATGTCTAAAGATTGTAAAGTGAAGAATGATCAGACTGTTGCTGCACAGGCTGATCTGATTCTAATTACTTCAGACATATGTTAAATTGTTGTAAATGTCACTCTTGGCTCATATCAATGCAAGGTACAATCTGGTTACGGAAACGAAAATCATGTAATAGCTCAAAAACCAACAGAAATTAACCCTTGTCATGCTGAACCCGGAATATTCCTGCTTTGGCTGGGGCTAAAAACAAACATCAGCCTGCACATATGTGCAGTCTGAGGTTAGTCTATACCACCTGTTTCTCACTTTCGAACAATTGTCAATAGATTTAGTTTTTCAAATAAAAATTGACCTATAGTTCGAACTTTCAGTGCCTTTTGCCCTTTGATTTTGATGCAAATTTTTAGCCAAAATTTATTCAGCATGACAAGGGTTAAGATAGCCATAACAAAACAGTTTGTCATATTGATTTTAAGAAGGAATTATATGAAGGAATTGTTAAGTGTTAATGGGCCATTTATTTATTGGTTCCCATTATGATTTATGAATGGATTTTTATGCGATTATACATGAACTTGTCGCCTTATTTAATTTACATACGCACTTTGGGAAATACAAACTGCTCCGTCATTAAACAGTGTGCCCTCTAACTATATGAATAGATTAGGATTGTGAAATGAAACTTTTGTGAAATTTGGTTATGTTTTGGAATATTGTGGTTGACAAAAGGATGAACTTCTGTAAATGGTAAATTTAAAACTCATTCTTAATGGCTGTTAAAATGAATTTTTATGTCCCAGTGTTGATAGATTGGGGGCATATTGTTTTTTCGGTTTCTGTCTTTTTGCGAAAACCTTCTCCGACAAACTAATTATTTTTCCCATAACTTCAACACTATTCAAGTAACACTGTTCATATTTGAAATACTAGGCCAACTTATTTCTGACCCGCTTTTGGGTCAGGCTATTCTAATAGTCCATATTTGGACCAGTCTAGAGCTGGTAACCTGCTGTCTGTGAGATACTCTGATAAAGAGGGCAACAATACCCCCCACCCCCACCCCACACACACACACACCCACCCCCCAGGGTCAGAAATAAGTTGGCCCATAGGTTCCACCCATCAATCTGCATCATTGATGGTCAAGGTCATGTGACAAGGTAAAAAATTCAAATCTTAAAAAAACAAAATGCAGTTTTGGGACCATAAATGTCTGATGAACACATGTTCATGATGAAATTCTGCTGCATTGAAGTTTTCATTAAAACTTCAAAAACAATTTAAAAACACTAAGGGAAAAAAATCACTTAACTATGATGTAGCCCTTTTCTACCTATTGGCTTTACTATATGGTAGCAAATAGGGAGACCCTGTGGTATCCGAGGATGCAGTCACTGTGCATCTGATCAGTTCTATTACTTTCTCTGTTTGGACAGTATAAGTCAATGATTTCCAAATTCTATACATATTTTTGCTAAATAGATTAGTACAAAATCTGTCCAAAATCATGTTTATTTTCATGCCTTGGGCCATCTCCTGATCCTGGTTTATGTTGGATCTGATCCAAGTCCAGATGGTTTGATCGTCTATTTTCAGGTACAAGAATGCAGCAGTCTCATGTGTCGGCCATAAAGCCCAAGTACCCGTGTACACAACCTGGAACACAAATACTACCTCAATCACTGAAGAGTTATCAGCCTCACTCTCATACAACAACAAGGGGGGTAACTCCAAATAGAACAACAGACCATTCTCCCTATTACAGGTACCGTAGAAAAAGATCTTTTAAAAGCTATATAGAATAACAAATTTTATATCTAGAACATGCTCAATCTTTAAGATAGTATTGAAGTCATTGTACATTTGATCTATAAACAAACAACCCTTGGAAATGCAGAATTCATCAAGCATATGATCTTTGATTAAGATTTAGACAAATAGAAGGAACATAAGGTATAACAATTTGACTCGAATATCATATAATGGATATTAAAAGACGACTTTTCTGAAAGATTGACTGATACAATCTTAGATTCACATAGGGTTATAAGACTGAATAAAAAAAAATGCTTGATATGAGTATAAAACAGCACTTGAGAATTATTCCTGTTTAAAAAAAAAACTTACATACATACATGATTCTAACTTGCATATGAAACTTTAAAAAAAAAAGATTTTTTACATTACTATAATTGTTGCACAATTAAATATGGACACAATTATTGATATCTACATTAAGATAAAAGAAATGGTATAGAGTAAATATATGTTTATGATTCTCCATAGAAAAATTCGTAAGAGTAAAAAGTCAAGTGGTTCGATGATGTTCTAATCCAAATTCATTTATGGTGTGGTGGGACAACTTTTTCTTATTATATATTACAGCAGTGACTCCGCCATTGGTTCCCCAGATTACAGTACAGTACCTTACGGTGAACAGGATGATACAGACAAAGTTGTCAGCCCTATTGAAACAGAAGGCAAGATTAGTAAGTGACTGGTTGAATTGATTAAAAATGCTGTCTGTATACTGATGGCTCTGAGAAAAAGTTGTTACAACTGTTTCCTGGGCCTGAGGTTATAAAACTTTTCTCAGACTCAGACTCAATTTTCTCAAATTTTAAATTAAAATAGATATGAAAATAAAAGATAATATTGATAAGTTGTTATTTATAACAACTTATTAATATCATCTATTATGTTAATATTTTAAAATGAGTAATAAAACAGAATTAAGGCTTTAATCTCAAACTGAAATTTGAGAGAATTGAGCACGACCCTGAGAAAAGTTTTATAACCTCGGGCCCTGATGAGCCGTTGATTCAGAAATAATGCACAGGGTTTTACTGTGGCTGTCTAAGAATAGGGTTGTGAAATGAAAAGCAAAATAAGATATGAGATATGCCAGAAAACACAATTTTTCAATGTATTTAGTGAAAGTATCCTGAAGGTTAAATCTTTAAGCCAATGAAGAGCAAGCTCCTTCTCAATTAGACAACTTTAGATTCATATTTATGATTTTAGATTCTTTATCATAAAACACACAATGGTCATGTAGCTTGGTTTATTTGACTTGAAAACGTTTCTTTAAAAAATATTTTAAAGAAATCAGGAACTTACCTATTTGTTCAATTTACTAACTCAAAATGTTATTAAGTAGTAAATTCAAATAAGAGCATTATACAATACCTAATGAAACTTATCAGATTTTTATTCATGGAAACGTTAGAGGTCAATGTCAGTTCATTAAATCAAAGCAATAACAAAAACTTAAAATGCTAAAACTTGTGCCTCTCCATTTCAGATAAAGCTAGCCCTCCACCTCCACCCCCTGATGTTGCCCATGGTGATCTTATGATGAGGCTTGGCTTGTTGCTAGGAGACAAGTCAACCAATCAGGTTCAAGATCAGTACATGTCTGGACACTATCACATGACCAGTTTAAGAGAGGAACCATACCAGAATGTAACAACACTGGGAACCAGTGGAGAGGGGACTCCAGATAGAGGGATATCGGACAGTAGCCCCATGTCCACACTAACAGCCTCCTCAGGGAGTGACAGGGGTATAAATACGCTACACCCTACAGCAGTCCAACACAGTAGAGATCCAAGTACAGACAGTATGACGTCACTCATGAGTACGAGTACGGGACAGAGTATTAGTCCGCATACGACCTCCAACAGACCCCACTCCATTAATACATCAACACCCGGAGCTATCGAAGATCTGAACTTATTTCCGCGTAAATCAAAATTTCGTAGATCTGCTAGAGCTACTATTGGTTATTCAGAAGGAGCCAGAATGATCACACCTATTCGTCCACCACAATTACATCTCACACCAATCAGTTTTGAGATTCCTCATTCAGAGGGAACAGCCATGTTTGTTGGAAGAGAATGGGTTTACAAGGATATTGACATGGTAAGGTTTATGATGATCAATATAATTTGATGGGCCAGTACTAATGTCAGTTTGTCCTGATACACCCAAGGTTATGGCTGAAGGTCAAACAGTCAATGTGTAAAACCGGTATTTGCTGAAGCATCTGTGTCCATGACACAATTCTATTATTTTGTGGACAGTGATTATTCCCCCCTTCGAAGAAGAGGGGGTATATTGCTTTGCATTTGTTGGTCGGTCGGTCCATCTGTAAACCGTTTTTGTCCGCAGCATATCTCAGAAAGTATGCATGCTAGAATCATGAAACTTCACAGGAGGATAGATCTCATTGAGGAGAAGTGCAGTGCACAACCATAACTCTACTCATAGGCTATTGGTCTGCTTTTGTGGGGGGGCATAGATGTTATACAAACATCTCTTTACAAGCATCACTATAGTCTGTCTGACTGGGGGTTATGAGTATGATCCCAAATTCTGCCAAGTTACATCCAACTTTGACAACAGCTGTTTTGGAGCAAGCCATTTTATCCCTGACAATTGGGTTAATGATAAGTAGCATCCTTAAGTGATATGAGAGACTGATGACTCTGATGAAATATTGTGGTTGTGTATTGGTGTTTCAACAGACAAGTCCAGAGAAACAGATAGAGAGAGTATTTTGGATTTTAGATCAAATTAATTCAATATTTATAGCAGAAACCTTATATTGTTGGGACTCGTTGGAATAGTCTTGCAAAATTAATAAGCAATCTTAATTGTAAGTTTCAAATGCAAAATTCTATTTTTCAGGCTCTTAATGGAGACCATGCACCCTCCGAGGATCTGTCAGGTGTCATTATTGTTGGTGGTATAGGGACTGGAAAGACAGCCATTATAGAACAACTTGTGGGACATAGCTGTTTTGGGGATGGGAAAGGGGGAGTTGTGGAAGGTATGTATAAATGTATTCGCCATTTTAAAAAATGCATGAGATGCAACTATTCCCATTTGCGGAAAATTTGGAAGTAAAATGAAATTCATTTTTAAACTAGAATGTTGAAAAGGAATGGAGTTGATGCAGTCTTACTAGTATTGATATCTGCTTTTGATTGTTAATGTCATCACTGTACAAACATTTTTATGCCCCCACATTGATAGATCAGGGCATATTATTTTTGACCTGTTTTTTACCTGTCTGTTTGTCCCCCCCAAAATTTAACAGTGGTCATTTCTTCTGATTGGTAAGGGATAGAGCCTTCATATTCCACATGAGTATTGCTGGAAACAAGAATTTTCTGTTGGTACAAGGACATTTGTCAAGGTCATTTTTTCAAGGTCAAACTTTGGAAATTTTAAACATCACATTAATTTTAATATTACCACGGACTACAGTATTGAATTATGGTTTGATGTAGATTATGGTATTGTTTTTAGCTAATTTATCTGAAGACTGGCTGTTGCGGGGGCATTGGTGTTTCACGAACACATTTTGTTTTCTTATTCATTTGAATTGAGAAGCAGTTCTGAAAAAGTTCTTTTCTACCCACTATTTTGCCGTGTTGCTATTCACATATTGAAATCACTTATATCTCTAATGGCATTGTGCATAACATTGGGAGTCACACACTTGTTACAAGTAATTGTTGTGGAGTTAAGAAAATTACAATAACTTGTAATCATGTTATGTGATGCAATAATCATTAAACTTACATTTGTTTGTATAATTCTAGTGCCTGCAGGAAGACAACCAGACAGAATGCATAATGGTGTGAAGTACAGTCCAAACTCTACCCTCAACAACAACAACTTGAGTGGCTCTAATACTAGTCTTAACTATGATGCCCTGCGTGTGCTTGGTACCCAGGTCGTGGCATATCATTACTGCCAGGCTGATAATAATACCACATGCATGGTACCAGAATTTGTTCACAGTATGGCTGCCTATCTTGCACATGCTCCACAATTATTCGCTTACCGAGAACTTTTACTTCAAGATGCCCAACTACAGCAGTTACTTAGTCTTCGTCAGTGTCTTCAAGATCCAAACACTTCATTTACAAAAGGAATATTGGAGCCTTTAGAACAAATCAAAGAGAATGGAAAGTTAGATATTGACAGTGCTATAATCGTGATAGACGGACTGAATGAGGCAGAATTTCATAAACCTGATTATGGGGATACTATTGCCTCGTTTATTTTGAATCATTTGAACAAATTTCCAAAATGGCTAAAATTAGTGTTAACAGTGCATACCAATATGGTTGAAATCACAAACAAATTACCTTTTCCAAGGATTTATATAGACACAGTGTCAACCAATGAGATGATTGTGCAAGATTTAAGAGATTATGTGAATCATCGTGTGGAAACGACTGTGCAAATAAAACGGAGCATGGAATTAAAAACATTAGATGCAGCTGCGCAGGGCAAATTTAGTGCACATGTTCAAGGGCTAAGCAATGGATCATTCTTGTTTTGTAAACAGTTGTTAGATTTAATAGAACAAGGTCATGTGGTGCTAAAAAGTTCAAATTATAAAATTCTTCCAACAAACTTATGTGAAGTATTCCTGTTACAGTTCAATCTTAAATTCCCAAGTGTTCGTTCTTTCGAAAAAGTTTCGCCTATTCTTGGAATTTGCCTAGCAACCTTATACCCATTAACTGCTGAAGAAATATTTCATGCATTGAATGCTGGATATAATGAAAGGTTCGTGACGTGGGAGGAATTCAAACAAAGACTTTCTCTATTGGCAGGACTACTTTATCAGCGGAAGGATAATACTTTTGTTTTCTTTCACCCAGCATTCCGTGATTGGTTGATCAGACGAGAAGAAACTGAAAGTACTAAATTTCTCTGTGATTTAAGGTAAATAAAGATAAATCAAATAGTTGAAATTTCAAAATGAGGTAGTTTGCTTTTGAAATTAAAAAAAAATCACTAATATTTAATCCTTTTCCAGACTTTAAAATTGCTGACTTAACCTAATTCAAATGAGCAGTGAACATTTATTTGAGGTTGATGAATAAGGGGGCTGACTTGAGACTTTCTTTGAGATAATCTGATTGTACCCTTGTCTGGAAAATATTATAAAAAACCTGGCTCAGCGTGAAACAGTTGTAACTGCCTATAAACATATAGGCAGTTACAACTGTTTCGTGCTGAGCCATCAATGTTTTTCAGCAAGTCGAGCCTCACTTTATAGCCATTTCTATGTAAGATGAAGTCAACATCAGCTTATCTGAAAGAAAATTCGGTAACACATTTATTTTTATGCCCCTGCATCAATATATAAGGGCATATTGTTTAAATGGTGTCAGACCGTCAGTTGCATTTTCACATACATTCAACACTAGTTACACCACTCTAATGTGGCTTAAAATTCCATCTCATCAACCCACATTTTTCCAGGTCACAGTCATCAAATAAGGTCCATATCAATTATCAAGGTCTAATTTCTTAAAAAAAAATGCTGTTTTACAAACATTTCTTGTTCTTTTATAGACAATAAATGAATGTTTTAAGCATTTTTCCTGCTGTATTAATATTATATTTTAACTTAACAACTTCTAGGATATTTCAGCCACCCATGCTCAATTATTCTTTACAATAATTAATCAAGAAGCAGGAACTGAAGATCATACTGCACATCTGCATGGCTTTCAGGATCACCAAATGGTACAAACAGTTTTCCAATTATACGCCGCTTTGCATGTGCACTTGCGTGCAAAGCTGGGTTTAATTGGAAAACTGTTTGTACCATTTGGTGATCCTGAATGCAGGTCTGTTGCTTAAGTTCCTACAGTTTTGAAAGACTTAATTTCTCTTTCAGATATGGCCATGCCCTTGTTGCATTTTATTTATCCCGAGTGCTAACCCCATTGTCACCTGACAGAACTATAGAGTTGGGCCATCATATTCTGAAGGCACACATCTATAAAAACATCAGTAAACAGCGGGGGTACTCATCACGTGATATGCAGGCCTTCTGGATGGTGCTTAGCTCGGATAATCTTAGTGCTGCCCTGGTCTGTCAACGGAATCTCTTTTGTCCAAATGTAAAGGTCAGTGTATTTGCGTGCTAGAATTTTAGCTTTGCTGTTTTTCAGAGAAAGTCTGAGATGTTAGTATGGCCTTGGTGTCATCATCGTCGTCATTTTTGTTGTCATTGTGTGAAAACTGACATTTTGTGATATCTCTTGTTCTACTGAAGGCATTCGCCTGAAACTTGGCACACATGTTCACTATGTAAGAGCATCCTTTATCATCAAGGGGCATCACTCTATGTGCATTCTGTGTGAGCTATATCCCTGTTTGATTTTTAATCCAAAATCCAGCACCCAACATGTGAGCATAGGCACCCATAGGCTCTTGCTTATTAATCAAATTCAAAAAGCAAACATTTATAAGTTTAGGAATGCTGTCACCTTGGTTAAACTGTTTAATAGCAATATTTTGATACTCACCTGAGCTGAGATTGCATTACATGAGATTTTTTCACACCAACCATCCTGTCCAAACCTATGTTTGTCCATTATTTGCTATGATCTAAACAAGTTATTTAATTTTGACTGGTCCAAATTGAAAGAAAACACAGAGAACAATAAAAGAGAGGTGCATCTAGAAAATGTGTAAGAAAATGTTGTGGGAAAAGAAAAAAAAACTTGTTACAAGCAATTTATTCTTTTTCCACAATGTTTTGCTAAGTTTGCAATTCAGGGATTGTTCAGGAAAGGGCTAAATCATATCCAAGGTAAAGCATTCTCACTTGAAAGAATAAATTACTAGTTCAAGAATCGGGGTGTTTGTACTTATCAAAAGAATATGTTGCACAAATATTTACCGCTAAATGTCATTTACATAGGGATGAACCTTTAGAAATGCAGAAATATCACAATTATAATGCATTCCCTCCATAATTATACAGATTTACCCTTTAAAGTGGGAACCTTGATAATTGCTGATGCTGCTTAACTGCTAAACTGGTAACACAATTTCCCCTTAAAGATAGTGATGTTATAGAAAAGTATTTTTAGCAAGCGACTAATCCTATGATTCCTTTTCAAAAAGGCATTTGTTAAGAAATTTATAGTAATTTAACTCATATATTGATGGATACTTAAGAAACTTCTTAATGAGATAACTCCTAGTTTACTGTGGTGGATCCGAGCTTTCTGTAATGGGAGTTCCAATATACAAAAAAGGGGGCTGTATTTGTCTGAATGGAAAAGAAATGATTTTGAGAACAACAAAAGCTAGGTTTTGAAGCATGGCTCTGCTCCATGTGACAATATAACTTTTGTTGTTCACTCAATGGAATATAAATTAATTCTATACTGAAACAAATCATTATCCTCCATTTATATTTATTCAGGTCAGTCGTCTTATACTTCTATCTGGTGCCAATCCAAATACGAGAACAGATTACGAGAACAATTCACCAATTTTGTGCCTTGCAGCCAAAGAGGGATTTTCTGAGATGGTTTCGCTGTTACTAGAGTTCAATGCCAATGTAGATGCAGCGTCAGACACAGGGATGTCAGCGTTGTGTTATGCAGCAGCAAGCGGTCACTGTGATATTCTGAAAATGCTGTATCTGCGCCATGCCATGGTAAGGGCTGATAATCAAGTTTTCTTTTAATGTTTTTTGGTGGAACAACAGTTGATTTTAACCAGTGAAATTTTAAAAGATTACACCCTGCTTTCATTCACTTTACTATTTAATGTTATCTGCCTGGAGCCCAATAAACAAATCTTAATGATGCCATGACAATATGACAATGTTGCATAGTAATCACATGCAAAATTGACGTGCTATAAGTAAATATGTCCCAACATGTTCACTTTTTGTCCCTTTTTTGCATGAAAGAAATAGAGTAATTGTTTTTTGCGTAAGATGGATAAATCTTTCATTTTCTGAACAACAAAAGCTACCGTATATTTTCATGAAAATAAAGTTTTTGTTGCTCACTCAATGAAGATCAAATATATTAATCTCCATGCTCCATCATTCATATTATTTGACTGTTCAAAATGGTTTCCCTTGAAAAACAAAATAATTAAATCAACTTGGAACTTTGATCTCTCTTTATCCCTATTATATGTTGTAATAATTCAGCAATATAGAAGATTATTCCCTAAAATATTTTGTTTGTTTCAGATTAACCAAGCTGACAACAGTGGTCAATGTGCAGCGATACATGCAGCTGTGAACGGACATCTAGATGCTCTAGTCTACTTGCTGCAATGTGATTGGTCCAATACTGAAGGTCAGGTGACCAAGGTGGAGGCCATGCAACAGTGTCTTATAGTGGCTGCTGCTATGGGACATAAAGAGGTTAGTTTTGTGGATATTTACAAGGGTCAATGCACGTCTTATGTAAGTGTCTTTATTTCTATACAGTAGGCATTTGCAATATTATTGGGTTAACCCCTCACTTTGAGAAAAACAACTAATAAGATTGTTACAACCCTTAGAAAGACCCTTCGAACACTATTCAAAAGAGGGAAGTTAGGTCAATCAATTAAATTTCTTTCAAAATTCAACATTCTAACAGTATAATTGTGTCTGCTTCATAAGTGGTAAAGTCTAGAAATTTACATATATATTTTGAAATAACTTCACACAGTCTTTCACTTAGATGATATGAAGTTTCAAATGAAAAAAAAAATAGGTTTCAGTTAAATCAAAGGTCATGATTATTTCCATTGCTAAAAAACTACTGCAGATTACTGTATTTTACATTAGGAAAAAGATCCATGATAAATTTGTTGGTTGTTGGTACTTTGTATGAGGTTTTCAGTCCCACTCAAAGACAAAGGTCATATGGAGAGGGACCTTGGTTTAAAGTCTCATCCAAAAGACCAGAGAAGCAGGAGATCAAACCAGACACTAGAGTTTAGTGTGTTACCACCAAACTATATCCGTTCCCCTTTATAAATTGTAGTTCAAAATATAGCTGAAATTAGTTGTTTTCTGGTCAGGTTGTTGACCATGGCATATGTGACCCAGCCATCAAATGAAAAAGTGACCTGGATAATGTATCAAGTGTTGATCCTAGTCAAACTTGGTAGGCTGATTAGGTTCAAAACTTTTCACACTGCCGATTTTCTGAATTTAGAATTATTCCTTTACCTTCTTGTATAATGCAGCTTCTGGTCAACCTCTAATGGAATCAATTTTTAGCTCACCTAAGCACATCATGCTCAAGGTAAGCTTTTGTGATCATTGAATGTCCGTCTTCCGTAGTCAGGCATCAACAGTTTAAGTGTTTACACTCAAGAGGCCACAAATATGAACCAATCATCATGAAACTTTGTCAGAATGTTGGTCAGGTCACAAGGATGAACCCTATTGAAAGTCGGAAGGATCTGTGCCATATCACAGGAAAAAGGGCCTAAATGACAATTTTTATACGCCCGTCGAAGACGGGACGTATTATGGGATCACCCGTGGCGTCCGGCGTCCGGTTGTCCGGGCGTCCGGGCGTCCGGCGGCGTCCACTTCTTTGTCCGGAGCATAACTCTGTCACTTGAAGTCCGATTGACTTCAAACTTGGCAATTATATTCTTCTCATCATTGCGGAGTGCAGTGCACAAGAACCATAACTCTACCTGGCCTATTTTTTGAGTTATTGCCCTTTGTTGTTTTTCAGACTTGAATCTTGTCCGGAGTATATCTCTTAAAGTATTATAGCTAGGATCATGAAACTTCATGGGTGTATAGACCTCACCAAGGGGGAGTGCAGTGCACAAGAACCATAACTCTACATGGCCTATTTTTTGAGTTATTGCCCTTTGTTGTTTTTCATACTAGAATCTTGTCCGGAGTATATCTCTTAAAGTATAATAGCTAGGATCATGAAACTTCATGGGTGTATAGATCTCACCAAGGGGGAGTGCAGTGCATAAGAGCCATAACTCTACCTGGCCTATTTTTTTAGTTATTGCCCTTTGTTGTTTTTCATACTAGAATATTGTCCGGAGTTTATCTCTTAAAGTATAAAAGCTAGGATCATGAAACTTCATGGGTGTATAGATCTCACCAAGGGGGAGTGCAGTGCACAAGAACCATAACTCTACCTGGCCTATTTTTTGAGTTATTGCCCTTTGTTGTTTTTCAGAATTGAATCTTGTCCGGAGTATATCTGTAAAAGTATTATAGCTAGAATCATGAAACTTCATGGGTGTATAGATCTCACCAAGGGGAGGTGCAGTGCACAACAAGAACCATAACTCTACCTGGCCTATTTTTTGAGTTATTGCCCTTTGTTGTTTTTCAGACTTGAATCTTGTCCGGAGTATATCTCTACAAGTATAATAGCTAGGATCATGAAACTGCATGGGTGTATAGATCTAACCAAGGGGTAGTGCAGTGTACAATAACCATAAGTCTACCAGGCCTATTTTTTGAGTTATTGCACTTTGTTTTTTTTCAGACTTGAATCTTGTCCGGAGTATATCTGTAAAAGTATAATAGCTAGGATCATGAAACTTCATGGGTGTATAGATGTCATCAAGGGGGAGTGCAGTGCACAAGAACCATAAGTCTACCTGGCCTATTTTTTGAGTTATTGCCCTTTGTCGTTTTTCAGACTTGAATCTTGTCCGGAGTATATCTGTAAAAGTATAATAGCTAGGATAATGAAACTACATGGGTGCAAAAAATATTCATTCAAAATAACCTCAGTTCTATTCAAACCCCCAGTTTATACTAAGCAGTGTGATGGGCGTATCTTGTGACAATTTGGCACCTTGTCTTGTTTGCATTCTAGAGGCCACAAATATGGTCCAATCTTCATGAAACTTTGTCAGAATGCTTGTCAGGTTACAAGGATGAACCTTATTGAAAAAGGAAGGATCTGTGTCATATCACGGGAAATGGGGCCTTAATGACAATATTCTTGTTTACTCTCTAGAGGCCACAAATATGGTCCAATCTTCATGAAACTTGGTTAGAATGTTTGTCAGGTCACAAAGATGAACCCTTTTGAAAATTGGAAGGATCTATGCCATATCACGGAAAAGGGGCCTTAATGACAATTTTCTTGTTTACACTCTAGAGGCCACAAATATTGTCCAATCTTCATGAAACTTGGTCAGAATATTTGTTTAGTCACAAGGATGAATCCATTTGAAAATAGGAAGGATCTGTTCCATATCATGGGAAAAGGTTTCTTGATGACAATATTCTTGTAAACACTCAAGAGACTACAAGTTGAAGTCTTAGAAATACAATTACAACTTTTGCTTAAAACTTGATGATAATTAATTTAGACAAAGATACGAAAGTGAGGGATAGAGGACCATCATGGTCCTCTTGTTATTTCAAATATTACTTGGGCTGATCTAAGATGATCCTTTTTGTGAGTGGTGATATAAGAAATACCATTTTTTCAGGTGTGTGAGTACCTTCTTCACATCAACAGACACCAGAGTGAGGCTTTTGGTTTAAATGTGGTTGACACACTACTGGGTGAAACTCGTAAGTAAATATCTTTGCAAAGCATTTAGGCTTTGTTTTTGACAATATTCTTGTGTTCACTGTATGTCTTTGTGTAATAACCATGTCTGTACCTTAAACTTTTTAAAAAAAAAGATACATTCAAATTGTTGTTTGTTAATTACTTATTTTTATCAAGTTTTTCTAAAATTTTAATTTACAAATCAATGGCTAAGTGCAAAACAGTTGTAATTGCCTATAAACATATTGGCAGTTACAACTGTTTCAAGCTAAGCCATCAAAATGTTTATATGAATTATTACAGTATGTTTGTATTTCATACCCAAATTCTTCTTTAATTATAATCACTAAATGGGATGAGCAGCTAGAGACCAGTGGTAGGTATGGTTTGAAAAATACCAGGCTTCCATGTTTATATGTGCTCTAGTTGCAGTAATATGACTGAAATACTAAGACAAATAGATTAGAAACCTTAATGAATCATTTAATCTGTAATTGAACTTAGAAAGCACACACACATTGATATATTACAGCCTTGACAGCAGCCTGCCTGAACGGACGTAAGGCCATTGTACTGTACTTGCTGGAGCAAGCAGCGAGTCCTGACGCTGGTAACCTCAAGTCCTTCTCACCACTGTTGTGTTCAGTTGAGGCTGGAAAATGGGAGATAGCCGATCTGTTGCTGAACCTCGGGTCATCTATAGAACAGACAGACAAACATGGCCGCACCCCACTCATGATTGCTGCCTATAAAGGTCACATTGGGGTACTGGAAATGCTGCTTTCTAAAGGTAATTTGAAGATAACTAGCCCTGCCCCTTATTCTGTTACATAGCTCACCATCTCAGATTTTTAGACGTCATTTGTCTCGGAAGTATTTGGTCATGGACATACAACAAAATGGCATTGGCAGGAACCCATATTCAACTTATTCAAGCTTAAGGGAATGTTTGCTTAATACCATATTTCAATATAAATAGGACAGGTCATTTTGAAAGCATACTAAGATTGCTGCATGATTCTAGCTGAATCCTATTGTGTTCAAACAAAAAGGGTGGAATAGTTAATACTTATTAGTCCCCTACCGGTGTTCACACTGGAGGGGACTATAGGTTTGCCCTCCGTCTGTCTGTCCGTCCGTCCGTCTGTCCGCTCAAATCTTGATCCCGCGATAACTTAATAACTAAGCAAGCGTTTTTGATGAAAGTTGGTATATGACTAGATGGCAATGTGTAGATTATGCACATCATTTTATTTTTGTTTTTCGACTTAAATTGAGGTTGCTATGGTTACCGAAATAGTGAAAATATGGCCAAAAATGGGATCCTGCGATAAGATAATAACTAAGCAAGCTAGTTTGATGAGACTTGGTATATGACTATATGGCAATGTGTATGTTATGCACATCATTTTATTTTTGTTTTTAGACTAAAATTGTTGTTGCTATGGTTACGGAAATAGTGAAAATATGGCAAAAAATATTGGATCCTGCGATAAGTTAATAAGTAAGCAAGCTAATTTGATGAGACTTGGTATATGACTAGATGGCAATGTGTAGATTATGCACATCATTTTATCTTTGCTCTTTGACAAAAAGTGCGCTTGCTATGGTAACGGAAATAGTGAAAATATGGCAAAAAATGGATCCTGCAATAACTTAATAACTAAGCAAGCTAACTTGATGAAACCTGTTTTAAAATGTAAAAAAAAATATAAGCCATGTTAGTCAGGGTGGTGATGCAGCAGTATTAATCACCTCCAGTGAAAGTTCTCATTTCTTACCAACAAGACTGAAGAAAAACATCTTGGATCAGACAAGGTAACTGTTATTGATACTATTTCTTGCATCTGTCTATTGCTTCCATGAATTGTATAGTGGGCACAGCAGAGACAACAACTCATGTAAGTCTTGTTTAACCCTTTAACAAGACCTTGTTTTGACGTCCCTGATAGAATTGGCGTGGGAAAACATTGAGACAAACAAAGCCGGTAGGGGACTTATGCCGATGTCCAACATGGCTCTTGTTCTATTTAGAATGTCCATTTCCACAGACAATTTTTCTGTGAAGTGTCTTTTTATGATGGTGGCCTAATATATGCAAGGGGATCAGTCACTTAACACAAGATATTTTTGGTCTTCAGGTGCTTCAATACATAAGACAGATAAGGAGGGTCTGACGGCATTATGTTGGGGCTGTTTGAAGGGCCATCTACACATCATCCAGTCATTGTTAGATAGGGGATCAAACCTGCACCATACTGATAGGTGTGGCAGGAGTCCACTCCAGCTAGCAGCCTTCCATGGGGATGCACAAGTTGTAAGTATAGGGGCCTGTATACTTATTATATCATTATACCAAGACTGATTAAACAGGTTTTTAGCTCACCTGAGCACGAAGTGCTCAAGGGAGCTATTGTGATCGATCGTTGTCCGGCGTCCGTCTGTCCATCTGTCCGTCTGTCCGTCACGGCGTCAACTTTTTCTTTAAACGACATCTCCTCCTAAACTAATGGGTCAAAATCAACCAAACTTGGCAGAAATATTCCTTGGGTGGTCCCTTATGAAAATTGCTCAAATGGAAAGGATCCATGCCATATCACGGGAAAAGGGGCCTTAATGACAAATTTCTTGTTTTCACTCTAGAAGCCACAAATATGGTCCAATCTTCATGAAACTTGGTCAGAATGGCTGTTAAGTCATGAGGATGAAGTCTTTTGAAAATGGAAAGGATCCGTGCCATTTCACAGATAAAGCCGCCTTAATGACAATTTTGTCAACAATATCTTTAAATGACATCTCCTCCTAAACTTATGGGTCAAAATCAACCAAACTTGGCAGAAATATTCCTTGGGTGGTCCCTTATGAAAATTGCTCAAATGGAAAGGATCCGTGCCATATCACAGGAAAAGGGGCCTTAATGACAAATTTCTTGTTTTCACTCTAGAAGCCACAAATATGGTCCAATCTTCATGAAACTTGGTCAGAATGTTTGTTAGGTCATGAGGATGAAGTCTATTGAAAATGGAAAGGATCCATGCCATATCACAGGAAAAGGCGTCTTAATGACAATTTTGTCAATAATATCTTTAAACGACATCTCCTCCTAAACTTATGGGTCAAAATCAACCAAACTTGGCAGAAATATCCCTTATGAAAATTGCTCAAATGGAAAGGATCGTGCCATATCCCGGGAAAAGGGGCCTTAATGACAAATTTCTTGTTTTCACTCTAGAAGCCACAAATATGGTCCAATCTTCATGAAACTTGGTCAGAATGTTTGTTAGGTCATGAGGATGAAGTCTATTGAAAATGGGAAGGATCGGTGCCATTTCACAGAAAAAGCCACCTTAATGACAATTTTTTTTTTTGTTTACTCTCTAGAAGCCACAAATATGGTCCAATCATCATGAAACTTTGTCAGAATGTTTGTTAGGTCATGAGGATGAACTCATTTGAAAATGGGAAGTATACTTGCCATATCACGGGAAAAGGGGCCTTAATGACAATTTTCTCGTAAGAGCTCCAAACGCCACAAATATAGTCCAATCTTCATGAAACTTGATCACAAGAATGCCTGGTCACAAGAATGAACCCTGTTGAAAATGGGAAGGTTCATGCCATATCATAGGAAATGGAGTCTTAATGATAATGTACTTGAAATATCAGGTGAGCGATTTAGGGCCCTCAGGGTCCTCTTGTTTCTTATGTTTACAGAATTAAGTTCAACATAAATTATAAATGAATATAAATGAGAATCATCTCATATTTGGCTTTTATAATCTCATCAAGGCAACTTTAACAAGTTCCAATGGCTTATAATTCAGAATCAATATTTCTAGAGCATGGTTGTCTACTTTTAAGAGTTGTGGCCTTTTACATGGTGATTATCTAATTGAATAAGACAACCACATATTACACCACCTCATCATTGAACTTCATCGACAGCTTGTAACTTTTGTCTTATGTTTCTTGTTTACTACTTTCAACAAAAACCAGCACACTGAAATATAATATGTACTTATTGTATTGTATGAAAAAAAAACATCTAAAAAGGTTTGAGGTAATTGATAATTATCAAGGCTCATATGGGATGTTATCACACGGATATTTGTATAGTTATAAGATAAAAGAAAATGATGAAGGATCATCTCAAAACTATTTCAGAAATGACAATGAAGCGATAATCTACTGTTATTTCTCAACAATCCGTCAAAAAGCATATTACTTTGATGAATATATAATGTGTATCAAATGTTATTTACAGGTCCAGTTCTTGATAGACCAGGGTGCTCAGATAGAACATGCTGATTTAAATGGTATGAGAGCTCTAGATCGTGCTATTGACCGACGTAACACGGCTGTGGTGGTGTCATTCCTTCGTAAAGGTGCTAAACTTGGGCAGGTGACCTGGGCTGTAGCGGCAGGGAAACCTGATGTGATGTTATTACTGCTGAACAAACTTATGGAAGATGGAAATGTTCTTTATAAAGTAAGTGTAAAAACCTTAAAGTTAAGACAGAAATTCATTAGGGTGAGATAGGGATTGGCCATCACAAAGTGATATGTGTTTTATTTGATCTGCCTGTCCCTCCCAATTACCCTAAATGCTAGATTTAATCCATTTCCCCATTATCCAACATTTTAGCACCCCAGATAAAAATAAGCTTTTGTAAAATATCTTAAAATATGATGAAATTCCTTGTTTTAAGTAATTTCTTCATTGTCAACAAAGATTTCTTTTCCAAAAGATTTAGAATTTTATATTTTCAGGAACTTAAAATTGTAATTTGTGCTTTCCCTGAAATTTGACAAGTCTTAGATTTTGTAGTCTGGTAATGGGTTAATAAAATGTTTTAAATTGATTCAAATCCATGAATGAATAGATGTGCCATTTTAGAAATTCTTTCGAATTGTGATTTGAATTGAGTCTTTTCCATAGATCAGAGCAAAATCTTAATGTTGCTTAAATTTGTATGCTCAAAACAAATTGTTCCTAGACAAGCATTCTAGTTCTCAATTGCCAAAATTTAAGGTCAGATTTGGCAAACATTAACAGTCGCTAAAAACAAATTTAATACTATTTACCTCAATATGATGCAATAAAGCATTGAAACCTGCACCATAATTTATTTCTCATTGTAGAAGAATCGTATAAAAGAGGCGGCCCAGAGATACCAGTATGCTCTGAAGAAATTCCCCACAGAAGAGTATGGTGAAGATTACAGAACATTTAAGGAACTTAAACTGAATCTCTGTTTGAATTTATCCAGGTGTAAACGAAAACTAAATGTAAGTAATCAGAGATAGAGATACCTTTTTCTCCTAATAAACGCCAGGAGCTATACATAACATGGTCAGGGAGCTGTTATTTAGTATGCATTTTCTGATTTAAAAAATCATTAAAATTATTGTCTTTTATGCCCTTTTCCCTTTCATTTTAGGTGAAATTACAAATTAGAGAAGAAGTCTCAAAAAGTTCCTAAAATTTAGGCATTTGAAGTGGGTTTTCTTAGTAAAAAATGTAGGGGTGCTTCTATTAGGGAGGGCGTTATTATTAGAGGATGTAGTGTAGTATCTGTACATATGCTTTTAGTCTGGACAGTTTCTCCTACATTTATGGACAGACTTAAAATAAATTTACACAATTATTCACCATCATGAGTAAATGTGCTATTCATAAGGGATTTAAGTAAAGCTTCAAGGTCACAGCTCGTGATCAAATTTTTAAATGTGAGCTAGACAGTAGTTGTCCTGTGGCAATCAACTAGTTTATTCCTTCAGTTTTAAATTTTTTGTCCATTTTGAAAAAAAACAAGGAAGACAATGACAATTTTTGCCAAAGCTTGCTTATGCTGGTGCACCAAAAAGTGGGGTGGGGGGTGGGGTAGTTGTAATGGGCTTATACAGGCTTGTGTGCATGACTACGAAAATCTGAAAAGAATTGATACCATGTTTTATCACATGCTGTTAATCTTTGGCGAAAAGGAAATTTCGAGGTAGGAGGGCTTGCCCATGTTTTGTCATTTTAAACACTAGGCTGGTCAAAACAGACAATTTAAGCCCCGTTCCCACTGTCACGGTGTTGGTCCCGGACACCCACGGTACCTCCCGGTGGGGAAAGAGCCGGTATTCCGGGACGATCCGGGATCTTTTCTCTAAAAAATGATTCATATTCCCATATTCCCGACATTGCCCCGGTGTACCCCCGGTTTATTAGCAGGATCTTCCCGTTCGACCCCGGACTATCCCGATTTGTTCCCGGTTTGCCACGGTGTATTTACAGTGCAGGGGCCGGCGTGATCCCGGTTGATCCCGGTATGACCCGGTGTAACCCCGGTCGTCGCTGGTAGCGCACCGGTAGCCGCCGGTATCGCCCCTTCATATCACGGTTGTATTCCCGGTTTGTCACGGTTTCCCCCGGACCACTCATCCGGGACTAACCGGGGGTCCAAACCGTGACAGTGGGAACTGGGCTGAACGGGGCTTAAGCTGAAAATGTCCACGGATCATCAGGGACTATCACGGTTGAGCCAGGGTAGAGAACCGGACTTGCCCCGGAATATGCCGGTGTTTCTCCGGATTAAGCCGATTCTTGACATCCTCCCGGTGAGTCCCGGTGACTGCCGGTTGTATTAAACATTTTAAAACATCCGGGGTCGGTTGCCGGATCAATAAGGTTCATCCCGGATGGTCCAGGATATTCACGGTGCCGCCACGGTTGTATTCCCGGTTTGTCACGGTTTCCCCCGGACCACTCATCCGGGACTAACCGGGGGTCCAAACCGTGACAGTGGGAACGGGGCTTTAGGCACTTTCAATAAAAAGATAATTGCACAAATTAAATCCTACATGATGAAAAATAGTCAGCCATGTAAAATCTATGTCTCAAATGTTTATAAAAAAAACGTTTTAAAGTTTGTCAACCACTTGTCTACTTTATGTAGCTAAGTAACCATTTGTTAGCTGAAACTACCCTTCTGTAATTAAGAGGGGATCGATGGTATGTAAAAAAATACTTTAAATTAGGTTTAATTTTGATGAAAAAAATTAGAATTCCGTAAACTCAAATATATTAAACAATGGCAATGTTTTTTGAGTTGGGCTATTTTTTACTTTATCTCCCATAATAGAAGAAAAATTGCATGAATGTTGGTTAAGATGACATCTTGATTAAGTCAATTAACCCTTGTCATGCTGCACCTTGAATATTGTGCAGTCTGATCATAGCCTTTACCACCTGATTTCCTATTTGAACCAGGAAAGTTTAGAAATATTTTTTTTTCCAAAATGAATAATGACTCACCTTTATATCATTTAGTGCTTCCAGCACTTTGATATTAATGCAATTTTTTCCATGGTTTATATTCAGCATGACAAGGGTGAAAGAGTGATCCGACACATATTGTTTGTTGATTATTTTCAGGACTGTGAGGGTGCTGTAGAGCTGGCCACAAAAGCCCTGGAGTTGAAACCCAAATGTTTTGAGGCCTTCTATGCTAGAGCCAGGGCTAAGAGAGATAACAGGTAAATATACCTCAGATGAAACCGTTGTAATGGCCTTAATGGAAAAGAAAGTTTTGTATGCTGTTTCACAGGGTTATTCACCAGTCAATCAGAAGAAATCTTTATCTGAGAGGAATTATCCTTGATTCTTCTCATTATGTTAACAGCATAATTATTCTTTCTGTACCCAAAGTTTGTTGAGACAGTATAGACAGAAGATCAGTCTGCACAGATGTGCAGTCTGAACTTTTGCTTCACTATCTGCTTTCTACTGTGAAAAACTATTGAGGGAACGCTTGATCTAAACTGGTTGAAATCTACCAAAGCTTGGAATTTTGTATGAAGAAAAGTTTGAATTCAGCAGGATAAGGGTTATGATTGATGGTTTCTTTAGAAGCGGTGTGATATCAGATGTATAGGTATTGTTTAATTTAAGGCAGTTATAGTGGAAGCATATTGACTTGGCCTTTGTGATTTAAATAAATAACGGTCATTTCCCTTGGGCAAAACACGACTTACCCGCGGAATTCAATCGTAAAGTTGGAGTGCATGTGTTGCCTTCTGGAACCTCTACTCTATAGTGTAAGCTTTTGTCCTGCTATTAAAAATTCAATCTTAAGCACCTATATAATTAACTTCTTTTCTATTGCAGACAATATTCCTCAGCGTTTGATGATCTGCGTGAAGCTCTTAAGATTGCTCCAACAAATAGAGAACTACAGCGACTATTGATCCGCGTGCGTGATGAATGCCATGAGCAATCCAAGTTTGAACAAGGAACAAGTTTGATGGATGGGGACTCAGCTAACAAAAATTCAAATGAAACTGCCCTGTGAAAGGAACTGTTCTGAACAATACTCTTTTGAAAATAGAAATGGTTAAAAAAGTTGGGGGGGGGGGTTCAATCAAAACACAGAAGGTCAAATTTTTTATAATTTTGTTTTACCGTGTTCATTATGTTTACTTGTTGAATGAAAGGCATTCCAGTCAAAGCTAACATTTTTCTGGGGGTGAATGCAAAATTATTGTGAGTGCCTATATCTATAGGCACTCACAATAAGGTATGCCATAACCCACTGATTTGATTTGTAAAGGCTAAATTGGAAGTCATCATCACATGATTACTTTGACTTGTCCTATAGCAGACGACAATTAAATTTCGGACTGGTAAGCATTGCATGCAACTCTTTACCATTTTTAGTAATCTAGGGGTCCCAAGTTTGATCCCCGATAGCGGCACTCATCTTGTCCGACTATTTGACTTTCACCAATGGGTTGATAATCCTAGATCTATGTGAGATAGCAGCTAGAGGCTAGGAAAGGGTGTAATGGTAGTACTGGTGAGAGAAATACCAGGAGTCCATTGTTAGGTGCTCCAGCCGCCACAATATAACTAGAAAATTGTTGAAAGCAGCGTAAAACTCCATTCAATCAATCAATAAAACCATTTTTAGCCTGGCTTTTCTTGATGTTTGGCTGTAAAAAAGTGCCTTGGAACATGTAGCATTATATTGCATTTTATTACTGTGATTCACATGACTGTTAAGGTCCATGATTGGAAATTCAAAAGTTATCTTATCTATCATGGAAAGCTGTACAGGAGAAGACGAAATCACTTATATACAAACAATTGCTACCTTTTGAATGATGTTTACTTCATGTGTTGTGTCCAGACTATGAACAATGTAAGATGCAAGAATGAAAAGACAAAGAGAAATCTCTTCTATAGGCAGTTTTTCGTTTAAATGTTTTGTACCTTAAGAAGTATTTGTATCATTCTTCTTGCATCCTCAAAAAGATGATAAAGAGTAAAAGAGATGATAATTCATTTCCACATAATCTCTCTAACACCCCCCAAGGAAAGTATTAGAAAACCATTGTGGAAAGATGCAGAAATTGCTTTTAACAAGCAATTTCCGCATTTCCAAAAATGTTTTCTACCCCAAAAGGACTAGAAAAACTATAAGTTGTCAACTACAATATCTAAAAATCTGTATGGATTAAATCATGCTGATATTTGGTAGTGTAGGTTAAGGGTAAAAAGTTGTTCAAGTTCCAAGGTTATGCTTTTTTGGCTTCACTGATCTTAATTGAATTGATCATTTTTCATTTGTAAATATCATAGATACATTATGTATAGATATAGCTTTCAATTTATGTGCTTTCTTTCTTAACCAATTATCAAACAACAATATTTAAAACTGGTTTTAAAAAAATGCAGAGAAAATTTGAAAGGGTATGTAAAACAAACTGTAGTACCATATCAGACAAAACTTGTATGTGTTTGTTATGTTGGTCCAAACCTCTGGAATGAGATGTTGAGTAAAATGTTTTTAAAGAAAATCATGTTAAGTTTAATGGACATATAAAATTGATGCTGTGTGGCATTCGGAGGATGAGTTGATAAAGTTTTAAGTTTCACTGTGTTATGAGAATCCAAAATGTTTGAATACAAAACAAAAAGATCATATAGGGAAGAAAACAAAGTGGAAAATAGAACTAATTCTTTGAATTTGATTCCATGGTTAAACGGTATGTGGATAAAGGAGAAGTTTCTGTTAACAAGCATTTTCTTTTTCTCTCATTATTGTAAATCCTATAATGTTAATTGAGGGTTTAGCTCAAAAATATTTAAGTGTATATAGAAATACAAGTACTTCAAATATTTTTGCATGACCCTCATCAATGAATATTAATCAGTTTACACCCATTGGACCTTTTATGCGTAAAGGGACCATCTTGGTACTCTGTAAAATAAATATTTGACCAAGAAATTGGGTCCAGCAGAGGTCAACCACAAATAAGCAAAGAGCAAAATATAAGTTTCGACTGTTGTCAGTCTGCACATTACATTACACACGTAACATACTACCCAGATGGTACCTTTTGTACGACGGTTGACATATATAATAAATTGTCATCTGCAACTCTGTGAATTAAGACCAAAGTATAAACATGTCATGTCATGTATTTAGTTTATTTTTACTTGTAAATATTAAAGCAAGGTAGTGTTAGAGGATAGGTTGTGATTTTTATAAAGGAGAATTTTGTGAACTTGTATTATCTTACAATGATTTTATGTCATGGAACTATTTAAAAAATATAAATGATTATTGAAACTTATTTCTCTTTGTTATTTGAGATTACTTTCCTCCCAAACCAGCCAGCCAATCAAGTTAAAACTTGGCAGGTATATTTCTTGGGTTAAGCTCTCTATAAGTTGTTAAAAGAGTGTAATTTTATCAAAAACTCTGGTTTCCATAGTAACCTAAAGGGTGAAAATTGGCCGAAAATTGAGGAAATTCTTAGAAAGAGTTCTTGTTCTCCTAAATTACTCGGCCAATCAAGCTGAAACTTAGCAGGGATGGTCCTTGGGTGAAGCTCTACCATAGAAAACCCTTGTCATACCTAACCCAGGATATTCCTGCCTTGGCAGGAGCTATACAGCCTGCACATATGTGCAGTTGATTAGTCTACACCACCTGTTTCTTACTTTCAAACCTGAATAGTCAATAGATTTAGTTTTTCAAACAAAAATTAACCTACAGTTGGTACTTTCAGTGAGTTTTGCCCTTTGATTTTGATGAAGATTTTTTGCAAAAATTTATTCAGCATGACAAGGGTTAAAAGAATTTAATTTCATCGAACACTCTGGTTTCCATGGTAACAGAAAGATGGAAAATTGCTTAAAATCCATGGTAACAGAAAGGCTAAATTGCTGAAAATCTCAGAACAAATAAATTCATGGACCAATTAAGCTGAAACTTGGTAGGGATGTTCCTTGGGTGAAAATAGGAAAATCTTCAAAAATCATCTTCTCTGAAACCAGAAGGTAGACAGCTTTCATATTTGGTATGTAGCATCATCTAGTGGACCTCTACCAAGTTTGTTCATATCAAGAACCCTGGGGTCATATTTGGGCTCCACCCGGGGGCAACCCTTTTTTACATAGAATCAAAGAGTGAAAATCTTTAGAAAAAAAAACTTCTTCTCTGAAACCAGAAATCATACAGCTTTCATATTTGGTATGTAGCATCATCTAGTGGACCTCTACAAAGTTTGTACAAATCAAGACCCTGCGATCATATTTGGGCTCCACCTGGGCGAATCCCTTTTAGCTCATCTGAGCACGATGGGTGAAAATAGGATAATCTTCAGAAATCGTCTTCTCTGAAACCAGAGAGCAAGCAGCGTTCATAGTATGTAGCTTCATCTTGTGGACCTCTACCAAGTTTGTTCATATCAAGACCCTGGGGTCATATTTGGGCTCCACTCTGGTGCATCCCTTTTTAGCTCCACACCGAAGGCCACTGGGGCTATTGTCATGGCGTTGTGTCTGTCGTCCGTCCGTCTATGTGTCCAGTCATAATTTTTTTCTTTAGAAATCTTCTCCTCAGAAACTACTGCATGAATTTCAACTAAACTTAACAGGAATGATCCTTGGATAACCCTCTTTCAAAGTTGTTCAAGAAATTTTGATCCAATGAAAAACATAGATTTAATGTGTGTGGCTAATTTCAATATGTGGTTAAAAGTGAGTTTTCTTAGATTTTATTTGAATGATACCAATTAAATTTTACATTAATGATCCTTGAATGACCCTTAATCAGTCTACAAAAAAATTATTGATATAGGATGAAAAATATATATTTTATGGGCAAAGGTCATTTCTCTATATGTTATATAGTGGCAACTTATAAAATCATTTTCTCAGAATGTAACAGATGGATATCAAACAAATTTCACTGGAATGATCCTTGAGTGACCCTAAATTTATCAGTCCACCAAAAATTATTGTGATTGGATGAAAAATATGTCTTATTGGTGGAGGTCATTTCTCTATATGTTATATAGTGGAAACTTTGAAAATCATTTTCAACATCAGTAGTACCCAAAATATCTAAAATTCTAGTCAAAACTTTGATTTACTTCAACAAGAATTTCAAGCCTGTGGAGAGACTCAAGAACGAAAAGGCATATCCTTCTTGCTCTTGGCTGAAAATATTCCATAGTATTGATCTTGTGTAGAAATTATTTCTTTGTTGACATCTGCCTATTTGATTAATGTGATGTTCCAAGGATCAAAGAGACTCAGTGCATGAGCGATCTAGTTATGTAATACTGACAAAATATGTCATATATAAAAAATAAAACTCTTTTATTCATGTCAGTCACGATTTATGATGAAAATCGTTTGTAACTGCATAGACTACTACACTTAATTAAAATTATCTCAAAGTCCTAAAAGAAGCACAGAACCAAAGAATAATATTCTGACGACTAGCAATCTGCTTTCTTTATCATAAGAGAGCGTTTTCTTTCTCAACAAGTTTGTTTGGTATGTGTCCTGTTGGCATTTGATATGTCATGTATATAGTAGGCTAAGCACACGCAAGTTTCAATCAATCTTTTAGATATCTAATGGGTTTATTCCCACTTCGTCTAATCCCATTTCGTCTACACTATAAAATTATTGGTTTAGACCAAAATTTCCCATTTGGTCTAAAACTTTTGGACACCCTATTGTTTCAATTTCCCATTTCGTCTACAAAATTGTATATGACATGTTATGAGTGTCAAGAGGTGTTAATGTCATATAGGTGTAATATACACCCCCATACACACACATACAAAGTATTTTTTTCATAAATAAATAGAGCGGTGTCGGGTATTCTCGGATGGCGGGTATTCTCGGATAGTCACGTGTTTCCCCTATGCATTGGCAAGGTACATGGTTCTTTTGTGCTTTATTTTGTTCTTCAAGTTATTTGATTTAATTACAGATCTGCATATGACATAAAATCTTATGAAGGATGGAGATAACATTTCTTACATTAGACATTGTGGGAAAAGCTTTCAATTTAAGATGACTGCTAATTTTTTGTCCAGCTTCATCTTTTTCTTTCAACACTTATTATGGGATATAGAAAAGAAACAGAGAAACTTTTCTCGTGTGGAGATATTTACTACCTAAAGCTCACATCCTTTTAGATGGAATGACACTGTAGTTGAACATAATTTGAGTATCCGAAAGACCCTACAAAAATGTTGCTTTCGGGTCTTCCGGATACCTTCGAACTACCCAATATTTGCGCATTCTTCTTCTTGTTAAAAGTGCATTCTAACTTTTCAAACAAAAATAATCCTTCGACGAAAGTCTTGTCAAACGACGATTTTTTGCGTCAAAAATAGCACAAGATCCGTCAGTTTATGAAAAGAAAGATATGGATGCCGTTCTTCCACCGTATATCCCAAAACCAGTCCCAAAACCAGGAAAATAAGAAAATGATATGCAGTATTGATTAAAGAAAATCTGAAATGAACGTATCTTTCTACTCTTATGGGCCATAACTGAACGATATTAGTACATAGTTCAACACACATCCATCTATATTGTATGCGAATTCTTTAATTCATTTGGATACGTTCGGCTCAGATTATTAATAATTACACGTATGTTTGAAGCTGTTGACTTTTCTCCAGTACGTTCCTATTAAGAAAAAGTACAAACACAATACTTGAAGATCATTGAATGCTTTTCATAAAATGCGCCCACTAGTGCCTCATAACTTTTCTTAACACTCATTAAAACGGGGTCGATAGATTGGAATAAGATCGATGTATTTCGACATAGATCTAGATTCTACATGTCTCTGCGTTTATTTGCTTGAAAGATCATTGTCATCTTGAACTTTTCCCAAAGACATATCTAAATGCTGTATCTATAAATACATTTTATTTGTTTGATTGTATTTTGTATTAAGATATTAATAAAATACGCTTCAAAGATGTTTGAATCCAATTCAGATATAAATTTATTTCACTTATTTTAAGTATCCGAGATTACCCGCCAGCGACCAAGATCAGATGTCTCAACATGGGTTTCTTTTTTCTGTTTTGAAGAAGGTATTATTTTGTTAGAGTAACTTTTTATTATTTAATCATGTCAAGAATAGATAACATCCGTCAATAAACGCCTCAAGATCAAAAGTGTAATTGTTCATATGCATATTTTTTATACGAAATGTCTTAGGTATCCGGAAATACCCGACACCGCTCTAAATCAATAAAATCAAATTATAATTTCCTCTTTAGGATTAAAAGTGTTTGTTATTTTCAATTAATATTTTATTGGTTATTATCAAATAATATCAAGAATTAAGTTTAAAGCATTAATAAAAACCTTTTTACTATGCATTAATCCATAAAAGGATTTACCCCATAAAGTAACCTCTTCTTTTAATGGTATTATAAGAAAATATATAATAAACATTAAATAAGGCATTATCCTATTTACAAATGAGTAAATGAACTTTTAGACCAAATGGGAATTTATCATAATATGGGTTTTAGACCAAATGGGAATTTTACTTTTAGACCAAATGGGATTAGACGAAGTGGGAACAAACCATCTAATGGCAGTTTTCTTGTCATAAAGCAATTGGTTGAACAAAAAGCTGCACAATAGCTCATAAGCATCCTTATTCATGTATTAGATGCATTTAAAGAGAGTTGCTGCCGTTACTATGCCGCGTTGCATAACGGGAAATATCAATAATTGCCTATGTGCGGAAAACAGGGGGCCAACTTATTTCACACCTGGCCGGGGCCCTTTTTCCAGCTTGAATCCAGCCCTGCGTTCAGGATGACAAACCGGTTCAAGTCGTGTCCCGCTTTACCCGTATACTTGTGTGTAAAGCGGGGTATAATTTAAAAACTGTTTGCAACATTTTTTCAGCCTGAACGATGGGCGGGTTTCAAGCTGAAAAACGGGCCCCGGCCGGGCGTGAAATAAGTTGGCCCAGGGTTTTCGGTATGGCCGAAGCAGGATTGTCTTTCCTGCAAACTGTAGGCCGAATAGGCTGCCATCACAAAGAAATAATGAAACTTGCCCTAAGCCATAAACAATGGTCTGTAGATGATAGGTCAAGCCCAGGACGCCAAAAGGTGATGTCAACTCGAGCTGGTGGTCAGATCATCCCAAGCCATATTTCGCGATAGGCTCCAATCGGCTTCGAAGACGGCACGTGGTCAACACATAATGCCTCAAAAAGCGGGATGAATGTGCGCATCTACTATACGTCATTGTTCAAAGCATGTTGTGTTATGCGCTGATGCAACTTCTCTAGTAACGTAAATAACGCCAGACCATCGGCAAGATCAAGTTCATTAGTGTACGTTGTATCGGAGATTAGGTAATCGAAATTGACAAAGTTTTCTTTTCGCAGAAAAATCAAGACTCTATCCTGATTTGCCGACGGAGTCAGTGTGAACTTTATGCATAATGTGGTAGGCATGCTATGCTTTGGGTGTGGGAGTATAACGGCATTTCATGAAGACATAAAACACAAAACTCGCTTTGGTCGATTGAAGTTTAAAAGAAAAGTGAAACGTTATATGAACACTGACGTCTTGACACCATTTGTTTGTCCCGGTTCTCAATGAAACACGTTATAATTGGCGTTTTCGAACAGATCAGCGCTCATACCCATTCTGCAAGGTTGATTGTTCTCCCTTCCGATCGCTATCCTGAAGAGCATGTGAGGGGCCAACAAGAACGTACGGTGGTTCAGTTGACGTCAATTCGGGAACTAACAGCAGCTCATCAAGACTCCTACGAACAAATGACAGGCCACTCTCCAATTACGAATATAGCGTGTGATAAGAGTTTTGCGGCGCAAAGTCACTGCAGTTCTCCATGGAAACGGTGGCCATATTGATGTTCGTGACTTTTCTCAATTTTAGGTAAGTTTCTTCAAGCCAGAAAAATAAAACGTTCGTTCCTACCCACTGATTGAAAACCATTGTTTATGTTTTCAAAGCACTTCATTGTCAATGAATTAAACATTATTATTTTTTTTATTTTATTTATTCATTCTTTTTTTTGTGGGGGGGGGGGGGCTATAAATGTTCAATAATGTTTGGGTTTTATTGTTGGTGGATATTTTCTAGAGACGCTGAGTATGAATATGTTGTGTAGTCAAAGTTAGTGGAAGCATTGAAAATCATTTCCTCAAGAAACCTCAAGAATTTCAATAAAACCTTTTATGACTGATTCTTTGATGACCCTTTATTAGTCTGAAAAATATGCGAGCCTAAACTAAGTGGAGAATTTCAACATAATTTATGGGAATTTTTATTTGGTGATTTTTTTTATCATACTGCAAAAAGTAATTTGCTCCCCTTTAGCAAATTGAGGTGATAACATTTATGAGATAAGTTGAGCTTAAAACACCAAAATTGGCATATACATTCACCTCGAGGTGAAAATGGTCCCTTTTTTTTTAGAGGGAAATCATTTGAGGTTAAGGTCATAGGTGATTTCTAACGTTGTGTTAAAAATGTAAAACCCTGTCAAATGACTCTAGACAGAATTGGGCCAGGATCACAAAGATTAGCAAAGACGTTCATCTACAGGACGTAGACTATCCCTTTTATTTTTGAGAGCCTGAAATCCATTTAAGGTCAAGGTCAATTGGTTACTTTGAAATCAATGAGGAATAGGTAAAAACCGTGTCCATATAATGACTCAAAACAGAATTGAGATATGGTCATCAAAATTTGTAAAGACACCAATTTTAATGTGTATATGATTCCCGTCAAGTGTCTATCCAAGGTCGAAGTAATTGCGACCTTGAACGGTTATGATATCTGTTAAAACTGTTCTTGGTGATAAATTGGGACAAAACGGAGCTAGGGCTTCAATATTTGGCATAGACATTCTTTCCAAAGGTAAAGATGATCGTGATTGATCTGATATTTATCCATCAGAGGTCAGTGTTACTGGGTAACCTTGAACTCAGTGACTGTATATCGGTGAAAGATTGCTCGTCACAGTATGATAACATGAGACATAATTGAGCTAGGGACACCAAAATAGGCTCAAATATTCATATCTATTTGTTCATGTTCCATTATTTTTTTTTTAAAGAAACCCATCAATATCAAGATCACCAGGCGACCTTGAAAATTGGGATATAAAGGTAAAAATTTGTTTTCTGGTTAACTGAAGACACAATCGATATTTGGTCACCAAAATTGCACAGGCATTCACCTTCTTGTAACCATGGTTTGTATCGATCTGTTCAAGTTAAGGTCAATGTCAATGGCAAGTTGTTGATTATCGGAGTCATTGGATTCAGAGGTGATCAACGTGTTGGTGTACAGAAAGGCAAGAGGTCCAATCGGGCTAAGGCTAACAAGCTTTTCCTTAGTTAAATGATGCATTGCGTATTTCAGTAGGAACACCTTTTGCTTTAAATAGAACGTGTAAAATGAATATGATAAAGAATATTTTCTCAAATGTATTACATGTGGAGAAATTCGGTCCATTAGGATTTTACCTTGGCGCAAGTAGTTAGCTGCATATAGCATGGAGGCAGTGGTAATAAATCTGACTAGTTACTTGTTAATAGTATTTAATGACTTTTCTCCCGTTGGATTGTTTTTCTTGGTCAGCTTAATAGCTAATATGAGTTCCTAGTGGAGTTTGCAGAAAATGCTATGAAAATGATTCACTCGGTTTAGTGATTCTGATTTTCGAATTTGAATATTACATTGTAAATCTTTGTTTAATGCAAATCGGTATTTCTTTTTCATTTAGTCAAACAAAATAATGCACGTTACTTAAAATATGACTAATTTAAAAGTGCAGAAGGCATAAGAACGGTTGAAAACCGGGAAAAATATTTTCTCATATTTCCTCACACAAAGCCTAAAGAAGATCGTTTGAAAAGGAACCATACCGTCGTCATAATTTATAATTAATATGAATTTAATATGTTTTTCGTTCACCCACGGACCCTCCCTTGTTACCTGAGCACATTCTACATGAATGTTTCTTGTGTGACCCCCTCCCAAAATAGCAAAGTTGAACAACTCTGGTTGTAAATGCGGATCTGTAAACCTACCAGGGGCAGAATCAAATGGGGGAGGACTCTGGGTCTATATAAAATATTTTAAAATCTTCTTCTTAACTAGGAATTCAAGTTATATGTTTTATGTATAAGTAATTATTCTTAGGACCTCTTTTCTTATATTTTCATTTCAATTTCAAACAGAAGATTCTTTACAAGTTACAACAACATAGTCATCTTATGACAGTTTTTGAATCATGTCGTTCGTGGGTTGAGAACGGTCCACCGATCTAATCGAGAAGAAGCGATCGATTCGATACCCCTTGACTCGTGAAGATGGACATTTTCAAGACAATTAGATAAAAGTCGATTTTATTCAGAAAATTAGAATATTTCGAGGAAAAAAAAAACAGTGAGACCCTTTTTATTGCTTATTTGGACACAGTTCATCCTTTTTCAGAAAGAAACCTTCTTATAATCATTCAATCCCTCTATTAAAGTCTCAACGTAACCAGGGTAATTTGTTGACTTATATCGGTAAACTAGTATTAATTAATTAAATAATTTTATTTTGAACTGCCCCATTTCAGACGTCAGCTTCTTTATAACCCTACAATCACCAAGTGAAAGTTTCAAGGAATGCAACAATATTAATCTGTCAATTAAATGGATGAAATAAAATGTATAGAAACTCAAAAAACACAGCTTATTTCACCTTTATTTCAATTGCCGCCGATTTTTGGATTTAAAGTCAAATGTTCTAAGGTTCAGTTTATCGGGTCCCCAGTTTATCAAGTGTGCCAATGCTCAAATTTATCAAAGTGCCTGTTGGGGAACATGTCTGTTTTACAAAAAGACGCGGCTGTTGTTTCAACTGAATGGTAAAATGCTTTTTAAGACTAAATTAATTTCAATATTAGTATCCGAAATTAATCTGAATATGATGAAAAACTTGATTCGAAAATCATTAAAAATAATACTCTTGATTTCAACCCAGTTGCTCTATGGTGGAATTCAAATTAATGTTCGGTTTTAAAGATGTTGCCGTGTGTGGCCTTTGAGGCGAACCAGACGCTCTTGAAAGCGCCTTTATTGGTTGCAACATCTTTGTTATCATTACAAAAACTGAGTCTTGGTTCACATAATTAAGATCTTAACATCCGGTGACATCATTGGTGATAATAGCACAAGGGCGTCACTACCATTGCGAAAATTACGCAAGTACGAAATAGAAACAAATATTCTTTTAAAAAAAAAGTCGTTAATGAATGATCATAACATCAAAACTTATTCAAGCTTTAGTTACGATGTTTTGATTATTCACCAACGTTCAAATCATGAAAAGGCCGGGGGCGGACGTACGACATTCATCTTTTGTCACAGTCCACATATCGCCTAAATTTTCTTGTAGGTCGCCTTCTGAGTGCGTATAAATTTCAAAATCCTAGTTACGCCTATGTGACATCATAACTTCGGCCGTGTAAATCATGAATTGAGTTAATAGATGATCATGATTACAGCCTGATTAAATTAAATTCGTAAATTTGATCGTAACATCATGACTGCAGGCTTAATTGAATTGATCGATCGTAACTACGGCTCAAGTTTGTTTAATCATGAGCTCGATGATCGAAACATTGTAACCGTAGTACTTCTTGTACAGATTACTGATTGGCTTCGTATACGGTTACAGATCCGTAACTACAAACTAAACATTGACTAGATTGATAAACATGATAGGCTAACTACGTAACTTCATGTTGAATTGATGGGACAGAAGTTGTTTTACTTAGGTCTTACACATGTTTTCGCAATAAAAAAAAAGTTGAAATGGTTTTTACCGTGTCTTGTGGGAGGAACAAGTTTGTTTGTTATTTTTGATTTTTTAATTTTCAAAATCATAAACTCTATTAAGGGCGTTGGCGGTTATATGCTTTCGTATAGGTGACCCGTCACGCGAAAAGGGACCATCCGGGAATTCTGTAAAATGCATTAAAGAAAAGGGGATTCGATCCAGCCGCGATGATCTAGGTCGACTAGAAATCGCATTTAACTAAAATTTCTTTCAACGGTAGGTAGATTGATCATTCAAGATTCAGAAAATATTCACGGCGCAAAAAGTTTCGTTTCTTGTCAGTCTGCGCAATCCGCGCAGTCTGACTAGGATCGACATTTTACGCACTCCACAGATGGTCCCTTTTCGCGTGACGGGTCACATATATCATGAATGTTATTCACCAAAGAAAGACAACTTTTGCGACTTTCTTTACTTTGTTGTTTTAGCCGACGTACTCTCCCCTACATCACGCAGAATGACTCGGACCTTATCCTTCATGTATGACTAATTTTTATGTCATTTTTTGAGTGACAGAGAAGAAAGGAAAATATCCAATTAAAGGTAATTGATTTTAATTATACGTTAATTGATAGGTTGCGCAATGAAAGATTTAATCTAGAAACTGTGCAGCAGAAATTGATTCTTTATTTTGGATGAAATTATTCCCTTTGTTACTGTGGAAAAACGAAATCTGAGCCTTGGGAGTCACGCTTCCTGGAAATCTGCAATGCATTCAAAGCCGAGATCAACTTAACGAGAGTCATTTGGATTACCAAAAGCAGTACAATGTTAGTTTGAGCCATATGTACGTTAGTATTTATATCACAGACAGAGCTGTGGATAAATATGTATTTTTTTTTCAATATTTTCAATAATTCTTGGTTATGGGTACTCATTGATGAAACAATTGTGAGTACATGCAACATTTAGTATTTAGTATTGTTGTAAAATAGGTGTGTTAGACTTGAAAGGCTATGCATTCAATTTTATAAGATTATCTTAAACATTAAAAAGTCTACTCCAAATTTGATTTTATATGGAGAGCTAGGTCGCTATCCAATCAGCATTTTAGTTCAATCTAGAATGGTTGGTTTTTGGCAACGTATTATAAATGGAAATAAAGATAAAATTGCATACAAGCTATACATGATTTTACTCAAAATGCACCAAGGTGATCATTTTCATTCTAAGTGGTTGTTGAGCATTAAGGAGTCTTTAACAGCAAGTGAACATTTGAATCTATGGGAGTCACAGCAGAATATACCTCTAGGCCTTGGTAGAATTATTAAGTTAAGACTTATTGATAAATACAAGCGAGATTGGTCTGAGCAGATTTTCCTTTCGTCTAAATGTTTGAATTATAGAATATTCAAAACTGAATTTTGTTTTGAGCATTACTTTAAGCTTTTGCCAAAAGATTTAGCCACTGCATTGTGCCATTTTAGGTGTTTGAACCATAAGTTACCAATTGAATCTGGTAGATTTTGGGGTATTGAGAGGGATGACAGAAATTGTCAACTGTGCTTTAAACATGAACTTGGTGATGAATACCATTATCTATTTAGTTGTAGTTATTTTGATGATCAGAGGCGGGTAGGCCTTCCTAGGGATCTGTCACGGCGTCCTAACACTATTCAGTATAATGGTCTCATGAATACTAAAGATATTCAAGTGTTATTTAAATTGAGTAGATTTTGTAAAGAAATTTTGAATACCTTTAAGATAATATATGGTGAACAATAACTATGGTAAATCTAGTGGACTAGTAATTTGATCTGATTGGGTCCTCAGAGGCTGCACTTCATTAGAAAATTTATTATATTGCCTATGGTCACTGTGGTTTGGCTCGGGCTGTTTTGGGTGTTTGTAGATTACTTGCACCTACAATGGTCTTGTGTTGAACTTCTGAGGCTTATTGGAGTTCGAATGGGATCTTTGCTGACCTGTTACAGATTTATTCTTTTTTTGGTGTTTACTGGGTCCATTTTCAGTTTTGGTTGGTATCAATTTAAACGCTATTTGATGAATCCTATTCAAAACCCAAAACCGTTGAAACATTAATATGACAGAATATTATTATTAAAGTAAGAATGTTGCTGATGCATTTTAATAAGCAGTGTTCATTGGTTTTAGTGCAGTCTCTGGGGGCCCTTGATATCATTCATTATTCATTCATCATAACATTCCTTGGTTGTTGTTGTTAATCTAGTCATTTTTATTTTGGAGCTTTCTTCAAAGTTCTTCACATGTTGTGTTAATTGTTTTGTTACTCTGTAGCATTTAGACCTATACCCCGGTTAGGGGTCCCGGTCATTGAATAAAACCTTCAAACCTTCAAAACCTTCAAAAGACTTTCCCAACATGACTAAAATGTTCAGACATTAAAATCATTGTATTTGACATATATCATTAACCCTTTGCTGTTTAATCCCTGCTTTTTACGTGCCTGTGATTTTATGATTGAGAAAACACTGTGAAAAAAGCAGAAATTGCTTCTGACAAGCAATTTCTTCTTTTCCCACACTATTTTCTACCCTACTGAATGGTTATTTTTCTAATTAAATACACTTTAAATTTTCGTCTGCAAAACCTTTGAATTTGGACAGGTCTAAAATTTTGTAAAACAGGAAAGGGTTAAACATTTATACATGAGTTGACGGATGACGTCACGGGTCACGTGATGTTTACATCTGGGTAATCGCTGTAGGCAGAAAGATCTACCAGTCGCATACACAAATAGTAAAATATCCAATTTTCAAGTTATTGGAATGTACATTTCTAATGTTTATTATCTGTTGACAAAGGTGTCAAAATTTAGATAAATCATCCAACCTTTTGATTATGCAGTTGTCATCACATGACATTGTCTGTGAAAAGAATATTTCTCGTCGAAAGATAACCACACAGATTGCAAATGAATGCAAACAAATCGCTGTTGAGCAACTGATATATCGCGCATTCGACATAAATTAAGCTGTATTTACGTTTTTTGTTCTCTCATAAACGAAATATAATATATCTTACCTATACTGAGCTGATTCGAGTTTCAATGCCGATTTTTCTTTATCCAATTTCCGTTAATCATCCTGTCACAGAATTTTCAATCATTGGGAAAGGTTTTTATGGCCCTTTTCCCTTATTTGTCTAAAAATTATTAATCCAATTATTAGTTTAATCTGTAAATTTCGAGAAGACAACCCACTGTTGAAAACCGATTTGCTTCCGTAAAAAGTCCCCCGCACATTTAGAAAATTGGTTAATTTAAGATAATAAACGAATGTCGCCAAACACACGATCTGCCGACTAAACAACTTTTCTAGTTAGATTGTAAAATCCTATCAAAGAATTATCATTATGCGACATAAAAATATTAGCCGCTATTAACACAAACATGTGTCATTAAGTTCACTGTTTCTAACGCAATGATCCATACTACACGGCCGCTGAATCTCTTTGATCTGACCCGTAACCCGATGCGCTTATCGATATTGCCCATGTCATAAAACAGTAGCCGCTAATCACACACTTGCATGTGTCATAAAGACAAACCTCTATAACACATGCCACATTTTAATTGATCTGACCGTGACGATGCACACGCCACTGATTGATTGCTTTCATCTGGACACAACTTTTACCCATAAGGCCCACATGATTTTTCAATTCTGAGCCGCGTTCATTTAGTAGATCGATCTTTCATGTCTTAAACAAGATGTCAATACTAATAGTTCTTCCTCAAATTTGAAAAAAAGGCCGGGATAATTTTTAATCAAATACATGTATAAGTTAGGCCTACTGCATATCTGAAACGCAGCGTTTGCTTCAGCGGGAAATGGAAGCCGCCAAAACGAAAATGTACTCCGAACCATTTTTCTATTTTGCTTTATGTAGTTCCCAATGAATAATAAGATGATAAAAAAATCGAATTTTAACGGGTAGGAAAGAAATTGAAGCATACGTAATTTCTTTATTTGTTAAATATGAAATAACGTGATTGTTCTATTGTTAATCTTCGTTTTTTACCCCGACCAGACGACAAAAAATAAACTTGAAATTGAAAGCGTTGGTGGCGAACGAAACATCACAGTACAGTCTGATTAAAATGGATTTGTGATGTTCTGATGCTCAACGACGACTTTAACTACATTTCAAAAACAAATATATATAATGAATGTGAGAAAAATAAGTAGAAAGTTCTGAAATTCTGGCGAGTGAACGAATTAACGTTACAAGTCACTTTTTCCGAAAACGTTGTTTAACCCGAGTCATCTTAAACTCGGTAAAAAATTTTTATTGGAAAGGGTTAATGAATTTACTTATTCATTTACGTTTTCCCCTATAACATTCAACACGTATGACCATTTCGTCTGATTTTACCCTTGAGAACGGCGCGACTACAGATACAACAGATCTCGATTGGCTGAAGTTACGAAGTTTTATTCTATTTGACGCCGTGAACCGAATAATCTGAGTCAAACTTTTTTATTTAGTCCATGTCATACAAATTCATTACGTTATGTAAAGCGTTAAAGAAAGTTTATTTGTTCAAGTGGCGGGTGCAAAAAGGGGTTCAATGGATTCAAACGAACCCCCATCTGTAGCCTAGTTGATTCATTTTCACACAGAAATTCAAACAAAACTTTGTAATACTAGGAAAACGAATCTTCTCTCCCTTTATTGTACATTAGTACCCTTTTTATAGAAATCCTTCATTGACCGCCGTTTTTATCAAACTTTCTATAAAAATCTTAAAATATAACTATTTCTGGGTTTGTTTACAGAAACGGTGCAACTACAGCTTTGTCAGAACTTTCATGAGTGCTGTAGACTGAGTTACGAATGTTTGAAAACCTAAACACTTACTATGTTTCATACATGATTTTCAACTTTCTTTATGAATGACGTGAAAATTGACAAAAAGAAAACATCAAGTTTACAAAGGAAGAATATTTGCGCTAAACCACGGACACGTGTTTTAGAGTCCCTCGAGCTAAATTGCGCAACTCGAGCGTCTATATAAGACAGACCCTAGGCCATGTTTATTCAAATATGTGTAGGTTACAATCTTTCTAAACAAATACCATATTTAAAGAGACAAAAAACTAATTCTAAATAGCTAAAAGATCTATCGTCGATGGCAACTTCGCTCAATAAGTCGGACGAAATAAGTCTAATCTCGGGAAGCTTATAAAGGGCTATTACATAAGAGATTCTTTAAATATCGATTGATCATTAACGGAAAACATTCGTACTAATAATATTTAATTTTCTTTTTATCTTAAATTTAAATGAACGGTTGATTTTGAACCAGTTTTAATTGTCTTCTTGCATAGAGATATGACTCTTTTTGCCTACCAGTAATGCGCATGCGCGGAAAATTCTCAATAAAAACAATAACAATCAACTCTCCTATTATGGAAGTGGCTAGCCTTACAGCTAGTTTCATGGGCTAACCATACGGCTAGCCTGTCCTCAAGCCTGGACAAGCTAGCAGTAGATTTTTTTTTTTTTACATAAAGTAAATTAAGGAGGAAAAGTTGTGACCGCCGGAACACTAGCATGGCCCTCGGCCAAATGAGCTAGCCGGGCTTCTGGTCATGAGTCCACTGTCACTCCTCCCCTTTTAATCAGAAAGCATCTAAGAGGTTGACTGGTAATGTGATCGACTTACAAGATAGACTGGGTAACTCCACAGATCTACGCTACTCCCCGATGTCAATGACCAAGAGTAAGACTAAGATGTTACAAAAGTTTGTAACTACAGTTTTTCGATAAGGTGTAGTTAGGAAGAATTGATTGAAAGATAGTTGGCCTTGGCTCATTATGAAACAGTTGTTACTGCCTATATGTTTATAGCCTGCCAGTTAAAACTGTTTCACACAGTGGCTAAGTCATTGTTATATTTGTATTTCTTCAGGTTGTGAAAATGCCTATAACATAGCAGTTGTGCACAAACATTGACCTTGGAAATGTCAACAAGGGAGAAACCCCCGGTTCCACGACCTCGATATTACAACATGGTGTACCATCGAACATCAATGAACAGCGGTAAATTATACTTTGGAACCTTCTTTATTGTCTAGAAGTCCAGATAGAAGCCAGAGGTACAGACAGATGGGGTATTTCAGATTTTATACTGGGCCTTCTCTGGGGGTCGCCATTGTCGCCAAATGCAAAAATGAAATTGGTTTGGCGATAAGTAAATGAAATTGGAGAAATGACTGGCGACAAAAAAAATTGAACTGACCCATCAGAGATAATTGATTTTGACATAGGCTGAGGGGATATAGTGTAGACATGCTCACATGTGACTAGCAATTAATTAAGGCAAATGACATGTGTGTAAAATAGTAACCTCTTGGCTACCCATAACACTTCTGTGATTGTTTACAAAAATTACTGTAAATTAAATGTTTTTGACATTTAAATATGACCCCCTTGATAATGAGTTATATAAAAGGAACATAAGTTTTTTTTTATGAAGCACAATTTTTAGAAGAAAAATGACTCCTAAATTTGGCTCCTAAAATTCTAATTTTGCTCCAATTTTTTCCATTTGGCGAAAGTGTTGGCGAAAAGAAATTTCAGTCCAGAGAAGGCCCTGTTATATCAAACTATTCCAACAATAATAGTACACACCCTGTGTTGCTTGTACTAATTGGAATCGTCTTGTTGAGACGATCCAAATGAGTACCAACAACTTAGGGTTTAATGGAAAAAAAATCAGACTTGCTATACCCCACTCTTATCTGTACCTCTGGAAGAAATAGCCTTGTTTGTCATTTGATAAACCATAATTCATCATCCCAGAATTTTAAATAACCCAAGGTTTATTTATATTATCTTCTGTCTGTCTGTTGTGATGTCTGTCCCTATGTACAGAAAACACATCTCCTACTACATTTATGGGCAGAATTGGATGAAATTTTCACAGAATGTTCTTTAAAAGTCACCTGACCTGACACATTTTGTCAGGGTGTGGTGATATTCTGCTGCCCTGTTATATTGTAACTCTGGAACTCTTGTTGTAGCTGTAGTTACAAAGTTATAGAGTTAGATTGATTTCAAACAGAGCAAAGTGTATACTTTTTAGTAAGCATTATATTCTTATAATTGAAATTATAAGATATACATTTTTTGGATTTATTATTTCTTTAATTTCAAAAATTGATATTTATTGATTTACATATCAACTTTTCAACCTTGTTTAGTGAAAAAAATCAAAATGCGTGTACAATTTTCCATGAATTCCTCACATAGATTAATTCTATTATTGTGTTGCCCCTGCATAGAAAGACGATGGAAATATTTTTTTTTACCTGTCTGTATGTGAAAACTGAAACCTGCTCATTTAACCCTTGTCATGCTGGATAAATTTTGGCTGAAAATTTTCATCAAAATCAAAGGGCAAAAGCACCAAAAGTACCAACTGTTTATTTGAAACACTAAATCTGTTGACAATTCTCGTTTGAAAGTGAGAAACAGGTGGCATAGACTAACATCAGACTGCACATAGGTGCAGGCTGATGTTTGTCTATAGCTCCTGCCAAAGCATGAATATTCTGGGTTCAGCATGACAAGGGTTAACATTTTCCTGAACTATTCAAGTCACAATCTTAGTATTTGACTCAAATCTTCCACACACCAATTCACATCTTATCATCATCCCGATGTCAAGGTTATATGACAAGGTCAAGGTTAATAATGAAGGTCAAACATCTAAAAGGAAATTGCAGTTTTGGGGGCATTAATGTTCTACCAACACATCGTGTTACTCATACATTTACATTGCCAAGTCTATCATCTCATTATCGATGATTATTATCAAAAAGGAAATAGGATAAGGACCTACTTGACCTCGGAACCTAAACAACAATGTCCATACACATACTTTTTTGTTGTTTTGGTTTTAATAAATATTATTTAGTCCAGGATTTGTATTCTCTAGTGAAGATGCCTGTGAAAGGAATTATGCGACATAATGGAATAACTGGTGAATTACTTTTTACCAAGGCTTTGTGCCAGCTTTTTGAAACCAGAAGTCATAGAAATCTTAATCATAAAATGCTAGGGTCAAAGTGTGTCCTTGAATTACTAAAAAAAGGCAAATGATGTGAATGTAACTGTCATTCAGTTAATCCTTGTCATGCTGAATAAAACGAAAGCATTTCATTAAAATCAAAATGTATTAAATGCACTGGAAAATAAAATTTTGTAATTATTTTAATTTAAAAAGGAAAATTAGGTGGTATAGACTTATATTATTAGACTGTGCATATCATGCAGGCTGATTTTTGTCTACATCCCCTGCGGAAACTGGAATATTCACGGTTAAGCATGACAAGGGTTAACTTGTAAATAGTTATAACCGCCAAAAATAGTAGAAAGCAAAATTAAAGCCAAATCTGCCATGAGGGAATGAATAATGTTGTTCCTGTCTCCAAATGTTAGTTGTGAGTTTATTAGCATGTTTTATGTATATTTGTAATGTTTTGTGTGTGCCTAATCAGTTGTTATCAGGGAGTGTGTTGAATGTTGGATGTAGGATAATGTCAATATATCCGGACATTTACAGGCATTTCCAGCTTGTAGATCGCAGATTGTAACCCCTTAACCCTTTACCATGATAAATCATGGTCGTATCTAGGCAAAACATTTTTGGAAAATGATGAAATGCTTGTAACAAGCATTTCTGTCTTTTTTCATAATGATTTTCTGCCCAGTGAGACAAGGAATTTTAGAATTTCATACATTTCTATTCGCAGCTCAGAACTTTTATCACACATGACCAGTCTAAAATTGGTTGGTATTTTAGACTGGTACAAATTACTTGAGAGAAGTTGCTGACAACTCATTTCAAATTGAGGATATAAAAAAAAAGAGTAAAAAAATGAATGAAGCATCTCTCAGTCTGCGTCCAAGTTATGTTAATTGGTTGCTTGTTGCTCATGACTTTGTTGCCAATTTAACCTAGGCTAACTCAGTGGTAACAATTTGGGCTGACTTTCCTGGGGTTGTGAGTTTGAACCACAAAAGTCATTGTGACCCTAGTCATTTGTCTCGCATTAATAGGTGTATGATAATTGGTGTGTTTAAGTGGGTTTAGTAGCTGGTGGCTCTGATGAATGTTGTGGTTGAACTGGTGCGAGAAACGATGGGTAGGTGCACCAGCCGTTAAGATATTAATACAATAATGTTGAAAGTGGCATTTAATCCCAAACAAACAAATCTTTACTTTGTTGATGCTTGTAACCCATCATCGGAAACATTTTTAGAATAGGAGAAATTGCTTGATACAATAGGATCCTAATATTTTTATCTTGACAATTTCGTATCGTGTGTCAATTGTGTTTCTATACTGCTTATTCTGTTAAACACACCTAATATAATCAACTGAAATCTACCATGACTCAAGTTGATACTGATTATCAAAGAGGAAAGTAATTATGTATATCAGATCAAAGCATAACAATGACTAGCACTACTAACAAGCCTGTTGATAAGAAAGGTATAACTTGCATAATGAATAAATCATAAATACTAAATACATTCACCTCAGTAAGCCAATCACACTGTATGAATATGTGAAGTAGATTTATACATAGGTGTGATTAGATATTTAGTTTCATACCCCATGAAATCAACAAATACTTTCTTTGTATTATTAACTATCATGATCAAAAAAGCAAGGATTACCCTACAATTTGACATATTTCATTTCGATGGCTCAGCGTGAAACAGTTGTAATTGCCTATATCTATATAGACAGTTACAACTGTTTCGCACTGAGCCATCGATTTGGGACTACTTTGTGCACAAGTTTATAAAACAGCTATGATACTGATTTCATTGAATGATAAAACTAATCTTTCAACAAATTTGACTGGCGAGCCTGTCTCAATCTATCGATACAGAGACAGGTAAAACGTAATAGAAGCATGGAAATCATTGGTCTGTTGTATCCTCTGGTTTCATTGGTCAAAACATATTGTGGCTTCTTATTGGTCAGATTATTTATGTGTGTCAGGTGTGTTTAAACTGAAGAAAGGGAAAGTAAGGAAAGATTGGCTTTCATGATTTTTGGAGAATTAGAAATGAAATATAATATATGATAACAATTTTGAATAAACAATTTCTACTCAGATTAGTATTTATTTAAATTTTGATGAAACTTGGCTTTTGATAAGACTGTAGTTTGGATGTTGTTTGCCGAAGTTGCTGGTTGTCGAATCTCTCCAAGGCTCTTCCTCTCTCTTTCCTCCCCCTCTCTCCATTTTGAATGCTTTTTTCCGAGAATGACAAGCTGTTGTGTGATTTAGAAATTCGAAGTAACAAAATAATCACAAAAGATTGATTGATTTAGAAAATGCTATGCTTTCCATGCAAAATGGGTTTCTTATCTTTCGATGCTTATAAATCACAAACACTACAATCGGAAAAAGTACAAAATACTGTTTCATGTTACTGAACTTGGTCAACAAGAAATATTCAATCAGTGGTCCTCAATGCCTGCTGCAAACAAATGCTAATGCTACATTATAAAGAAATAGTGTAAATAGCAGTTTTTCTTAACATCAACCTTATTGTATTTAGATTTCAGTCCATGCATTAAATAAGAATATTAATAGAATATTATACAATAAAGCCACTTCCTTTCATTAAACTCCATTCCATCCTTACACACGCACACTTATTACCATGCAAAAACCTGCATGGTAAAAATGAGGTTTTTCCTGTCCCAGTATCGGAGGGTAGCGTAGATGGTACAGGTTTACCGCTCTATCAACCTATAAGTTCCATGAATCTTAAGGTAGTGGACCCTTAATAGCTCAACAACATTACGGACCACATGATCTTTCACAATGTTATCCGAGGTTTCCTAATGAAAACCATTAGGAAACCTGGGTTAACACTGTTAAAAGTTCATGATTCTGAGAAGTTGCGGAACTATTATGGGTCTACTACCTTAATGGACACAACTAAAATTCAATGTATAGACACTTAGTACAGTCTTGGGCTCATCCCTTGATATGTACAATTTGTAAAAGGATTCAAGAAGTATTGCATTCTGATTATGTCCGCTTTAGATATTTGATATGTTTATAATTCAAATAAGAAAGAAAATCCTCCTAAAAGGAAGTAATATGAAGTAAAGACTTCAATTTGCAATCATGTGATAAAGCCATTACAAGTGTTTACAGTGAATATTGTTAAAATATATAGTTTCCTAGTTGAACTTAGTTATTTTTCGAAAAAAGAAAAAAAAGTGTTGTTGTGAATTATATTACTTTTGTATCAATAAAAAAAGTAATCTATCCTTTTCTTAAATTGTTTTATGACCTGACTCGATACTTATTTAAGACTGGTTGAAATGCAATGGAATGCCAGGCTGCAATATTTCAGTATATGAAATTTTGAAAAAGAATTCTTTTGTGGAAGGAAATATTGTGGATTAAGAAGAAAATGCTTGTAACAAGCAATTTCTTCATTTTCCACAATAGTTTCCACTTTTTTTCAAGGGCTTCAAAATGCAGGGTTGTGTGGTTGTAGGTATATGCAAACAGGTACATTTTTTTTTATCGGTTAAGATGACAGTTCCTGCTCTTGAAGTTTGAATGTTGAAAACTGTCTTGTATATCTAGACAATATTGTGGCTACTCGGATATTACTGTTTTATATGTATAAGTGACAATGTCGAGAGAATACATTAATAAAAGAAAAAGAAGTAAGAGCAATCAACGACACGATTATATTACTATACTTTCAGATGGCGGAGACAGTCAGACGCTGCCAACGTGGAAAACATACTGTAAGTATTAATTTACTGGTAAAAAAATTGAATTTTGTAATAAATGAATTCTTTCGATTGGATGGGATTTGTCAAGAAGAAATTGCTTGAAAGACGTTTTTTCTCATTTCCTTTTTTGATTGTCATCAATATGTTAAAGTAACTCTTAACAAAAAACTTAAGATTAAGATCGTCTAAACATTTTTTTTCAGTGACTTCTTTATCAATCTTAAACAACAATGGCATTGAGGTACTTTTCATTGATAATCACTGCAGTTAAGTCTATTCGAGTGGTCAGGGCAGCACTATTGTAAGTGCCAAAAAATATAGGCACTTATAATAGTGTTGCGCTAACCCTCAAATTGTAAGGTCCTTTGACAAGGTTAAAATTTTCTTTTATAGTCAATTTTTTCAAAACCTTAGAAATGTTCCAGGGGCATGGAGGTTGGTTATCAAAACTTCACACATTGTCATATTTGGATATTTTATAGTTTTAAAAACTTTTAAATAGAATCTGGCATTTCTTGTAAGTCTTGCAACATCCAAAAGTACATTATTGAAGACATTGGAATCGTAATGATTCGGCAACATTTCAGAACTAACAAACTTTCACAATGTTGACTGAGGTTTCCAATGAAAATCACTAGGACACCTAAGTTAACACTGTGAAAGTTCATTACTTCCAAAATGTTGCAGAACTTATACGGGTCCACTACCTTAAGATACTTAAAAGAGAAAGAAGGAAACTGCTATTGATACTACTCTTGTACAAAGGAAAAGGCATCTTCATGCATTTCCTAAATATTTCACCTAACTATTGAAAACTGCAACCCTTTATTTTGGTTTTGATTGACAAGAATTTATTGGGTTTCGGACTTTGATTTTTCCCCCTTTAGTCAATGAGATTTAAACCTTCCCATTATGTTTACCACATATTCCTTCAGTATATGATGCTTTGATAGACAGTCTAAACTAACATTGGCCTGCACAGACATGCAGTCTGATTTGTACTTAGACTGCCTGCTTTCTACCTAATTATTGCATGGCAAGGATGAAAGGATATTTAAGTTATTCTGTGTCTTGCAGTGTACCAACTTCAGAATGAGGCCCCAAAACCAAAGAAAATGGTGTGCAAACGGGCAGTAAGTATATACACAACACTCTTTTTTAGTGTTGATTTATTAACCTGAAGCTGATCTTTATTTGGAATACATAATAAGGCACATGATAACAATTCAATCAATATTTTGGTCCTAAACGCTGAACCTGAACTCAAACAGTGAAGTTTGGGTTTTCTGAGACTACAAATTATTGTATTTTTACATTGATGTCTATATGTTTAAAAGCGTTTCATGCTGAGCCATTGATATGTGGACAATCTAATACTGTTTATAAAGAATATATTAGCATGCTGTACACAAAACTTTGGCAGATATACCAGGAATCCATTGTTAGGTGCTCCAGCCGCTGCGATATAACTGAAAAATGTTGAAAGTGGCGTAAAACCTCATTCAAAAAAACAAATTGGTGGAGAGTGTAGATTAAGACCAGCTAGCACAAACATGCATTCTGATATTAACCTTTAATACTTTCTGCCTGATTGTTGTGGGAAATAATTGGTCCAAGCTAATTGGTATGTCCGAAAAACTTACAAATTTATTCCAAACAAAATTTAAATTTGGCATAAATAAGGATCAAGTTAGTGGATCTATAATGGTTTAGAAACATTTCTGAACTAATTGTCTTTCACAATGTTAACTGAGGTTTCCTAATGAAAATCATTAGGAAACCTCTGTCAACACAGATAAAGTTCATGACTTCTGAAACATTGTGGAACTATTACAGATCCACTACCTTAAGATGATAATGGGATAGATAGGGCACCAACCTGTCATGCAGACAACTCATATTGGAGTCTGTTTTGAGTTACTTGAGCACACCCTGAGTCTGTAGTCCATTGGGCGTCTTCCGTTATCAACAATCATAAAAAACTTCTTCTCCTAAACCACTGGGCCGATTTCAATGAAACTTTGCCAGAATGTTCCTTGGGTGACCCTCTTTAAAAATTGTTTGCAAAATTCTGATTAACCCATAAATAGGGGCGTGGCAGGGGCAGGGAGGGGCTTATTTGGAGCCCAAAATCTTTGAACGACATCTCCTCCTGAACCACTAGGTCCATTTCAATGACACTTTACCAGAATGTTCCTTGGGTAACCCTTTTCAAAAAATTTTCGCACATTTTTTATTCGCCCATAAATATTGGGCTGGCAGGGCGGGGTTTATTTGGAGCCCAAAATCTTTGAACATCTCCTGAACCACTGATTCAGTGAACACTGGGCTGATTTCAATAAAACTTTACCAGAATGTTCCTTAGGTGACCCTTTTCAAAAATTGTCCCAAAATTCTGATTAACCCATAAATAGGGGCGTAGCAGGGGCAGGGAGGGGCTTATTTGGAGCCCAAAATCTTTGAATGACATCTCCTCCTGAACCACTTGGCCGATTTCAATGAAACTTTACCAGAATGATCTTTGGATGACCCTTTTCAAAAAATTTTTGTTGGCCCATGAATATGGACGTGGCAGGGCCGAGCTTATTTTTAGTCTCGTCAGTAATGAATGGGTGTACAGCGTCTTCTCACTTTAAAATCTTTAAATTAAATCTCTTCAACAATATGGCAAATGTGAATGAAACTTTGCCAGAAAGTTACTTTGGTGAGTTCCACTAGACCAATAAATTTCAGGTGAGCGATTTAGGGCAAATCAAATGCAATTTAAAGCATTTGAACAAATTTCTTAGATAAATAATAAAACTAGCTTTTCTCATTCATAAGTTAGGGACAACCAAATGAATGTCATTGAGCATATTTACAGTAAGAATTATAGGTACTTTTATCTCAGCTTTTTTCTGAAAAAAAACACAGGGTGTTGCTATGGCTTTGTTGTTGTTGTTGTTGTAGTAATGTGGAAATTTTGACATTTGGTCACATCTGGATTCTAAAAGCATTCACTTAAAACTCTGCACACATTTTCACCATCAAAAGAGCAGCCTATACAATCAAGGGGGATAACTGTAAATGCATTTTGAGCAAAAAATGCCCCTTTATCAACCTAGATTTTTTATCAACTATCCAGGACCCCATAGGTTGTATTCTTGTTAAACATTTCAAATGCTCCATTCCAAACTGCAAGACAATAGGCACTAATGTTGAACCATTCATTTTTGGTCTCATTCAACACATTGTTACATACAAACTGTCCTCAACCGAAGCATAGCTGAAAAAATATCCGACGTGAGCCTGTGTCGAACCCACACGGACAACAATATATAAATAATTAGTACACAAGTCTAATGCGCTAACCACTGAGCCAAAGAAGATCTTCCCCTACGCAGGTGTCAGACATAGTATTTAAATTAAGGAAGCTATGCAGGACAGTGGTCAGAGTGGTCTCCCATAACAACATTAAGATTTAATTAATCCTTGTCATGCTGAATAAAAACCTTTGGAAAATTGCATTAAGACCAAAGTGCTTAACACACCGGATGCACTTATTGTGCTTACATATTTGATTTGCAAAAAACAATTTTCAAATTTTTGGGTTAGAATAGAAAATCAGGTGGTATAGAGTAATATCAGACTGCAATTTGTGCAGGCTGATATTTGTCTATACATGCTGCAAAAGCAGAAATATTCCGTGTTCAGTATGACAAGGGTTAAGAAGATCAAACTCCAATGTAGTAGTAGAACGTTTTCACAAACAAGTATTGTATTTTTCAGCAACCACAGAGACCAGCATTTTATGGAGAAGAGTAAGTGTTTTTAGCCAGTTTGTTACATAAAGTATTTTTAACAATTTTAGATCTACATTTGTGCAACATTGAGACTCAGATCAGCCTCGGCAGCTGCACAGTCTAGTCTTAGTCCAAACTGTTAACTTAGTAGATACCAACCACCCAGAGCTACAGAAAGAGGGGGTATTTTAGTTTTTTGATCAAAGTATTTTTGTATCTATAGCACAAACCGATGTTGTTGGTTTCCATTGGAATCGTCTCGTCGAGAAGATTCCAATGAGTACCCACAACATAGGGTTTCATTTAGAAATTAAGATCTAGACTTGCCTTACTCCCTCTTACCTGTACATCTTCCCACCAATCAAATTGTTTGGTCAATTATTTATTGAGCCAGTAGAGTGTTACTGGCCTTCTTGGGCCTCTTGTTTTTCTGTGTGCATGATATAAACAAGACTTCTTCATTGGAGGTAGCATGTTGTCAAGTGACAAAACATCAACCTTGCAGTGAAAAGAATGAGTCAAATGCAAAGAATGTGTGAAATGTTACAATCATTAAACGAAATTGAAATTTGATCTAAATGTAATTTACTGAACCATCCACCTCATAACCTCTATCACACAAAAATAAATAGGGGGTAAGATTTTTGGTCAATTTGTCTTTCATTGAGCAAACAACAAAACCTATATTTCCACATCCAATATTTTCTTAGGACTTGAGAAAATATAGCTTTTAATGTTTCACAAAATGTAAGGTTTATCAATTTCAACCTAAACTAAATGAAATTAAAAAGAAAGAAAACAACAACAACATAAAAAGCAAGATAAAGGAAGTATTAAAGATTTCTGTTAAATTTTCTTAAGGCATGTAATTTGTGATGACGTGACAACATCATCAGTAATGTTAGAAAATGTTAAATAGAGTGAAAGCACAGAGAAATGAAGATAACCTGAAAAAAAACTCATTGAAGAAATTAAGACTTTTTTGACACTCCACTTTTAATACATGTATCAGGGTTTTATTAAAAAAAAGGTTGCAAATGACAATTATTATGAATAGTGAATGCCATCTAGGATAGGAACTTTGTGATAAAGGAGCAATTGTTTTCCTTTCCTTCCATGAATTTAAATAGCTTATGTGGTAAGGACTTGTCATCAAAATTAGCTATAAAGTTTTAACCCTAGTCATTCTGAATAAAAATCTCTGCAAAATTGTATTGTAATCAAATTGTTGATAGAATTGAATGTACAGATTTTCTGTCAGTATTTATTTAGAAAATATTATCTTAATTTTTGTAAAAGGAAATTAGGTGGTGTGGACTTAGATCAGACTGAACATATGTGCTGGCTTATGATTTTTGTCTATACCTGCTGCCAAAGTAGGAACATTCCAGGTTCAGCATGGCCAGGGTTAATATTAAAAAAAATGCTTTAGATCTATGAAAAGGCTGACATTTTAAATAAGAGAATTCAGGAAAGTGGGGATTTTGTTTGACAAGGAAGTTGTACACATGTTTTGCAGCTTGAATACCTAACTGAAAGTTGTTTGAAATTTAAGTAAATTGACAACAGGCCTTGAAAATTATGATTAAATCCTTACTAATGATGAGGGAATATTACAGTGAAAATTTCACTAGTTCAAATCAAGTACATTTTATTTCAGGCTTGCAAATATTCTTAATAAGTAGTCTAAACTTCTTGTAAAAATAAAATCAGAAGAAACTTTAAATCTTTGGTCGGCTAAGAATTTAATTTTGAGCTTGAGATAAAAAGCTTGATTACTGAGGAAAATTTACCAAATATGTTTTTATGACATAATTGTATTGTATAACATTATGAGTATTTCATCCGTAAAAATTAAGAAAAAAATAACTTTATGCATGAATTCTGTTATGTTAAGAAAACTTCCTTTTAATTCAGTAATCTATTGACTTTTGTCAAAAGAAAAAGATAGTCAATAGAAAAAGTAAAAACCAATGTGTTTCCTTGTAATAATAAGACCTGAAACTTATTTTTAAATAACAACAATAATTTTAGACTTAGAAGATATTTTCATTAAAATGTTTTTTCAAAAAGTAAATTTTTGTTATTAAACCCTTCTTTCCACATCACAAAGAATACTGAAACCATCATTGCTGACCACCCATCAGCCAGCCAGTCAATTTGTCTACTCCATTGACACAATTTTGTGCTCAAGGTGAGCTATTGTGATCTGTAACCATCTGTTGTCCGTCCATCGTCCGTCCGTCCATCTGTCCGTCTGTCAGTCCGTCAACAATTTCTTTAAACATCTTCTCCTCCTAAACCACTAGGCCAATCATGCTGAAACTTGACAGGGATGTTCCTTGGGTGAAGCTCTTCAAAAGTTGTTAAAAGAATTTATTTCTATAAATAACTCTGGTTGCCATGGTAACAGAAAGGCTGAAAATCATGAAAATCTTAGAAAAATTCTTCTCCTCCTAAACCATTAGGCCAATCAAGCTGAAACTTGGCAGAAATGTTCCTTGGGTAAAGTTCTTCAAAATATATTATAAGAATTCATATTCATCAAAAACTCTGGTTTCCATGGAAACGGAAAGGTTGGAAAATGGCCGAAAATGGCTGAAAATCTTAGAAAAAATTCTTCTCCTCCTAAACCATTTAGCCAATAAAGCTGAAACTTCGTAGAGATGTTCCTTGGGTAAAGTTTTGCAAAAGTTGTTATTAGAATTCATATTCATCAAAAACTCTGGTTTCCATGGAAATGGAAAGGTTGGAAAATGGCCGGAAATGGCCGAAAATCTTAGAAAAAATTCTTCTTCTCCTAAGCCACTAGGCCAATTAAGCTGAAACTTGGCAGGGATGTTCCTAGGGTGAAGTTCTTCAAAAGTTGTTGAAAGGATTTAATGTCATCAAAAACTGTGGTTTGCATGGTAACAGAAAGGCAAGAAAAGGCTGAAAATTGCTGAAAATCTTAGAAAAACATCTTCTCTTCCCAAACCACTGGGCCCCGACGGCGGCACTCATTCTTTCCGACTATTTGTCTCTCACCAATGGGTTGATAATCGTAGATCTATGTGAGATAGTAGCTGGAGGCTAGGAAAGGATGTAATGGTAGTACTGGCGTGAGAAATACCAGGAATCCATTGTTAGGTGCTCCAGCCGCCGCGATATAACTGAAATAATGTTGAAAGCGGCGTAAAACCCCATTCATTCAATCAACCAAACCACTGGGCTGATTAAGCTGAAACTTGGTAGGGATGTTCTTTGGGTGAAGCTCTACCAAAATACAAAAAATAATTGTATTCAATTAAAATCTCTGGTTTCCATGGTATTGGAAATGTCAAAATATTGCCAAAAATCTCAGAGAAGGTTAATCTTCGCCTAAACTTTTGGGCATATCTTAAACTTGCCAGGTATATTTTTAAGGTTCAGATCTACTAAACTTGTTAAAAGAATTCAATTCAATCAATAACTTTGTTTGCAATTGAAAAGAAAATCAAATTGCAGTAGGAGGAAATTAAAGTCTGTTTCTTTTAAATCCACCCTAAATGTACATTAGACAATCTCTGGTATCTATAACATGGTTGACAAGTAATGAGTTTACTTACTCAGGTGAGCGATATAGGACCATCATGGTCCTCTTGTTTAATACTGCTCTGAAAATTATACATCTATTGCATAGTACAAATCACTTGTTACTCCCTAGAAATATAGGAAGTTACAACTGTTTTACACTGATCTAACTGACCTAATTGGGCCCCTGCTATTCTTTTTCTCTGCTGAACTCCAAGTTACATATTGCTACATCATGGTTTTAAGTGACGCAGGTTTTGTGAGTCTGGGACTCTTAAATAAGTGACCAGGACTCTCAAAATTTTCTGTTGTGAGGACCCTCTTGGGATAAACTTAGAAACAAATTGAAGACTGTTTTAACAGTCTTCAATTTGTATCTGAAATTTATATTAAAAAGTACATAACATTTCAATACATTGTGTAGCTTAATCCAGCGAAAATTGTACATTTACACAAAAACATGAGGAAAGCTCTAAAGAAAATAGTTCACACTTAAAGCGGGGACTCCTAAAACTTAAATAAGGGCCCCTATGAGCCTAACCATTGAGTCCTTGGAACCCATTTTATTGAAGTCTTACTAAAATACTGTTACAATAGATGGCTCAGCGCGAAACGGTTTTAACTACCTGTAAACATATAGGCAGTTACAACTGTTTCACGCTGAGCCACAGACATTTATTTCAGGTATCATGGTGTGATATCGCGAGAAGAAGCGGAAGATATTTTGACAGAAGGTGGGGACGGGGCGTATCTTGTCAGAAAAAGTGACAGGGCTCCAAATGCATTCACATTAGCAATAAGGTATGTCAAGAAAAACTCTTGGAATCTTGCATGTTTACTTGTTTGCAGAATGTGCCCTGCGTTCAGAATGCATGTGAAAACATTTTAAAAGTCTCAAAATGGTTCCTTGCTTTGCATATAAGTGTATGTGCAAAAGCTGGATACTATTTCATAAATAAGCCTGTGTGTGACATTTCCAACAATTTCAAATGTGTACAAAGCAAAGTTTCTGTCCAGCCTGTGCAGCTGCCCAGGCTGACCAGAATCTTTGCTATGTACAATATAGATAGATAAGGTCTGAATCCATCTTCATATGGTCAGCTAATATTATTGGATTGTGTCTTTGTCATTGTTTCATTAGGTTTGTACCTGGCGCAGTTGTGAAATTGTTGGAAAAGTCACACACAAGCTCAAATGTTTTGACAACATTTTCATCTACATGGAAAATATCAGTATCGTTCGAAATTTTGAAATTAAGTCTATCTTGTATAAATATTTTTGTTCTGAAAATATAAATTTGTTGATATTGATTTGAGGGTTCAGGGCCAGACTATCATAAGTGTCTATGAATATAAAGGCATTTACAATAGTTTTGCATTGACCCTTGGATTTATTGAAATTCATTATCATTTGCCTCATTTGATTATAGACCTCTGGAGAGGACTAAATTAAAAGCTTCACAGAGATAGCACATGTGTGCAGAGCTACAGATAATTTTTTGTCTTAAAGGGTTTTTACCCCCTAAATTTTTCTGTAATGCTGATTTATAATGCAGCAATACTGAAATATATTTTAGGCTTTATATGAATTGTTATCATCTTTAATTGTTAAAAGAATATAGCTATTTACATCCTGAATAATATCTTTGAGAAATATTTTACAATTGTCCTGTTAAATATCTGTGATTGTGTCACAACGCAAATTCTTATATTGAATGGATGTCCTGTTAAGCTGCTGCCAGTCTCGAGTTGCCTTCGAAGAAAGAGCATCTATGTTTCCCTGCCAATAATTCGCTGGAGGGAAGGGATGAATTTATTATTTTGACCAACAAACGTTGAACAATAAGGCCCATTACCCTTTGATATTTGAAAAAAAAACAAAAAAAAAAAACAATAAAAAAACAAAAAAAAAAAAAAACCGAGTAGCATATGAAGACCAAAGCCAAACTTGTCAAACTGAATATTTTATTGGGCAAATAGTATCACCCTTGTTTTCTTAACCTCTCTGGGAGAGAAAACTTCTGAAATTAATAGAAAAAACATTATAACAAGGTTGTAAAAATCCCCTCAATCAGTCAGTGCTTTCAGTGCTTTGATTCAAGACTGATAATCCAAGGTCAACAGGATTAGAAAATAGAAACTGTCTTTGTAAGGCACAATGTTACAAATCAATTGTTGTTTTCATTAAGAATAAAAACGGAAATAATTTGGTGGGTCGAACATTATTGGGTACGAATAAGCTGAAATCAATTTACTCTTTGTGCTTTTCAAACTGGAAAAATACGAAAAATTCAGGTAGAATAAGATTAGCTATCAAGAATTCCATCTAAAATTGATCCCCAAATCACCTTTTCTTCCTCTTTTTTTAAAGAAAATTTGCACTCTAGCGGTTCCGAAAGTCGTAAAGAAACTGATCTAGACCCATGTAAAGTTGAAGATTGATGCTTGCTTCCTTGAGAAAGTTATTAAGAATGCTATTTTCAAAGGTGAAAGAAATGTTTAACTGTTAAAACAGATTGTTTGGCAAGAAAATAGTGTCGGTCATTCGGAACGGAATGGTACAGTTTAACGGATCTGTTTTTCGCCATGACTGGAATGGTTGTGTACTTCTGTGTCAACATTTCGCTTTGAACTCGCCAATATTTGGATGTCATTTTCCATAATTTGTTTGGGAATATTTAGTCCAGCTTTTCATGTTTTATTTGAATATCAAAATTATAGAAGATGGAAACCAGCACTGGACACGCTCGATAAGTGTCATCTGTAGGAAATTTGAATTATGTTCTGGCGTCATATGTACAAAAATACGCATTTAGAACCATTGGTAATGCTGATCGGCGATTTAAAATGCGTTTTTGTACCCTCTTAAATATTTCAAAATGAGTTTTTGTTGATTTTTAATGCGTTTTCACGCAAAAACGCATCTTATCTGTAGCTCTGTGTGTGTAAATAAAATTGATGAAGTAAAAATAAATGAGGATTAATATTAGAAATCATAATTGAATTTCTTTATGGGATTACCATTTTATTTAAAAAAATCAACACATAATAAACAATTAACTGTTGGAAAAAAAAGAATTGAATGATTTCTTTTATATTTTCAGGTTTGATAACCAGACCAAAAATTACAAGTTATATTATGATGGTTTACATTATGTCGGTGATAAACGATTTGAAACTGTGGACTTATTGGTGGCGGATGGACTAATTCATTTTTATCTCGAATCAAAAGCTGCTGATTATATTGCAACGCTGTCTGATGAATCAAATTACGCACAATCCCCATATTTGGCATACAGTGTTAAAAAGAAGAGATTACAGAAATCGCGGAAAATTGCTCAGAATCATCGTGTTGATAATCACTCAGATCAGCTGGATATATCGGGTATGCGGGACGGGAACGTGCAATTAGTAAGTTTGTTTTCTATCTGTGGTGATATGTAACCAATTCCCATACCATCATCACTTTTTGACATCTCTCAAGATAACAGATTAAAAACTTTGTGGAAAATGAAGAAATTGCTTGTAACAAGCAATTTCTTCACGTTCACAAATGTTTTTTACTTTACCAAAAAGTCAAAGCTTTTCAAAATTTCAACAACATGAAATGTTGTTTGTTATAACTCAAGGATAGTGCAATAAATGGTTGAGAGACTGAGATGTAAAGAAAATTGTCAAATGCCCAAAAGCATGAAGACTTTGTCAAATTAATGCTGCACATAGGAAATTGCCAAAGAGCATTAATTTGTAGTAAAACAAATGAGAAGCAGGGAAAGTTACCAAAAGGCCTGAAGACATAGTCAATCTACTGAGACATGGATAGAATCGACAAATTACATGAAGATTTAGTAAATGGACTGAGACGCATAGTAAATTGTTAATGAGCATGAACTCTTAGTTAATTGAATGAAACTCCAAGAAAAATGTCATAGAGGATGGGGGCTTAGTAAAAATGACTTAGACACATCAAAAATTTCCAGAGAGCATGAAGACCTAGTAGAAATGAGAAGCAGAAAAAGTTGTCAAAATGCATATAGACATAGTCAGTTGACTGAACCATCAGGGAGAATTGTCAAATATTATGAGGATTTAGTAAATCAACTGTGAGGCATAGTAAATTTTCAAAGAGCAAGAACACCTAGTAAAATAATTGAGATGCAAACAATTATCAAAGAGCATGAATTGTTAGTAAATTCACTGAGGAACAGAGATAATTATATATAAGCCAATGAAGACTTAGCAAATTGACTGAGATGCATTGTAAATTTTTAAAGAGCATGCAGGGATCTGCCCAGAAATCAAATCAGTGGGGCCAAATGGCCCATTGGGTTTAGAAAAAGTGGGCCATTTCAGAAATTGTGGGGCCTTACAAATAGTTACAATAACAAAAGGTTAGCCAGTCAGGATTGTGTCCAAAATAATGAATAATAATGTGAATTGACTAAAATAACACTAATTTAGGCTGGGGTTATAATTTGGTCGAGTTGCTTATGGCGTGTTGACAGGTCACAATTATGTTCAACTTATACTTCTCTTTGTTGTCTAACCAGTTACACAAATCAAATCACTGTGTAATGAAAAATCTGGGCCTCTTAATTTTTCTGATTGGCCGAAATATTCATTCCGAGGGATTCGACTGTTTGCCAAGCGAACTTTTTACCGAGACGGATTTTTCGAGAATCTGCGACAATGGGTGGTAATGAAGCCTATCCACGGCGCGCTGAGGACTCGGTCCGGGTTCAAACGACTCAACTTCATCATAAACTCTCTCTGTTTTGGTCAATTTCCATGCAAAAAAAGACAAAAATAGTCCTATGACACCTTTTAGTTTGATTCATTGCTCAAAAACATGTAAACAAGGAATGGTCCCCGACTTATTTTTAATTTACGATAACAGGGTGTCCATTCAACAGTATGGCGCGGGGTAACATATTGATTTTTTTTTTGGAGTAGGCTAAATCACTACGGGATGTACCAGAAGTCATCTTTCTGCCGACGCTGTATGTAAAAATTTCAGCGCGCCATTTGGCCCATTTGTTTGATTTTTTTCGCGCCGTCTGCTTTTTTTTTGCGGCATTCGCGCAATGTCGCGGCCTGGGCAGAACTCTGGCATGAATGACTAGTTAAATAACAGAGATTTAGAGAAAATTGTAAAAGAGCATGAATTCTTAGTAAATAGACTGAGGAACAGAGATAATTATATAGCCAATGAAGACTTAGTAAATTAATTGAGAGGCATAGTAAATTTTCAAAGAGCATGAATGCCTAGTAAAATAACTGAGATGCAGAAAAAATTGTAAAAGAACATGATGACTTATTAGAAACATAATAGAATAATGGTGCTAAAATGCAATTATTAACATATTGCAATGTAGTCTTGAATAGTTTTCACATTGTGGGTTTAGCTGATTCTTTTATAAAATAAAGCTAAAAGATGTTTATGACAGCAGCACTTATCCTTTCCTAGATTCATCTTGCATGAATGAGTTGGTAATTGTTTAAGTAGTTTTAGGCTAAGAAACGATGCAAAGGTAGCACTAGTGCAAGAAATATGTGAAATCCATTGTTATGTGCTCCAGCCTCCAAGATATTACTGAAAAAATGTTTTAAGATAAACCCATGCAATCAAACTAATGATATAGGCTGTGAATGAAAAATAACAAAATTTAGTGGTAGTGACTTCCTCTTGTCTATGTAAAGTTATTACAAGAACCAAGCCTGTTTTAATTTTCAGGATGGTGTGATTCAAGCAATAGAGGATGTAGATATGAGCATGGATGTAGAGGACTTTGAGAAGCCTCACACCTTTAAAACCACCAACTTTATTGGCTTACATTGGTGTGATTTTTGTGCCAACTTCATGTGGGGACTCATAGCACAGGGCAGTAAATGTCAAGGTCAGTATAATATTATGTGTTCTTCTTCTGAAATCTGACTTTTGGGTTACATAAGTGGCACTGAGACTTTTGAGCCAACTTTATGTGTGGGGAGAAAATATAATATTTATTCAACAAATTATGCTGTACAATGAAAGCAGATAGTTCTTCATGAAACTTAATGCAATTACTCCTTATGACCCAAGGAAATGCCCTTTGTTTGTGGGTCATGTAGTGCATAGTCATTATTTGAAAATTGACCAAAACCATTTCCAGGCTCCAACTCAAAAACCAATTGACCTAGAATCATAAAAAGTTATAGAATTGTTGCCCATAACCTGAGGAAATACCCTATTACTTGGGGGTCATGCAGGTCAAAGGTCAAGGTCACAATTATTGAACTTTGCTGAAAACAGTTATCCATTCACACTCATAGAGAAATTAAGCTTCCTACTCTGATGGTACTTGTACATGAACAAAGGGCTAGTAGGGTGTAAGTCTGCATTGTGACAATTCTAGTTTCTTGAAACAAGCAATTTCTTCGTTTTCCACAAGATTTATATTTGACCAGTCTAAAATATTTCCATCTTGAACTAGATTTATAAGTATTCTGTTTACTTTCAGACTGTGGTTTTGAAGCCCACAAGAAATGTTCAGAGCGAGTTCCCAATGACTGTATGCCTGATATAAAGTTTGTAAAGTCCATATTTGGGGCTGATTTGACCACCGTCATAAAAGCTCATAAGTCACCAATACCAGTGGTTGTGGAAAAATGTATTAAAGAAATAGAAAGTAGAGGTAAGAATTGGTTTTCATTGGACAATTTATTTCCATCATGCAAAAAATTGATAAATAAATATTATAACAGTTATAATCATAATACTGCTCAATTCTAATGACAATGTATGTAACTATGGTCAATAAATATTCAATATGTACTAAGTTTTTTGTATGAAAAAAAATCTAACGAGGTTGGAAGAATTGATATTTTTTTCGGATCTGCCAAGACAATTATCAATTCCCACAACTGTTTTAGATTTTCTTAATACAATACACTAAGTATATATTTATCTTATGACCTCTATTTGCCTTGTTTTTGTCGATCTTTCTAACAGAAATGCAAGTTTCTAAAAATAACCGCATCATGTCATTGTTCTAAAAATATCCATGTGATGTCATAAAAAATATCATTTGGGATGTTATCACACGGATATTTGTTATTAGGAGTTATAAGATAGAATGAGTTTGCTATCATATTGAATTGAGAAGGATTGCAGAAGAAATTTGGTTTTGATTTAGTTTTAATTTTAGAAGTAGAAAATACAAATAATGAACATGCTACTCAGCATTGATAGCTACTCTTTCTTTATTGTATTATTTAATCATGAATTAATTCGAGTATTTTCTCCTTTTACAATGTTTTTCTAGGAGACATTATGTCTTTATCACAAAATTATAGAACATTTAAAAGCCTGATGGAAAATTGTCTTATTGCATTTATATTCACAATTAACAAATAATCAAATTGACAAATTTTAGTGTAGAAAAAAATTCTTACACATTTATATGTGCATATGTATAATACCTGTATCTAATTCTGTCAATAATGATTATTTCCAGGTTTAGATGTTGAAGGGTTATACAGGGTAGCTGGGTTACATGATGAAGTAGAAGAAATAAGAATGGCTTTTGATAAAGGTACACTACATAGTCTATAATAGTCTGTGTTTGAATCAAGTTGCCAATGTTGGAAGATTTCAACCAGTCTCTACCTTATTAGTCCCATAACCACAATGTCAAAGCAGGATTCTACGCTAAAATCAGATTGCACTTCTGTGTAAAGTCTGTCAATGATTTGTGTTGAGTTGCAAAATGTGCTAAGAATGGCTTTTGATAAAGGTATATTTAAACAGTCTTAAGTGCATAATTTCAGTTTTCATGCATGCACATATTGATTCGCAAAAAATATATTTGCACACTCTTTCTGTAAAATGATAGTGAGAAATAGCTGGTGAGGGATTGTAAATATTTTACCAGTCTAGAGTAAAGACAAATAGATACTTACTCATTGCCAGAAGGAAGTTCTTAAAGAAAGACCCTAAATTACACTTTCTAATGTCTCAAAAATATGCATCAGTTTGCTGTAAATTTGTCCTGGGACACACTGAGCCAATTAATTTCTGGCCCTGGGAAATGTTCAGAAAGCCGGCTACCAATTTTAGACTGATCCCAATACATGTATTGACAATCAAAAAAACTTAGAACAGGCTTTTCTGATAGCTGACAGTGGGACAAGTCTAAGCCCATGTAGTATCCGGGCCAGAAATAAGTTGCTCCAGTGTCTCACAAATGTACCTTTTGTTTATACTTTTCCATTAAAAGTCTAACTTTGTTCATAAGTATTCTGATATATACCTACATAAACTAAAGTCATATTTGCATTTATGTACTAGGACATCTATAGTTAGCTCAGTGTCACATGTTTGGATTCTCTGTTTCTATTTATAGATGGTGAGGCTACGAATATTTCTGTTACAAGATATGAAGACATCAACACGATAACCAGCGTACTAAAATTATATTTCCGTCTACTTCCCATACCTCTCATTACATTTGATGCATATAAAAAGATCATAGAAGCCATGAGTAAGTTTTATCGCAACAATTTTTTTTTATTGTTTGTTTTAACTCTTCACCATTTTCAAAATTGAACCCTTGTCATGCTGAACCCGAAATATTCCTGCTTGGACAGGAGGTATAGACAAAGATCAGCCTGCACATAGGTGCAGTCTGATCTTAGTCTTTATCTCCTGTTTTTTTTTTCAATCAAGAAAAGTGCCTTTAGCACTTTCATTTTGATGCAAGTTTTTGAAGGCTTTTATTCAGCATGACAAGGGTTTAGACTTGTTCAAATTGAAAGGGTTGTAAGATGACAATATAAAGTGGGTAAAAGTTGCAAATAAATCATTGCATATGATGGATGATATTAAGGAAAAAGAGAAATTATTTGTAATAAACACTTTCCTCTTTTCATATACTATCTGTGGTGGACATATATAAGTATCTACTTCTCTGTATGTCTGTAGGATCATCCGATTCACGTTAAGGCAACTCATACCTTTATAGACAGATTTGGAAGAATTTTCACAGAATAGTCCTAGTCACCTGACCTTATGCAAATTGTCAAGGTTTGGTGTTGTTCTCAAATTTCCTCAATTATAAATTCATGTAATCAAAAGTTCCAGGGCTGCATAAAAAAGGTTGAAATACAGAATTGAAATTCAAAATTGTATGTATGAATTTTAAGTCTGCATTGGGATAGAGTAAACTCCTCATATAAGAATATCAATTAATATGATGAATCAGTTGTAACAAAGTTGATTTTATCCCATTTGATTATTTTGATATGAATGTTCATCTGTTATTATGATATAAAGATATAATGATTTAATTTGTTCGGTCCCTTAAGCATTGTTACATCAGAAGTTTACTGTATGTCCATTTAAGTATGTGTTTGGCAACGTTTTTATGCCTAAAACTGCTGGAGATATCAGTGTCTCTAAATGACAAACTGCAACGAAAAAACTGTCTTTGTAAACAGTCTTTAAACCTCCATTTAAGTCTAATTACATTGAAGTACAATGGATCAGACTTTTTTTGAACCCTCATACAAAAAGATAATTTATTTGTATAATTACAGATCGAGAAGATTTAAAAGACAAGGTCCTGCTAACAAGAGAAGGACTGGCCAAATTACCTCCTGCCCATTATCAAACATTAAAATATCTCATCTCACATCTTGTAAGGTAAGTTTTCATTGATCCAATGAAAAACAAGGATTTAATGGGCATGGCTAATTTCCATATATGGTAATATGTGACTTTTCTCAGAATCTAACAGATGAATTTTAACCAACCTTCATAGGAATGATCCTTGGGTGACCCTCTTTCAAAGTCCTTCAATGATTTTTGATCCAATGAAAAACAAGGATTTGATGGGCATGGCTAATTACCATTATGGTAATATGTGACTTTTCTCAGAATCTTGCAGATGAATATTTACCAAATTTCAATGGAATGATTCTTAGGAAAACCATTATCAGACTGCCCAAAATTGTTATGATGGAATGAAAAGTATGTATTTAACAGGCAGAGGTCAATTTTGTATATGCTATTCATATGCTAATCATTAATTTGATGTTAACTTTGCAGAAATATTTCAGCATATGACACTTAAAGACACTTATTGAATCATACATTCATTCACACTGAAATTCTCGTCTAAACATATCAGTAAATTCAGGCCTGTGGAGCAGATCAGCTGCTCAAGCAGCTCTAGTTAATATTTGATATAGGATTATTGTTAGAGTATGAATGATTAATCTTTTATTGTGTAAACAACAAAAGCAATTATTTATGAGTAAAAATATAGCTTTTGTTGATAACTCATTTTAAAAATCTATTGATCTTACATGAAAACAAAACTATTTCACCAATAATAATGTGGAAATTTTGAAAGTTTTATTATAGAGTCATTAAGCATGTCAGTTCATAAGCAGGTGTGTTGCAGTGTGATTTACAGAAGGGTATAAAGGGATCTGCTTATATGAGTAGAAACTTGCTCAAATGAACAAAAGCAGGATTCAATCTTTAAAATCGTTTTAAAAGAAAGGTCTTAGCAAATATTCCATCTCTTCAGTAAAATAATGGAACATTTCACCTTGCTTACTTTAAGCTTGGCTATTTCATAGAAAAGCTGAGGTATTGCTATCAGCCTTAGTTTTTTCATTGTAATAATTGTGTGAAATTTTAAGTCAAATATTTTGTGATGCCTCTTTGTATTCACTTGAGACTTTGAATGTTATGTTTACTATTGATTAAACAACCTATTTTACCAAGGGGATTACTCAAAATGCATTTTGTTGAAATTATACCTCTTTTTTAAATATTGAATTTTTTTCTCCAATATCCAGCATGTAACAGTGGAGTGTATTTGAGTGGACATAATTGTTTTCTCACTGATTTTTTGTTTTGAACGTCCAGTCATAAGTAGTTTTTAGCTCCACTGGCTGAAAGCCACTAGGGCTTTTGTCATGGCGTTGTGTCCGTCATGCGTCCGTCCGTGCGTGCGTCCGTCCGGTCGTAAACTTTTCTTTAAAAATCTTCTCCTCAGAAACTACTGGATGGATTTCAACCAAACTTCACAGGAATGATCCTTGAGTGACCCTCTTTCAAAGTTGTTCAAGAAATTTTGATCCAATGAAAGACACGGATTTAATGGGCGTGGCTAATTTCCAAATATGGTAAAAAGTGAGTTTTCTCAGATTCTAATCAATGGATACCAATTAGATTTTACATGAATGATCCTTGGGTGACCCTTTATCAGTCTACAAAAAATCATTGTGATTGGATGAAAAATATTCATTTTATGGACATAGGTCATTTCTCTATATGTTATATAGGGGAAACTTTGAAAATCATTTTCTCAGAATATAATTGATGGATATCAACCAAATTTCACTGGAATGATCCTTGAGTGACCCTTTATCAGTTTACAAAAAATCATTGTGATCCGATGGAAAATATTCATTTTATGGGCGGAGGTCATTTCTCTAAATTTTATATAGAGGAAACTTTGAAAATCATTTTCTCAGAATGTTATAAATGGATATCAACCAAATTTCACTTGAATGATCCTTCAGTGACCCTTTATCAGTCTACAAAAAATCATTGTGATTGGATGAAAAATATGCATTTTATGGGCGGAGGTCATTTCTCTTTATGCTATATAGGGGAAACTTTGAAAATCATTTTCTCAGAATGTAATAGATGGATATCAACCAAATTTCACTTGAATGATCCTTGAGTGACCCTTTATCAGTGTACTAAGAAATTTTTAGATTGGATGAAAAATATGCATTTTATGGGCAGAGGTCATTTCTCTATATGTTATATAGTGGAAAATTTGAAAATCATTTTCTCAGAATCTGAATTTTGGATATCAACTAAATTTCACTGGAATGACCCTTGAGTGACCCTTTATCAGTGTACCAAAAGTTATTTTGATTGGATGAAAAATATACATATAATGGGTGGAGGTCAATTCTCAATATGTTAAATAGTGGAAACTATGAAAAACATTTTCTCAGAATGTAACTGATGGATGTCAATCAAACATTTTGGTATGATCTTTTTGGTGACCCATTATCATCCAGCCAAAAATTATTTTCATTGATGAAAAATGTCTTTAATAGCAGAGGTCAATTCTCTATCTGTTATATAGTTGAAACTTTGAAAATCATTTTCAACATCAGTAGAACCCCAAATATCTAAAAGTCTAGTCAAAACATTTATTTGCTTTTACAAGAATTTCAAGCCTGTGGAGCGACTCAAGCCATTCATGGCTTTCTAGTCTTTAAAACTTTGTGTGATTTGAACATGCCATTTGGTAAAACCATTGACTTTTTCTTTTTTTTCCAAAACATAGACTGGCCATGATTAAAAGAAGTTGCAGATAAGAATGTAAAGTGGATGCAATGTGAAAAAAGTCCCTTGTGGTAATAATAATATCATGGAAAAGCAAATTCTTCTTTCACCATGATATTTGATAAATATAAAGTTTTCTGTATGAGAAAAGGTTAAAAAAGTTGATAAATATTTTAAAGAGAGATATTTTTGTTTGTAGGGTAACAGAGAAGAAATCAAAAAACATGATGGGATCAGAAAACTTAGCCATTGTATTTGCACCAACACTAATGCGGAGTCCAGACTCAGACCCTATGTTGAGCTTAATGTCTGTTGGAGCGGAACAGAAAAGCATCGAAATTCTCATCTCACATTCTCGAGAACTTTTTGTTAAATGAATTCCTTTAGTGTATGTGTGTTTTGGTGTTATCCCATGTCATGCTGAATAAAAACCTTGGCAAAGTTGGCTGTTAAACAAAGTGCTGAAGGCACTGGATGCAAGAATTATGAATCAATATTTGTTTTAAAAATATTTTTTTTTGTTTGAAAACAAAAATCAGGTAGTAAAGACTGAAATCAGACAGCACAAAAGTGAAGGCTGATCTTTGTCTATATCTCCTGTCAAGGCATAATATTCCAGGTTCAGCATGACAAGGGTTAAGAGAAAGCTGTATAAAGGAGCCCATTGACATTTAGCATCATTGACAATAATATAGATTCATTTTATTGACAGTAACATCAAAACCTGTCAATAATATTGACAAGCTTGTAACTTGACAATAATATTGATTGATGGCAATATTGAACATTGATGTTAATTTTATATATATATATGAATACTATTGTCGACACCATCACAGGGCAGTGGTAGAGCGTCTAACTATCATTCAAAAGGTCCTTGGATCATTTCCCATGGCAAAACTTTTCATTTTCGACTACTTGTCTTCCACCAATGGGTTGATAATCATAGACCTATATGGGATAGCAGCTGGAGGCTAGGGAAAGGATGTAATGGTAGTTTTTGTGTGAGAAATGCCTGGAATCCAGCCACCACAGTATAACTGAAGGCTTAAAAGACCTTTCAAACAAAGAAATATGTATTATCCAACCTAGACAAGAACCAAAATAAAATACATGTATACAGTGATTTTGTAGGTGAACTCAAAACTATATTAAGAACCTTCTCCTGTTTTGCTTTCATGTATGAATATTTGAGGGAGGGGAAATGTATATCAGGAAACACTGTGGGAAGCTTATTGCAGAATTCTCCGTATCTTAAGATAGTGGACCGGTAATAGTACCGCAACATTTTTGGACTCACGATCTTTCACATTGTTAACCGGGATTTCCTATGATATCATAAGGAAACCCCGGTTAACTCTGTTAAAGGGTAAACCTACCAAAATCTTGCGGAAATCATTACTAGTCCACAACCTTGATAAGCCTTTAATTTTGAATATAAAACACAAACTATTGTATGTGCTTATAGATTTGTTACCTAGCTGTCATGAGAAAAAGAAACATCTGGGAACTCATAAAAATATCGGTTAGACTTAGCAGAGGTCAACAGAGATTGCATTTTAGTTATAGAGAAAGGTAGAATAATCATTGATACAGAAAATAAAATAATGTTAAAGTGAGGAAGAATTAACACCAGCCTTACAATAGTTTTGTACTAACCCCCCAATTAAGAAGCATTTGAGCCTGTTCGTGATATTTTGCACAATTTCAAATGTGTACAAAGCAAAATCTCTGGCCAGTCTGTACATCCAGTCTGACCAGAGTCTACACCATGTGATTTGTAGATGAATACAGTCGCAACATATCCTTAGACAGTAGGCAATCTTCTAATTACACCATGTAATTGTCCGGGCTGCTAATTGTTTTTTCCTCACACAGGTGCCAAATCGTTTGAAACATCACCCACAGGCTCATTTTAGACTAGTCAACATCATCCTCCAAAATGGATCTGCCAAAAACTTTTGTCATCTTTTCAAAACATCTTGTTTGTAAGTGTTTACGAATTAAATGATAGCTAGTTAGTTATTAGTCCCCCACCGGTTACCGGTTGGGGGACTATAGGTTTGCTCGATTCCGTCTGTCCGTCCGTCTGTCCGTCTGTCCGTCCGTCCGTCCGTTTGTCCGTCTGGCCGTCACGCTTTTGTCCGGGCTATATCTTCTAAACCATATGTGCTAGCAACTTCAAACTTGGTACACTTATAGATCTCATTGAGGAGAAGTGTCATGTTCAAGAACCCTTACTCTGCCACGCCCTCTTTTTGAGTTATTGCCCTTTGATGTTTTTACCCTTACATTCTTGTCCGGGCTATATCTTCTAAACCATATGTGCTAGCAACTTCAAACTTTGTACACTTATAGATCTCATTGAGGAGAAGTGTCATGTTCAAGAACCATTACTCTGCCACGCCCACTTTTTGAGTTATTGCCCTTTGTTTTTTTTACCCTTACATTCTTGTCCAGAACATATCTCCTAAACCATATGTGCTAGCAACTTCAAACTTGGTACACTTATAGATCTCATTGAGGAGAAGTGTCATGTTCAAGAACCGTTACTCTGCCACGCCCTCTTTTTGAGTTATTGCCCTTTGTTGTTTTTACCCTTACATTCTTGTCCGGGCTATATCTTCTAAACCATATGTGCTATCAACTTCAAACTTGGTACACTGATAGATCTCATTGAGGAGAAGTGTCATATTCAAGAACTGTTACTCTGCCACGCCCTCTTTTTGAGTTATTGCCCTTTGTTGTTTTTACCCTTACATTCTTGTCCGGGCTATATCTTCTAAACTATATGTGCTAACAACTTCAAACTTGGTGCACTTATAGATCTTATTGAGGACAAGTGTCATGTTCAAGAACTGTTTTTCTGCCACACCCTTTTTTGAGTTATTGCCCTTTGTTGTTTTTACCCTTACATTTTTGTCCGGATCATATCTCCTAAACCATAAGTGCTAGCATCTTCAAACTTTGTACACTGATAGATATTATCGAGGACAAGTGTCATGTATAAGAACTGTTACTCTGCCATGTCCACTTACTGAGTTATTGCCCTTTGTTCTATTTAGTCTTACATTCATGTCCAGATCATATCTCCTTAACTATAATTGCTAGCAACTTTAAACTTTGTACATGTATAGATCTCATTGAGGACAATTGTCATGTACAAGAACAGTTACTCTGCCACACCCACTTTTTAAGTTATTGCCCTTTGTTGTTTTTACCTTTACATTTTTGTCCGGAACATATCTTCTAAACCATAAGTGCTAGAAACTTCAAACTTGCTACACATATAGGTATCATTGAGGACAAGTGTCATGTACAAGAACTGTCACTCTGCCATGTCCACTTTTTATTATACGCCGCCGGAGGCGGACGTATATTGGCGTCATCTTCTCCGTCTGTCTGTCCGTCCATCCATCCGTCCATCCGTACGTACGTCCACTTTTCTTGTCAACACAACTCCTCCTAAACTTCTGGCTGGATCTTCTTGAAACTTGGTCAATGTTATCACCTCAATTGGTAGATGTGCATGAAGGAAGGATTTTACGGTTCGTTGATTTTTGCCTGAGTTATGCCCCTTGATAACTTAGTCTCTGGGTCCACTTTTCTTGTCAACGCAACTCCTTCTAAGTTTCTTGCTTGATCTTCTTGAAACTTGCTCAATGTAATCACCTCAATTGGTAGATGTGCATGAAGGAAGGATTTTACGGTTCGTTGATTTTTGCCTGAGTTATGCCCCTTGATAACTTAGTCTCTGGATCCACTTTTCTTGTCAACGCAACTCCTCCTTAGTTTCTTGCTTGATCTTCTTGAAAGTTGCTCAATGTAATCACCTCAATTGGTAGATGTGCATGAAGGAAGGATTTTACGGTTCGTTGATTTTTGCCTGAGTTATGCCCCTTGATAACTTAGTCTCTGGATCCACATTTCTTGTCAACGCAACTCCTCCTTAGTTTCTTGCTTGATCTTCTTGAAACTTGCTCAATGTAATCACCTCAATTAGTAGATGTGCATGAAGGAAGGATTTTACGGTTCGTTGATTTTTGCCTGAGTTATGCCCCTTGATAACTTAGTCTCTGGGTCCACTTTTCTTGTCAACGCAACTCTTCCTAAGTTTCTGGCTGGATCTAAATGAAACTTGGTGGATGTTATAACCGAAATTGGTAGATGAGCATGAAGTAAGGATTTCATGGTTCATTAATTTTACCCTAAATCATGCCCCCTTAAAACTTAGTATCTAGAGCTTATTGAAATTGCAGCCTTTTGAACACAACTCCTCCTTACTTTTTGTCTTTATTTAAATGAAACTTGGTCAATGTCATCACCATAATTTGTAGATGTACATGGATCAAGGATTTTATGGCTCATTTATTTCCCTGAATTATGCCCCCATAAAACTTAGTGCCTGGGGCTTATTGAAATTGCAGTGAAGGCAACTCCTCCTAACTTTTTGTCTTGATTTAAATGAAACTTGGTCATTTTGAATTTTGGTTCTGTCAAAATAAGTAGTGTCTACAATTATTTTCGTGAAACAGCAGCATATGTGGCGGCGTATTTTGTGACGATGGCACTCTTGTTGAGTTATTGCCGTTTGTTGTTTCTACCCTTACATTTTTGTCCCGTACTTATCTCCTTAACCATAAGCCCTAGCAACTTCAAACTTTGTACACTGGTAGATCTCATTGAGAAGAAGTGTAATGCACTTCAAATTTTGTATACAGTTATAGATCTAGTTAGTAGGAGATATATTATAAGAAAGGATTTTTTGTTATCCGGTGGGGGACTCCTGTATTGCATCGCAATACGACATGCACTTGTTAAATGTGTCACTGTATAAGAAATACTCAGTTTGAATTCATTTTAAAGATACCAAGAGATTGAGCACAATTATGAATCCATTGCTTGTTTGTCTGTTGTCCATTGGTCAGTCACAATTGTTTTATTAGAATATCTGTTTTTGTTTTAGATAAATGATTCAAAATGAACCCTTGTGCTGAACTGGAATTTTTCTGCTTTTACAGAAGGTATAGAAATAAGATCAGCCTGCACATATGTGCAGTCTAATCTTAGTCCACACCACCTGACTTTCTTTTTTTGGATCAGAAAAGTTTAAATTATACCTTAAAATAAATATGCACAACTATTGGTTCAATATTCTTTCAGCACTTTTAATTTCATTCAATTTTGCCAACTTTTTACTCGGCATGTGGTCAAAGATACCAAGAGATTGAGGAGTTGAGAAAAAAATCCATTTCTTGTTTGACTGTCAGTTGGTCAGTCATAACTGTTTTATGAGAGTATCTATGATTTCTTTTTAAGCAAGAAGTTAATATTAGCTTGTTTTTCACCAAACTCAGTATTACTCTAATTTATTCCAATATTTTAGCTTATTTCTCACACAATCTGACCTTTTTACTCTTCTCAATATAAGGGACAGTTTTGATGAAATTGATTGAATTAAACTTTTTGTATTTTTCACATATTCTCTACACAAAAAGACATCAAGGCCTGATTTCATAACAAGAGTTTAGTGCTAATCTCAGAGTTAAGGTAGTGGATCTGTAAAAGTTTTGCAACGTCTCAGAAGTAATGAACTTTAATGGTGTTTACCGAGAGTTCCTAATGATTTTCATTAGGAAACCGCAGTTAACATTGTGAAAGAATATGTGGTCCAAAATGTTGCGGAACTATTACAGGTCCACTACCTTAATCATATGAATATAATGGTTACCCTTGAGGCTACCACTAAGTGTGTGTTACTCAATTTGGCCTATAATATTTAATCCCCAGTTTACCACTAAGATTTTGTTTTGCATAAACTAAAATCTTAAACATTTTGCCAGCTTCAAATTATCTTGTGCAACTTCTTTAAATTTTTGTCTTGTAACTGGTCTAAAGCTAGGACAAAATGTTTATTCCTTATTCTTCTGAATTTAAATTTGATTTAGAATGGACTTTAATAAGTCTTGCTCAACTTATATTGACAATGATTAAGATGAAAGCATGCAGTGCAGGCCAAGATCAGACTGCACATCTGGGCAGACTGATCTTAGTCTACACTGTGTGGCTAAGCTTCACGCATAGCATAAATTGAGGGGTAAGCGCAACACTATTGTACATGCCTTTATATTTATAGGCACGTACAATAGTTTTGCACTGACCCTGGAAGTATACGGTAAACAGCATGAGAAGGCTAAATAGGGTGTTAAGATGCATAATTATCAAATATTTTGCAAACTAGAACTGACGAAACTATACCTTGATATGAACAAGTTTAAGTACTGCATAATATCGTTACTACCTCTGTTAAATGAATTCCATGCTGAAGATTACACAGTATCACAGAAAGCAGCAGCTTTGATGCAACAGGTCATTTGATTGGCTAATGAATTAATTACTTTTATTAGTTTTGATTGGTTGACAGAAAAAAAGGAAAGAAACTGATTCCAGAATTAATCGAAAGATACACTATTTTCAGGATTATAATGTTGGTGTGATTGCCCTCTGCTAAAACCATGCTTAATCATATTTCTCCTGATACACTCCACAGGGAGCTTTATAGCTTTTGTCTAGTACAGAGCTCATTTTCTAAATTCTATCAAATTAATGTCTTCTTGCCTCACTCTTTCTTAATTTGGGTTGATTTCCCCTTACAAGAATAGACATTAATTTTATTATGACATTTGGATATAAATGTAATTTTCTAATGTACTTAGAGCTTTATGGATAGATGAAATTTTCTTATTATAATTTGACAAGTTATACTAGTTAGATGTAACTTTATGGGAGGTATGGTATTATTTTAGTGCAATAGCATTGATTTCATGTTTTGCTTGATTTGTGATTTCTTAGTGACATCAATATCAGAAGTATTAAGGTAGTGGACCCATAATAGATCCGCAACATTTCAGGAGGAATGAACTTTAACATTGTTAACCAAGGTTTCCTAATGATTTTCATTAGGAAACCTTGGTTAACATTGTGAAAGAACATGTGGTCTGAAATGTTGTGGAACTTTTATGGATCCACTACCTTAAATTGATATTTGTCGGTTGCAAGTATTTTCATTATTCAAATGGTATTATCTTCCATATTTCATAAAATCTATTTATTAACTCTTTCCTGTCTCTTGAAATCTTAGACCAGTCCAAAATGAAAAAGGTTATCAGCAGAGAATGAAAAGCGTATGCAGTTTGAAATGAAATTATCCTATTTTTTAGAAAGAATTGTGGAGAAGCGTTTTAATTAGTTCTTTTTCCAAAATATTTTCTCAAATAGGAAGTCACAGGATGTAAAATTTATGAAGGATCAAAAAGTTTTCTAGAGTCTTGGCATTGTCATTTGCAAAAACTTTGATATTTTATAATATTATATCTTATGTTATATCTATATGTATTATATGTTCCCTACAGAGGAGAAAAATTAGGAAGGCAATGTTGTTCAAATTATACCCCTCATTATATTTATAAAATGTGACCCATCAAGTGAAAAATGGACCATCTGGGAATTTCGAAATGGTTGACACTTATGGCACTACCCACATGGTCCCTTTTCACAGGACAGGTCACAAATTTATTATTAACTTTTCTGAATCCAGTGGCCTTTCAAGCACATTCAGCAGAGATTGGTAAAATATTATATATAATTAATATATGTCAACCATCGAAAGAGCAAACCGCACTATGAAAATATAACTCTTAATGTATTTTTGTAAGAATTATGCCCCTTTTGATAGATTATTATACTGTCAAGCAGCTTCAGTATCTTTTTGTAGTGATCCTTGTTTCTCCAAATAAATGCTCCTGGGGCTCGTTTTACTACACTAATTATGAAAAAATTCATCGCAAGTCCAAATCACAATTCATACCTGGTGTTTTCATTCATTGTTCGATTCTGCCTTGAAATATCTCATTAGAATCTTCTTTAGAAGACGATTCCAATGAGATATTGCATGGCAGAATTCGATATTTAATTACTAATGTAGGAGCAACTTTAATTTTTGACTTACTCAAAAAATGATTGTAAGATGTTTAGTAAAACGGGCCCCTGGGACCTAAAGCTAAACAGGAAGAGGGAGCTTTTATTTAGTACCCATTTACTGAAGCAAAATATTTGTAAATTTGATATTGCTTTTCCCACTTTGAGGCTTATTTCTTCTAAACAGTCATTAAATCTATTTTTAGATGAAATTTACCTCAAATTAGAGACAAAGGCTCACAAAATTCTGAAAGGAGGTGTTCCAAAAGTGCCCACGCACGGATTTTCATGAAACTTTGCAAATACATACTACACATTAAATGTACCACAGAACAAACTTTCATTTGTCAATATCTCAAAAAGAGGTCAAATTACAGCCCCTTGTCTTAATCCATGTTGAGGTAAGTGGGTGGGGTAATTTAATATGCTATAATTTCTTTATACTTATCAATTTTTGAATTGTTTTTTATGTACTGTAAAGTTTATAGTAATTATTAAGATAATGAATATATAAATGGCAAGTTTTACGTTGTTTGACAAATTTTTATACTCTTGAATATAAAAATTTCTTATTTTTTTTAAAAAAATTGAGGTGAATATAAATTTTGAGCGCATAGATTAGTACCTTCTGATGCTAGTCCAGTTTAGTTACTCTTCAAAAAATAAGCTCTACTATCCTTCTTTCTTGTGTAAAAATTTAAAGAAGATTGAAAACCGGTAACATTATTTTTTATGCTTATAAATACATATCTTTAGTTTCAAAATTCATCCAAAATCTTGTATTATGTCCTGAAATAGACATTATTTAAATGTCTTTGCATTTATCTTTATACAAATTTGCAAATAATTACAAGTCAAGGCATAAACTGCGTAAGATTTTTTTTGTATCACTAAACTGGTCAAATTACAGCCCTTGCTTTACCACAATGTTGAAAAAGTGGGTGGGGTAAGATGAAAAATATAATTTACTTGATTTTCTTTAATCTTTGCAAAAATTTCAATAGTATCTTACAGTAAGTTTTGCAGAATTTGTTTCTTATTTTCCTGAGTTGAAAAGAATAGGAAAAATAGTGTGTGCTAGTGACTGGCTATCTATCTATCGGTCTGTCTGTTTCTTAGAAATTTGCCTATCTGTCTGCACATCATAAAAAATGATATTTGCAAATTACTTCAATCCTTTTCTAGATACATATTCATATGTGACATCATAATGAATCAAATCACTTGAGATCTGAAATCTCTGAGGTCAAGGTCATCCATGTTTAGGTAAGTTGATGGGGTAGTTAAATATTCTATAATTTTTTTTATACTTATCAATTTATGCATTGCATATGCATAGTTTTCATGTTCTGTAAAGCCCATAAAAGTGATTAAGATAATGAATATATAAAATGAAAAGTTCTATGTTGACAATTTTTTACACACTCAAAAATAAAAATTGCTTAAAAGTATGTATGTATACACATTCAAGTTCTATGTCCAATTTCACTTAAAAGGTTAAACTTAGCAAAAATAAACAAACATGCGAGCCTATTCAAGATATACAATGTTTATTTTTGGTTGGATATGTGATTTCAGGTTAACACATCCAGTTACTTGATGATAGTCTTACATGTGCAAGGTCATTGTCAGCAAACAAGGTTAAACTAAAATAAAAAAAACACAAAAACTTAGCATTTTTGTTTATTCTATGTTTGTTTTTAGCTCACCTGAGCACAAAGTGCTCAAGGTAAGCTAATGCGATCGTAGAATGTCCGTCGCCATTCGTGCGTCGTCCACAATTTCTTTAAACATCTTCTCCTCCTAAACCAGTGGACCAATCTTGATGAAACTTGGCAGATATGTTACATGGGTAAAGCTCTACCAAAGTTGTTCAAATAAATAAAATCCACCCTTGGCTTTCCCTTTACCTTTAACAAAACGAGTGAAAATATGAAAATCTTCAAAAATCTTCTTCTCTGAAACAAGAAGGTGGACAGCTTTCATATTTGGTATGTAGCATCATCTAGTGGACCTCTACCAAGTTTGTTCCTATCAAGACCCTAGTGTCATATTGGGGCTCCATCCGGGCGCAACCCTTTTTACATAGAATCAAAGAGCGAAAAACTTAAAAAAAAAACACTTCTCTTCTGAATCAAGAAGCCAGACAGCTTTCATATTTGGTATGTAGCATCATCTAATGGACCAAGTTTGTTCATATCAAGACCCTGGGGTCACATTTGGGTTTTGGTGCATCCCTTTTTACATAGAATCAAAGAGCGAAAAGGCATTTCTGTCTTGCTCTTGGCTGAAAACAGTTCATGGTATTGATCTTATGTAGAAAATGTCATGTTGTTGACATATGCCTATTTAATTCATGTGATCTCCCAGGGATCAAATAGACTCAGGTGAGCGATCTAGGACCATCACGGTCCTCTGGTTTTTAAGATGCAATACTCCTTCTAGGGTTTATGAAAGATTTCCATAATATTTTTATGCATAACCTTATGATATCATCCACCTGGCCAAGTACAATGTATAAGTATCGTGGACAGTTATGAAAAAAAGTATATATACAAATTATTATAACAATAAATTATTGTTTTTTTATTTGAATGGCAACGGAAAAGGGGCCGGTAATATCCTCTAGGAGACATATTTGAGATTTTGCTGTTGTTTTGCACCACTCTTTGTTGATCTGTTCATCTATTGAAGAGAAGTACAGTTCACAAGAACCGTAACTCTACTCATCATATTTTTTGAGATATTGCCCTTATTAATTGACAAGGAATAGGTCATTGGCTTGCTCTAATGGGGGCATAAATGTTTTTAAAACATCTTTTGTTTCTTTTAGGTTCAATGTCCTAATTCTGTCCCAAATGTCTTAAAGAATAACCATAAACTATTTTGTTGAATTTAACACAGTTCTAGATCAGAAAGAAACAGAAAATATGTCGTTTGTCGCAACTCGAGTTCAAAGGTTAAAGTCTTACTTTCACTAAATTGGCTACACAATATCTCTTAAACTTTTTAGTTTAATTATAAATGTAACATTAAGATATAATTTAGCGTAATAGGGAACTGTGTTGTTTCTTGATTTCTAGCTCACCAGAGCACAACATTCCCGAAGGGAGCTTTTAGGATCCCTAGTCCGTCGCAGGTCGTGCATCATGTGGCTTCCGTCTTCCAAATTTTTCAAAACTTCTTCTCCTCCTTAACCCTCAAGGCAATTTCAATGACACTTTGCCAGAACTTTCCTTGGGTAACCCTTCTCAAAGATTGTTCGCAAAATTTGGATTGGCCCATAAATATGACCATGGCTTTTTTTCACTATTAAATCATTGAACAACATTTCCTCCTGAACCATCAAGCCAATTTGAATGCCACTTTTCCAGAATATTCCTTTAGAAACCCATTGCAAATATTGTTCTTGAAATTGGCATAAAAATCTATTTGACTTGGCGTATGAAAACATCATCATCTACCAATTTCAATAATTTCTAAGCTGACCCTTTTCATTGAATTACATCTCAACAACTAGGCTAATTTCTACGAATCTTTGCCAGAATGTCACTTCAGTAACCAATAAAACTCAGTTGAGTGATTTAGTTTCATTATTTACCCCTTGTTTACAAACAACACTTACCTTAAGACCTAGGAGAATCATTTATTTATGAAGGAAAAAGATTCTTTCAAATTGTATTATCGTTAAAGTAGTATTTCTTATTTGAATTAAAACTAGGGGTCAGCACAGACAATTACCCTTGGGCCGGAGGCAAGTTTATTTTAGGAAGGACTTGTACATGTATCAGCAAAGCTGGAATATTGCAGGTACTTCAGGAATGTAGTGATTGTTCATCTTCATTTGTAAACCTAAAAATTCAAATATATATATTGCCTATCCCAAAAACTCGACATTTTCATATCCCAAAGGAAAACACTGTATAAAAAGAAGAAAATGCTTGTAACAAGAGATTCCTTCTTTTCCCACACTGTTTTTCCTTCCAAAGTTTTTCATTTCATAACCTACAGTTTGATTAAATTTTGATTTATTGCTAAAAGTGTCTCGCGTTTTCTTTGTAGGAATCTTATTTCTAAAACGGACCTGTAAAACATAGAACAAGTAACTTCTACAGGATTGTGAATGACAGAAAATACGTAGTGTCAAATCCTAAACACCATCCTTATATGTGGCATTGACCTTCAAACATGAAATTGAGTAAGGAACCAACTGAAATGAGTCTGTTTAAAAAAAATCTGACATTGACCTTCACAAATGATTTTGGTTAAGGAACAAACTGAAATACATTTGTTTAAAAGAAATATAATTGAAAATCAAAATTATCATTCATTACTTTTGCAAAGAATGTTTCCAAAGCTAAATGAAGGTTTTTTATTTATAACAATGACCTTGATAATTTTACTTGACCTTGACAGATGGTTTTGATTAATCTTTGTAAATAGGCTTTGTCACAAAGGATCCATGTATGAAATATGAACACCCTGTTTACAGCCGTTGTGAAGATATACACACTTTAAGATTATCAGATGGGTGAAATCTATATCTTACCCCACCCACTATCTTCTACACTAAGAGATTTTCGACTAACTTACCGGTTTTCGATTTCAATGAAACTTTCTGTAAACATTAAGAACATATGTATCTTAATTTTAAAAGAGTTTGATAACTGGACTAGAGCTACAACTTAAAAATTTTAACCCTTTAACTCAGAACATTATTTCATCTTTTTCAAATTTTCATGAATTTTTCAAGAACTTTTTGGGATATCTGTTAGGAGGAAGCAGACATAAGATCCCAACCTATATGAAAATATATAGGTACCAATTGTCTTTAAAGTCAGTAACAAATTCTTTTTACAGATTCCAAAATTTCCTTGCAATGTGATTTTTTTCCTGACACCCCTTTGCATTTGATAAGATGTGCTTTCGGGTACTTTATGGTCGACCCTCTTTACTCATTTTGGAAAAAAAAAGTCATTTCCTTAATCAGTATACCCAGTACTACAATTACCCACAATATCATAAAAATCTAAGCGTGGGCACATTTTACTATATATTTGGAACACCCCCTTTAGGTAACTTCAATGAACTAGAATGAGGTTTTCTTAGTAAATAGTGTAAGGGATTTACTATTTCCTCTTGTTAGAGGAAGTACTGTATTTGGATATTTCAACATTTATTATACCCCCACCTAGAAGTAGAGGGGATTAATGGGTTTCACCATGTCTGTCTGTATGTCCATCTGTCTGTCCGTCCATAGACCTTTTCGTTTCTGGACTCTAACTCAAGAACCAAGTGACCTAGACTCATGAAACTTTATGCAAATGTTGCTTATGGCCCAAGAAAGTGCCCTATTGTTTTGGGTCACATAGGTCAAAGGTCAAGGTCACTCAATATTTGTTAAATTTTTGTTTCCAGACTCTAACTCAAGAACCAAGTGACCTAGACTCATGATCTTTATGCAAATGTTGCTTATGACCCAAGGTAATACCCTATTGTTTTTGGGTCACATAAGTCAAAGGTCAAGGTCACAGTCAATGTTTGTTCAATTTTCGTTGCCGGACTAACTCAAGAACCAAGCGACCTAGAATCATGAAACTTCATGCAAATGCTGCATATGACCTCAGTATTTGTTACAAACACATCCTGCACTAATAGCACTTACATTTTGACAAAGTGCTGGTGGGGGTATAAGTCTGCTCTGCGACAGTTCTAGTTTTATCGATTAGGCATTGAATTCTAGAAATTGAATTAGATGTGACAAGCTATAATTCTAAACACTTGACAATTCTTCAACTTTCAAATGAAATGATTTGCTTGAAAGTCCTTCAATTAAATGGAACTTTGTTTAAAACAAAGGTTTGACCTAAATAAGTGTGCAATTAATAGAGAGGTTTTCCAAACTAAATTCTCTTTTGACTTTGTTCATAGTTTGTGCTTTGCAAAATTTGCAAACATTTTGGTCAGTGAGATAACACCCAAAACTGTTTCATGTATATTTATCAGTCTGTACATCCACACAATGCCTTTTACCCTCTACTACACAAATAGCTGCCAAATCCAAAACCAAATTGAACGAGTTTTTTGACATAATTTACAAATTGACGAAATCTTTTCTTCATAATATTTTTATGGCATTCTTAATAATATTTTTATGGCAGAAAACATTTTGGAATATGCAGAAATTGCTTCATACAAGCAATTTCTTTATATTCCATATTTGTTTTCCAAAAACTCTCTCCTTAAGGGATGTCAAAAAGAGGGATCTTGTCGAGATAGGACAATATCATTCAATATCTTGGAAAAGTAGTTATCAGCAGAGAATTATTTAGCAAAGGCTTTGATTGCAGGCTGATCCCTAAGTGAACAGGGTAAACAGGAGTTTGTCGGTGACGTCATTCATGTTCTTTAACCCTATTCTACGGATGCAGTTCTTCATTTTAAACTGAAAAAATGTTGAAAGCGGCGTTAAACTCCATTCAATCAATCAATCCTTCATTTTAGGTTCCTGTGATTTATACTTAAAAAAAAATACTGTGGAAAAATAAGCAATTATAATATTTTTCCACAATTCTTTTATCAAATAGGATGTTCTAATTTGAGCCTATGTGTGACATTTCCAACAATTTCAAATGTGCGCCAAGCAAAGACTCTAACCAGCCTGTGGGACCGCACAGTCTGTCCAGATTCTTCATTTTGCTCTCTTTTGATAGATAAGGACTCAGATTATCTTTTGACTGACAGACAATTTTCTATTTGCACTATGTGACTGTAAAGGCTACTAAATATTTTCATCTTACGCACATGTCAAATTGTTGGAAATGTCACACACAGGCTCATTTTATATTGAACCCATTTTTCCTTGTCGTTTGCAATCTCTCAATTTTGGGCCAGATTGAAATTTCGTAAAACTTGAAAGTTTTAACCCTTGTCATGCTGAACCTGGAATATAACTGCTTTGGCAGTAGGTATAGACAAAGATAAGACTGCACATAATGTTCATGCTGATATTTGTCAATTTCACCTGATTTTTCCATTTAAACCAGGACAGTTTTAAAAGTTGGTTTGTTCTCTTTTGAAAATAAATCATAAGTACAATTAGTACTTTTGCACTTTGAAGAAAAATTGAAATTTTGCCAGGGTTTTTCATTCAGTATGATAAGGGTGTATATGAGTTTATTTAAAGATGAAAGAACTTCAGTTTGTTGTGTAACTGCTTTATGATATGTATTGTTTTGCATTAGTGTGTTAACTACAGTCAATATGAACATGTAAAGATGAGTGTTGTATTTTAATTTTTATTAAAAAAAGTATCACTAAATCTGTCTGTCATCTTTGAATAACTCACACACCATCATCATCAATAATCCAGATCGATTCCTGATTGTGGCACTCATTCTTTCCGACTATTTGTCTCTCACCAATGGGTTGATAATCGTAGACCGATGTGAGATAGCAGCTGGAGGCTAGGAAAGGTTGTGATGTATGTACTGGTGAGATACCAGGAATCCATTGTTAGGTGCTTCAGCCATCTCCATATAACTGAAAAAATGTTGAAAGCAGCGTAAATCTCCATTCAATCAATTAATAATTCAGAATAATAAAGGCCCTTGCAAAGAGAAGTAGTGAAACCCCTAGGACTAGGATTTGGCTTGTTTGTTTGTCTATCTTTCTGTACATTTATTCCACAAAAACTTTCAATGGGGTAACTCTAAATGCATTTTAAGCTTACCTGAACACAACATGCTCAAGGTGAGCTTTTGTCTTCATAGAATGTCTGTCATCAGTCGTGTCATCAACTATTTAAGGTAACTGTGGACACATAGAAGGCCATGTTAGATCCAAATTTTAATTTGTGTAATTTTCCCTGAATTATTGTTGTCCCAGGCAAATCTCCTACACTATTGCATGTATGGACTATAAATTTAAACATAATATGTATCTACATATGAAGTTGTGCACCTGCAATTTTGGAGCTCCTACTCATAATAACTGCTGATTTATCTCCCATTGATCATGCAAATATCACTAAATAATTGTTGTGATGTGATATTTGAAGGCTCTATCACTTACCATTCAAAATTTATGGCCAATGTTTAAATTATTTCTTGACAAAAAGACAAACAGACTGGCTAAAAACAATAAGCCCCCCCACCATCCGATCAATCAATACAGGGGCATTAAAAATCACCCCATTTATCCATCAGTTTTCAATGAAGCTTCACAGAAATGATCCTAGGGGCAAGCAAGCACTTTCAAATTGGCAATTCCTCAGGATTTGCTCAGAAATGGCCAAGGTAAAATGAGTAGAAGAAACTCAGATTTTTTTCAAATGTTTTCTATAAAGACACAATGCTTCAGGTCATAAAAAGCCAGGGGCCAGTTTCACAAAAACATTTAAGACACATTTTTAGCTCGACTATTCGAAGAATAGGGGGGCTATTCCAGTCACCCGGGCGTCGGCGTCGGCGTCTGCGTAATGCTTTGGTTAAGTTTTTACGTGCAAGTGTTTAAAATCTCTGTTTCTATTAAAGCTATTGCTTTGAAACTTTGCACATGCTTCTGTGACCATAATATCAGCATCTAGACAAAGATTCATTACTCTGATATTGAATTTAGTGGAATTTTAACCCTTTTCAGACTTAGAAATCTTGGTTAAGTTTTTACGTGCAAATGTTGTATTTCTGTAATATCTCTATTTCTACTAAAGCTATTGCTTTGAAACTTTGCACATGCTTCTGTGACCATAATATCAGCCTCTAGACAAAGATTCAATACTCTCATTTTGAATAAAGTGGAATTTTAACCCTTTTCGGACTTAGAAATCTTGGTTAAGTTTTTACATGCAAATGTTGTATATCAGTTATAGCTCTATTTCTACATAGCCTTTTGCTTGGATACTCTACTCATGCTTCTATGACCATGATATCACCCTCTCGACAAAGATTTATTACTCTGATATTGAATTTAGTGGAATTTTAACCTTTTTCAGACTCAGAAATTATTGATTAAGTTTTTACGTGCAAATGTTGTACATCAGTTATATCTCTAATTCTATTAAAGCTATTGCTTTCAAACTTTGCACATGCTTCAATGTTCATAACAACAGCCTCTTAATAAAGATTCAATTCTCTGGTATAGAATTTAGTGGATTTATAACCCTTTATGGACTTAGAAATTCTTGGTTAAGTTTTTACGTGCAAATGTTGTATTTGTGTAATATCTCTATTTCTTCTACAGCTGTTGCTTGGAAACTTTACACATGCTTCTTTGACCAAAATATTAGCCCACAGAAAAAGAATCATTACTCTGATATTTAATTAAGTGGAATTTTAACCCTTTTTGGCCTTAGAAAATCTTGGTTAAGTTTTTACGTGCAAATGTTTTATGTTAGTTGTATATCTGTTCCTACTAAAGCTATTGCTTTGAAACTCTGCACATGCTTCTGTGACCATAATATCAGCCTCTAGACAAAGGTTCTTTTCTCTTGACTTTCATTTTATTGAATTTCCAATGTCGATATTGATTTGCTGTTACTATCCAGCACTTGGAATAGTCGAGCTTTGCTGTCCTCCGACAGCTCTTGTTGTCTTATCAATGACTTACCACATATTAAGAACAAAAATCACGTATCACCAATCTATTAATACTTATGTTAAGTGGTTGTTTTTGTTTCTGTTTAGAAAGTCATCATTAAAACATAACAAAAATGTCTTGAATGTTTTGATGAAACTGGCCCCAGGCCTTGAATAAGAAAGACTTTTTTTTTCAATTGTAATGGTTTATTAAAGAAAACACAAAATACAATAATTCTTCTTTTAATTTTCTATTCCAAAACATCATTGTATCATTCAAAAATACTTAAGTCAAAAATACAAAATAAATAGACAATAAATTGTACACAGTACAATCAAGAAATATACAAGTTGATACCCACTGAGTACCCCCCCCCCTTTCTGAAACAGATGTTGATGTACCACTTATGTGCAAATCAGGCCTTTAAAGGAAGGTTCACAACAGGGATTGACACTAACTTCTTTGTGTAAGGAGTTCATTGGACTCTTAAGGCAGTGGACCTGTAATAGGTCCTCAACATTTCGAAACTCATGATCTTTCACAATGACGAGGTTTTGGTAGAAAATCATCGATATTCTCATATGAATTACAGAGTCCATCTGATTCCTCACTTGCATTTCAAGCAGCAGTGTGTCAGCCAGGCCTACTCAGAGGGTAGAGCACTCACCTCAAAATCGAAATGTTAAATCTCTGTGTTGACCAAAAAACTAACTTAAATCCCTGTGTTGACCAATAAACAAACTATTTTTCTCTTGGCAGAGACACAAAATAAGTCCTTGGTGTTGGCCGAAAAACTAAGTACATGTATGTATTAGAGTGAACTAAATTCCATTGGACCTTATCTAATGTATGAGTAAGTATGGTGAAGGTTATTTACTTAAAACACAAGGTCAGATTCAAGTTTCAGTGATTTCCCAATCGACCAATATTGGAAAACCAATCTTATAAGTAATACAGGAAGAAGATATCTGACATGTAAAATTCAGTAAGCTAGTCTAGATTATCCTTCTGCTACATCATAACAAGATTCTAGTTTGTGTGATTCATAGTTGTTAAGGAAAATGTGTCGAGAGTAAACAAGATGTGTCTGAAAAACAAAATTGGTCCCAACACGGCAATTTTTTAAAACTTTGACCTTGAAAGGGTGACCTTGACCTTGTCACATGACCATAATCCTAGTATCTGTAGATGCCCATCTTAGGATTTGTAGATGCCCATCATCGAGATCTATCATTATACCAAATATGAACATTTTATTTTGAATTGCCTTGAAGTAATTGGCAATGTTAAGTGTTTTGGTAAAGTTTTGTTGACAGACACAGACCAACAGACAGACGACAAGAGGTAAAACAATATGCTCAAGATCCTTCAATGCATGGGCATAAGAAGTATTGATAATTGACAGATGGTCATCACTGGATAAACCAGTATACCCCCTCTTCTTTGAAGTGGGTGTATTAAACGATTATTAAATAACATGATAAACATATTTGGTCAAAACTATTTTATAAATACTACATAATTTCCCATATATAAATGCCTTTGGAACTAGCTAAACAATCATAATACTTGTCCTGCTGAGTTTTGCTTTAGCCTAAACATGACATTTCCAACAATTCAAAATGTTTGTGAGGTGCAAACAGTAAGTGGCATAGACAGCCACGAACTGTAAATATAAATTTACCTGATGGTCTACAGATGACCTTTTCTATGTATTAAGTGCATAGTGAAGACTCTGATTAGACTGTGCAGATGCAGAGGATGGTCAAAGTCTGCTTTGAATTGTTGGAAATCTCATGCACAGGTTCAATTTTCTTTCAAACTAATTGCCAAATATAAGGATATTTTTACTTGACTGTGCCAAAATTTATTAGAAAATTAGTTAAAAATTAAAATTGAAGACGGTGTTGGCCAAGATTGCACAACATGTCTATGTCTGTAAAGGCGTTTTTATGGAGCAGGAAAACACAGAGAAGAGCATAACGTCTGTGTTCTGCTAAAACATCTTAACTACAGCTTTATATAAGCTGTAGTTATGAGATTTTAGCAGAACACTAACGATAACAAGGTTAAAACAAAAATTCTTAAACATATTTTTGGACTATTCAGTCTACAAAAGCCATAAACAGCATGAGAAAGATAAGAAAATAATTTGTCTGTTTAATATAGACTGTTACACTCGCAGTGATCATTTTGGAGTGAGATATCGAGAGATTCTCTCATTTTTCTGCCAGAAATCTCATTGAAACTGGCTAAATGAGGGACATATTTCAAAGCAAAATGAAATTTAGTGAAGGGCTTGGTAGAATTTTCTTGCTTGAAAATTTCTCATGAGATTTGGCTAAATGTGATATTTTTTACAAATGTTATTCTAAGCCAGAATTATCCCTGCAATTTTTTCATGCTGAGCTTCCAATATACACACAGGTTAACTTCAAAAGTCTGAAGTAATCACACATTACTTTTACAAAGAATATGCATGAGAATATTCAGATGTAAACTGTGCTCAACTTTTCAATAATTTAAAATTCAATGTATTAATAAAAAGGCTGACACCTCAACAAAAAGTGTCAAAAAGATATGTGCTTAGCACCAATTTATAAATTGCTGAAAATTCTACTAAGATTTTAATTGGGATTATAACTCCTAACAGTCTTAGATGGATAGTGTAGGCTGATATTGGAGGACAAGTCAATGGTTCAGTGTCAAACAGTTGTAACTGTCTTTAGATAAGTTAGCAGTAGTGTTGGGCAATTGGTTTCAAATGACAACCGATAATTGGCTTTTAGTTGGAAGAGTAAATCAACTAATGACTGATTTTACAAATGTTTTCTTAGAATTTAATAGTGCACTTCAAGTATAATCCTTTGAAGATTAAAATGTGAAAGTTTATATAAAACTCATGACCTAAAGACTCTTTCTGCAGATTTTTCTACCAACTCCTTGGCTAAGCGGGAAACAGTTGTAACTTCCTACAAACATATAGGCAGTTACAACTGTTTCATGCTGAGCCATCAAACTGGTGTCAGTTTCAAAAACTATAAATACATGTAATGACCTTCATTCATATGTTAGGAACTGATTAATTGATTATGAAATTTCTTTGTTGATTATCACAACCAAAAGCCAAACCAACTATTAATCCATTATAATTGATTAATCTGCCCATCACTAGTTATGTAGTAAGCAGTTACAACTGTTTTGCACTTAGCAAGCAAAATAGATATAAAGCTTCAATAAGAGTGATGGAAATCTATCATACTCTCTGAGGCTACTTACAAATTTTGCGGCAGTTCACTTTCACATTGTTCAATCAATTTCTCTAATCCAGCCTCGCGTTTAGATGCAAATGTTTGCAAAACCTTTCAAAAAAGGGACCTGAAACTATGCCCTATGTTCAAGATGCAAAAACACATGCCAAAATTTTAAAAAAGTACCCAACTTTTTATGGCCATAAATATCTGAAATATATATGGCCATAAAAAGCCAAGTACCCTTTTAAAATATTAGCATGTGTTTTTTGAATCTTAAACATAGGGCATAGCTTTAGGTCTCTGTATAAATACACCTCTCAACATAGATTATGGCACCAGTACAGACATTAAATTAATGCCTAACATAGGCAGATCCCTGCTCGGAAAAACAATACTTTTTTCCAAAATTATGCTAAGCTAAATATCTAAATAAATAATGATAAATAAATGTGACCAAAATAGCACAAGGGTTCATAGGTTGACTAGGTAGAAGCAAAACCAGCATCCCTATGACAACAGCTTAGATAATCTAGTGGTCAATGTAATTCTTAATTTACTCCTGATTCTGAGTTGTAATCTATAGTTTAATGAATTACTTATTGAGCCTGTGCATGACATTTCCAACAATTCTACAGTAAAATCTCAGTCGTTCGCACGTCGGTGGTTCGTAGGTATGTGTTGGTTAGTATACAATCTTTGGTCCTGATTTTTTTCCCTCTTTATCTTTGTAAGAAGGCTCTGAGTAATTCGCACGTCGGTGGTTCGTAGTTCGTAGCCCGTGTCAAGTCCCGAGAGTTTTCAAATAACACAAATTAATATGTTTAATCCGTAGGTGTGAATTGTGCGATTAATAGCTGTCCTAGGTGTAACAATAGACATATACCTTGATTTTCACACCTGTTGATTTGTATTAATCGAAGTTATTGTTTTGCGTTAATATTTACAGGCACTGTTTGATTTGTAATTTTCGGCGGGTTTAATCGAATAAAGGATCAATCAGTGACCTTAATATTTGTATTTCATCTGCCATTCTCATACGGATCATGCATAAATGAATGTGCAAATCTTGGTAGACTCTATTGTTAACATGACTTCCACACAGATTCATCATAATGCCGAGATTTCATCGTCCACTGAATGAGTACTCAAAGTGATTTGATCCAAAGGGAAAACACTCTGATGTAGTTAATATTTGGCATGTAAATAATTGCCGAAATTACTTTATTTAGGATTTAAATATGGACAAAACGAAAGATGATTATTGTTCAAGTGATATTTATTGCGTCCTTACTCTCTACAAAATGGTCTCGTTAGAACTTGATTTAAAACATATTCCATAGAACCTTAGAATTAAGCTACAAATATAGGGTACCTTAAGACCATGTCTGATCTGAGCCATCAAAAGACTACCCACCGCTTGACATTGGTTGGTTCGTACTATATTTAGTTCGTATAAATTGTCCCGGTCCCTTGAGATACGAACCACCGAGACTTTACTGTATTTTGTACAAAGTAAAGACTCTTGTCAGCCTGTGCATTTAGGCACTCCATGAAAATTCTTACAGGAATTTGTGGTTGTTTATGCTGATCAATGTGAAATTGTTGGAAATGTCAAAAACAGGTTCAAATGTGCTTTTAAAAGAGACCATCCATGAAGTGTGTAAAGTAAGACCCCTGATTAGACTGCCAAGGTCAAAACTTATTGTGTTTATGCATGTTTCTCAATCTAGAACGAATTTGGATATTCAAGTGTGATGGTTAAAGTCCATTCTCCTCTTCTATAAAATGATGAGTGCATTATTACGACAATATATTGGTAATCATGCCGTCAAATGTCAACAAGAGCACAGCCTATGGGTGCCTTCACTCAGCTGTAAATGCTGGAGTGAATAAAACTAAGTCGAAAAAGGGGCAATATTTGCAAAAAGTGTTTTTAGAGTTATCCCCTTGACATTAAAAATTGCTCTTTAGATGGTGAACAAGTGAATACCTTCAGTAGAACCAGAGATATCACAAAATGTCAAAGTTTTTGAACAAAGACAACAAAACCCATGACAACAACTACACCAAGGCTACAGCAATACCTTTGTTTATTTCTCCTAGCACCAGAGCAAGTACGGTGCCCAAAAAGCTGCTTTATACCACTTTTCAACAGCAAGTGTCTTGACCAATCAAAAGTTAAAGCAAATTATGTCAAACATGGGCGACTTTCACCAATTGACCATGACCTAGACCAATGCCCTTGACATGCATGTGACAAGCAATGCAATTGTGTAATTTCAAGGCTCTATGACTTACCAATCCAAAGTTACGGCTAACATTAGTTTTAACTACAAAAAATTTACATTGACCTTGACAGATGACCTTGAACTCGGTACCAACAGAAAGGACATGTCCCAAGCAATCATCACGTGAAATATGAAGGCCCTATCACTTACCATTCAAAAGTTATGGCCAATGTTAAAGTCTTATATTTTCCATAAATTTGACCTTGAAGAATGACCTTGACATTGACAGATGACTTTGGATAAGGCACCACCAGAAAGGCCATGTCCAATGCAATCATCATGTGAAATATGAAGGCCCTATCACTAACAAGTCAAAAGTTACGGCCAATACTAGGTTTTTTTTTTATTTTTCAAATTTGACCTTGTAAAATGACCTTGACTGATGACCTTGAACTTGGTACCAATAGAAAGTGCTTGTCCCAGGCTATTAACATGTGAAATATGAAGGCCCTATATCTTACCATTCAAAAGTTATCACAAAATGTCACAAATTTTTGCACGATGACGACAACAATGACGACACCAAGGCCATAGCAATACCTCCGGTTTTCTTCAAAAATAGCTGAGCTACAAAGTAATTACTCCTACTGAAGATATTTGTTCTTTTGCATTTTTTTGCTGTTATAATTATGCAATATCCTCAAATTGATCAAGCTTCATTCATGTGAACATTGAAACCCATGCACCTTTGGCAGTGTTCAAAAAGAAGAATCGTTTTATCCAGAGTTGACTGTAATACTATTTGTCAAAATCCCCTGAATGGCTTTCTTTTGGTAAACAAATACTTTTACATAATCATTTTTACAACACAAAAAGACAGGAAATTCAACTGGTTACGTATCAAATGGCATGTTCAACTTGCTGATAAGGTCTGCGTCATTGTTGCTCTTTTCATCTTTCTTTTCCAACTTTTTGTCATTTGGCGTAAACTCAACAGTAATCTTTCTGCCAGCTAGTGTGGTGTTGTGTAGTCTTAAAGCAATCTGTAATTTAATATTTTTATCTTATAACTATACAAATATCCATGTGATAACATCCTGTATGATATTTTCTATGATATCACATAGTTTTTTTTAGAACAATGATATAATGCGGTTATTTTTAGAAACTTGCATTTCAGTTAGAAACAGCGTCGAAAACAAGACAATTAGAGGTTATAAGATAAATATAATAGATCTACATACTTAATGTATTGTATGAAAAAAATATCTAACTAGGTTGTGAGAATTGATAATTGTCTCGGCAGAGCCTCGACAATGATCAATTCTCCCAACCTCATTAAGATATTTTTTCTCATACAAAACACTAAGTATGTTTTATATATATACTGAGTAAGTTTGAAAATATAATACCTACAAATATTACTGAAATTGAAAACACAAACTCGGACAAAAGTAATTGCTTTGATACCTTGACAAGTTACCTTTAATGGACCAAAAAAAAAAAAAAAAAATTGGGTGCATTTTTAACAAAATCATCATATCTAGTAGTAAAAATATTTGAGGAAAGGGAGAAATTGCTAGTTACTCAAGTGTGAAATTAAAGGGACATAATTTCTCAAGGGCTGTACCGGAAAGGGAAATAACTCACTCTATGGCTGATTGTGCTGTTAAATTCTATATAAGCATGGCCTTTGGCATTGTCTGTTCCCTTGTCCCTTGGAATTCTGATACTTTTGACACCCCCTGCAACAACAGATAACTTATCATAGTTTTGTTTATCAACAAAATGCTGATGTCGATCAACAAACAAAACACTCACTTATAATGAGATGAATGTTGAATTCTTACTAATTATCGCAGAATTTTTATGAGTATTTCTGTCTTTATTATCAAAGACATCAGGCTGCCAGATAGTCACATGCATTTATGCAATTTAAGAGAATTCATCTTAAAATCTACACTTTTCATCTCATTTTTGTCTTTCAAATATAGCCTTAAGCTTTTGATGAAAGATAAATCTATCTTATACTGAAACAAACAATAACTCCCTTTGAAGTTATAAGGGAAATGGTCGAGGAAACAAATGAATCACCTGTTTTCCTGAAATGCTCATCTACCTGATCTCTAGTGATATCTGCTGGTAGATTTTTGACTAGCACCACAAAACGTTTGGGAATATGAACACTTGTACTGTTCACTAACTTATCCACTGGATCCATATAGTCATTTTTTCTCTTTTTTGGCTTCATTTTATCAGAAGAATCCTGGCCTTCTTTGTCTGAGGTATTATTGTTTTTCTCTGGAGATGTTGAATTATTGTACTTAGATTTTGGTGGCACTTTAGACATGTTCTTTTCACTAACTGCCTTATGATTGGGTTGTTTAGTTATATTTTTTGAGGAGAGTTTTTGAGCTGGTTTATTTGTCACATGTTTGGTCCCCTTCTCTTCTACAGGTTTGGGTGGAGAACTGGTCGAGGTCAAGCCATTCTGCTCTGCTACTCTTGCTGAAGATGAAAACAGATAAACCCTTGTCATGCTAAATAATATATCTAGATAAAACTGAAGGAAAATCAAATTGCTGGAAACACTTAACACATTTATTGTGAGTCTGTATTCATTTTGAAAATAAAATTTCCAAAGTTTTCTGATTTATAAAAGAACATAGCATGGTGTTGGCTATGTGCAGTCTGATCTTTGTGCGCAGTTCCATCTTTGTCTATACCTGTGGCCAAAGGTAAAATATTCCATTTTCAGCATGCCAAGGGTTAATGATTGATTTTGCAGATGTATAAACTAGAGGGGTTACATTGATCTTAAATCATTATTTTTCAATGAAACCCAGAGATATGTGTACACATTTGAACCATTTTATTGTAACAATTCCAATTCTGTGAAGAATTTTGTTTGTATTGACATAAGAGGCTTTCTGTAAAGTTTAGTTAAATTTTTCAATGGTACTATTTTGCAAGAAGTACATTTTTGTGTTATAATTGGAATACCATCAATGTGTGATAGTAAACACACGCCTAATCAAAGGCCAATAACTCCAAAATTATGCAAGCAAGAGTTGTACTTCTTGTGCACAGCACTTCTCCTCCATGAAATCTATCCACCTATATAGTTTCAAGTTGACAGCTTTTATAATTTAGGAGAAATGCTCCAGACAAATTTAGTGACAGAAGGATGGAATGACAAGACAGAGACCATTACTATATCCTCTTGGCCAATATGGCGGGGGATAAAAATGCTTTAAGAGTTATTCCCCTTAAATGTCAGGATTGTTCTGATGGTGGTGAAAACCTATGCAAAGTTTCATGAAATTATATCTAATAACAGAGATAGTACCAAGGTTATAGTTTGTCATGTCAACGCCTACATACCAAGACAAACAAAATAGAGATTATAATACCAACTAAACCTTGTTATGGATTGATTTAAATATTTTCATTAATCATCAATATCTGCATGTGACTGAAATGTTAAAGAAAAATTGTGTGACTCAGATTTTTTTTCTTAGAGTCAAAATTAGGAAAGTCAAACTGTATTGAAAAGAGTACCCATTACCAAATATGATGCAAGTGATTGTCAATTTGAGTTTAATACTGCTTTCAATGTTATTACAGATATATTGGTGCACTAACATGTGATTTTCTGATTGTTTCTCACACCAGTACAACCACAACATTTGATCTGAGCCACCAGCTGCCCATCACACTTGGGTATCAGGGCTTACCCTGCCCTTAGCCAATTTAGCCATTGGCTAAAATTTTGAAAAATTGGCTACAAAAAAATTCAATTGGCTAAAATGCTGACTAAGGGTCATATCATATCATTTTGTTAAGTCCATAAATATATAGAAAAGAGAAATCTTTAGTGTTAAGATCAATGGTAGAACAATTAACAAATTGACATGAGAGATAATCCTTCACACCTTTGATTGACCTGTTGATAGGTAAAAGATCATTGGTAGCCATTTAATCCATGCATTCTTTTTATTGATTCTCTTTAAAGGCTGTTATATCCAGATTTAAAAGTCTTAAAATGTCAATAATCTACTGATATTCACCTAACCATGGTTTTGAAAATAACAGAAAATATTCAAGATTACTGGCTTTAGTTGGTGTTGTCTAAAAAGGTATGATGACACTACTGTCTGTATTTTGCAGAGTGAAAACAGCACATTTGGACAATTATTCTGTAAAACATCATTGAAAAAATATTTCTAATTCAAATCTAATTAATTAAGTTAATGGTAAATGAAAACAAGAGCTGTCACTGTAAGATGACAATGCCCCCGACACCGCTTTGATTTAGAAGTTATGGCCAATGTTAAAGTTTTTGGACGGAATGACGGACGGACGGACAGACGGACAGACGGACGGACGGACAAGTCAAATTTATGATGCCTCCCTATCGGGGGCATAAAAATATTAACAATAAAGAATATTGTAAAGTTTAGATGGTCAAAGAGAATAGGATGGCTACAAAGTCGTGAATTTGGCTAAAATATTTTCAAATTGGCTAAAAGGTTGGCTAAAAGAAATTTGGACCCAGGGTAAGCCCTGGGTATACTATTTATCAATAGCCCATTGGTGGAAGACAAATGACGCTTGTCACATTGACTTTGAAATGTCAATTTAAACTTTGGTAAGCCAGGACTCAACTTTGTGACCCAAGGATTGACAGACAAACACATTACTGGTTGAGCTTGCTGGGCTAAGCATACCCATTGCGGTCCGGGAAAAACTTTTACAAGTGCCTGTATGATTATAGGCACTTGCAATAATTGTGTTGAGCCCTTGAAATCTCTTTTTTACTTCAGCTCAGATTTTTTTTTTCCTTCTTTAAATGGTCCCTTCATAAGGACCTGTTCCAAATGCAAAAAACTATTTTTTTTCCCCCCAAAACTCAAATTCCTAAGTTACAAAAGTCTAGACCTAAATCTTGAAACAGAATATAAGAAATAAAGCATTTTGTTTCTTAATTCAGTGAAAGTTAAGTTAAAATTACTGAAAAAGTCAAAAAAGCTTTATTCAAGCTGTAAATTTTAATAAGAACACAAGTTTTTGACCAAAATTAGATTGATAATATTTTTTCAAATTTTTGAGAAAACAACGCATTTTCCCAATATGCCTGGTTTTGGACCTGTTCCAAAAAACCCTTAGAAAAAACACTGTACCTCTTGTTAATCTTGTGACACTCTTTTTTTCTTTGAACCATTTTTTACGCTTTTCTTGTCTAGCATCAAGTTTCTTGTTTTTACGTTCAGCCACATCCATCGTTTTAGACCTGTAATTGAATGACATTATAATATATCCTCTGGAATCATGTAATTCTACCATTTTCATCCCTTGTTTTGCTGAACCATGATGAATGCTCATGCTCTGGCAGGAGGTCTAGACAAATATCAGTGTTCACATATTGATGGCTAGGCGCAAAACAGATGTAACTACCTATATATTTACTTTTCACTATATAGCATATGGAGAAATGACCTCCACCCATAAAATATATATATTTCATCTGATCACAATAATTTTTGGTAGACTGATAAATGGTCACTCAAGTATCATTCAAGTGATATTTGGTTGATATCCATCTGTTACATTCTGAGAAAATGATTTTCAAAGTTTTCACTATATAACATATAGTGAAATGACCTCCGCCCATAAAATACATATTTTTAATCCCATCACAATAATTTTTGGTAGACTGATATGGGGTCACTCAAGTATCATTCAAGTGAAATTTGGTTGATACCCATCAGTTACATACTGAGAAAATGATTTTGATCAAAATTTCTTTAACTTTTAAAGAGGGTCACCCAAGGAGTTTCCTGTGAAGCTTTGTTGAAATTCATCTTGTAGTTTCTGAGGAGAAGATTTTTAAAGAAAAAGTTTACGACCAGACACACAGAAGCACAGATGCATGTATGGACAGACACACGACAGACACAAGACAGACACAACACCATGACAATAGCCCCAGTGGCCTTCTGCCAGTGGAGCAAAAACTTGTTATGCAGAGAGGATGCTGAAAAAGTGTCAAACTTTAAAAAAAAATAACAATTTTTCTGCTCTACTATTTCTTAATTGGCCATTTTTGTAAAAAGAAATGTTCAGGCCCTTCAATTGATATTATTCTTGCTTGACCTGCGTCATGTAAATGACCATTAAAATAATTCTAGGCTCAAAGAAAGACATCTCTTTGGTTTTGTAAGTCTTTTTCAATAGCGGGTACTATATGTGATTTTGATCTTTAGGTGAAAATTGCTAAGGTGCTCAAATATGAGGGACTGTATTTAGGACATTCTAGTCATCGCATTGCTGAGTGTATGTTGGCAAATTTATGACTAAAGGTGCTTGAATATGGGAGACTGCAGGCTAGATTCATTAGTTTGCAATGCAAGTCCTTCTGGAAACCTTGATGGAAGGGCCATAACCCAAGCCCTAGCTATCATGGCCCTTCTAAAGAAATTCTTCCGTTAATTTTCTCATGGGTCTACTTATCAAGACCTATAATGACAAGTCTGTATCTAGCATGTTGGAAGAGATTGGCGTTGACGGACATGTGATATCTCCCGATCTCGGCGTATTCTCCCGATATTTTACCCTTCCTCCCGACCTGAAGAAAATAGAGCCTGAAAAAAAAAAAAGAAAAAAATCAGGGAGCCAAAAATGCATTCGTCTGAATGCTCGATTGATGAGTGAGAAATCCAATATCGGGTAAAGCGTTGTTTATCTGTCTAGAAGTGTCATCTTTTATCGTCGTCAGGTAAATGGGTGCTACTGTACCTATCACCCTTCAAACTGTATACGAAACGAATTATGACGATCATCAATATTGACCTTTCTTAGAAACAGGATCTAAACCGGGTGAAACGTTGTTACTCAATATTACTTTAAAAAATGTAGTGTGCAGGCCTACAACTAAGGACCCTTGTATATTAACAGTCCCTGATACAAGTTAAGCTGTGATTTTTTCACCTATTTTGAAAAATTAAAATGGTTGTAAACACAGTTAGTAAATTTCCGCCGTAAGTATAAATATCCTTTTCCAAAAAGCCACGAAAAATTTCCACTCTACGTGATTAGCGTCATGAAGGAAAAGGTCGAACCTTGGTAAAATTAGGTGGCATCGCAGAAAAACCCTGGTGTTGTAACGCATAATTAAGTAAAACAAGAAGCGGTCATACTTTTATTTTGACGAAGATACTTATTTAGTAGATCTACGCTTGTTTTATGGTGAAATTATCAAAGTTGCAAAAACTGTCTCATGCGTTCTCAAATTGTCATTCAAATTTAATTATGATATTGAAATTAAATGAACATTCGCTTTTTAAATGCCAAGGCGATTTCACCGGATCCTCGCTGGGGTGGTTTTCAGACTTTACACACAATTTATGAATCAGCAACAGTCCGTCTCGAAATTGAAATCAAATGATTCAATAAAGTTATTTGTCAACACAAATGTTACAGATTAGAAAATAGAAAATTGTGGACTAGCTCTTTACTGCTAACACAGAGCTTCTCATTAAGCTAATCAACATGGATTAATTTGCAGAGGTAGCTCTTTCACTTTCTGTTTTCTACTGTGTTCGTCTTTAACGTCCGCAAACTCGGAATATGCTGTCCTTAATTTCAAAGTTTATCGTCAATTTCCTATCAAAACCATTTATTTTTAGCGTAGTTCAGTAGCAGTAAGTGCCAGTTATGATTAATTGGTCTGTCTCATTGTCCGTGCATCCATCCGTCATAAAAATCTAATCTAGTCATTGGATTGCATACACGGTGTACGGACGTTTTGGCCACGGACGTTTTGGCCAGGACATTTTGGCCAGGACGTTTTGGCCACGGACGTTTTGGCCACAATATTTTTCAAAATAGGACCTTTTGGCCAAAAAATATTAGTTGGGAAAATAAGTTATTATATGAAATTTTAATTATGTTATAGTTGTTATTTTATTCATTTAGATAATAAAATAGATTTTTTTACCATTTTGATGTATTTATTAGCTCAAAAGTATATCTTAATATATCTGAAGAAGAAAAATATCTTTACTATACAAAGATAATGAAGAACGAATTGAATACTTTGAAATATCAATGATATAAAGTTTTCAAAAAGTATTATCTATACATATTTCTTTCAGAAATTACATGATAATATAGAATAAACATCATGAAAATATTTTCAAAAAGCACCATTAGATCATTTCTTTTGACCAAAATTATTAATTCCAATCATCTATCATCTAATAATGAAAGAATAAAAATAATACCTAATTAATGATTAAAAGATAAAACAGAAATTGCTACATGTAGATCAAATCAAGTTTGTTAAATTCTATATTCAACATTTAATTGATCATTAAAAACAATTTAATAGATATTAAGAGATTTTTCCCATTTGGCCCCCTCCCCTCGCCATCCCCCTCATACTGTAGCCTGATTATTGAATGAGAAAAGGGATAGTTCCATATTCAATATCTAAATTACAAAAAAAAAAAAAAAAATTCTTAATAAGAAATGATTAATCATCTCATATTAGGCAATTGTTTTTTTTTTAAAAAAAAAATCTTCAAATCTCAATTAAATATTTGGCCAAAAAAATATATTTTTCTAAAGAATCAACTCATTTTCTCTCACAATTTTGTTAAAGGTATAATATTTTAATCAAGTAACTACACTTCTTATGTAGATAAAAAGTTCAATGAAATGAAACAAATAAAGAATAACATTTAATGGCTATATACTTTCTAATACCCATATAATAAGAAATTTGGCCAAAAGGTCCTACTTTGAAAAACATTGCGGCCAAAACGTCCGTGGCCAAAACGTCCTGGCCAAAACGTCCTGGCCAAAACGTCCGTGGCCAAAACGTCCTACATTCGCATACACAATCTACACAAAAATGATCCTTATAACGAGGCCTTTTCATATTTCACAGAATATTGTAAATCATGAAGAACTCTGGTTGCCATGACAACAGAGTGAAATAAAACGTATCCAATTACAAGGCCTAGAATTTCATACTTTGCATAAAGCAGTATTGCATAAATTCAGTATTACCTAATTCTTCACTACCAAACCCCTTGAAAGTTCTCTCAATTTAAAATATGCCTTGTGTTTTAAGTTTCTAGATTACTCAAAGAAATAAAGAAAAAAACTTTAACAGTCTCCTCCTAAGTTGCAAGGCCTACATCTTTTAAATTTGGAAAGATATTTTTTCTACTGATTATCTAAAAAAAATGAAAAACACCTATAATGTGGGATCCTGAAATTTGCATGGAACTAAAAAATGAATTTGTAACATCTATTTCTCTAAAATTATAAGACCAAATTCTGTAGTGTTACTATCCTCTATCAAAATATTTTAAATGATAACCTTCTTTTAGTAAAAAAAAATAAGAAAAGAAACTTTTATGGAAGGTATTATAGTCAGTTTATGGTGTAGACGTGCATTGCGAAAACCCCATTTTTAGCCAGAACACGCGTTACGCAAAATCTCCCTATTTGAGACCCAATCTCCCTCAAAAAGGTCTTAATCTCCCTATGAGAGCCCATGGAAATATCACATGTATGCGTTGATCCACTATCTAATGAGGACTTAAAGATGTTCAAGTTTTTTGCCGTATCCTCGCTAAGATTCTTCCAAAGATAAATTGTATACTATTTTTCTTCCATTTTACGATAATCTTGCTTCGAAGACCTCAAGTGTCAAAAGAACGGACAAAAAAGATATCTGGAAATTACACTGATTCTTTAGAAGAAATGCAAACGTCCAGTGACGGAGGTAAAATGGTCGAATGTAAGTGGGGCCGAATACTGATTTTTAGATATTTGTCATATAGAGTCTAGCATTTAAAAACTGCTACCAGAATTTATAAAATTTATTACCTATCTAAAAATTTAGTAAATAATATTGATATTCAATTCGTCTATTGCCCTTTTCCCAGATAATTTTATTTGACAGATTTTCCTTTCTTTGAGTATTCGTGAAATCTATGCTGCTGTAAATTATACACAAAAAAGACATGCCCCCCTTTAAATCGAGTCACTTTCGAAGTACTTTTCGACGTTGGTCACTAATCAGAATTTCTCGACAAACCTCGTGCTTTACTTTTGATAAAGTTCAGATGACTAGGTATTCAATCGATTACAATCAAAGCGGATCTGTGTTAGGATATCGAAACCCTTGCGAGCTACATGATAAACTGGGTATGGGTCTACGGTTACCCAAAGTGTCTCGGATCAAAGCGTTTGGTTACTTCAGCTTATATTTTCCTATCTATTTTTATCACAAGAGCAATTGTTTTGTTACAAATGAGTTAAAAATGAACATGCATGGTAAATTTAACCTTTTTCAGTATGTATACAATAATTGCAAGATAGGCTAGTTATTAAGTTTAAGTTAGTTATATACGTACTTAACTCCAAAAAGGGTCCATGACTTTTTTATGTTTTCTTAATAACGTAACCGATTATGACTTAATTTCCATATTCTTTTTATTAACTGTCAAAACTGTCTATCCTTTCTAGAACGATCTTTTGACTGTTGGGTTCCAGCATGCTCCTTTCCGTAGCGCATACTAAGCCTAAACGTGCCCCGGGGCCTCACTGCGGCTTGGTAGTCAGATGCACAAATATTCGTTGAATAATTTTAATGTTCTTTTTTGAAATACAATTTAGCACATAACAATAAATCGTTTCAAAATCTTTGAATCTTCGCTGACCTCAAATGTACATAAGAACGGTATAAGCCGCCAAAAGCGGGTCTACAAAGACAAGTCTGCTTTAGAGAAACCGCGCGATCACAGCGATTGTCGCAAGATCCATCAAGGATTTTTGTAATGGGTTGCAGACACTGTAATATTTTGTGAAGAGAAAACTAGAGCTTTTGATATCATAAGCAGTAAAAAGAATATAAAAAGAGTATTAAGGCCGCAATAAAACCTGCCGTTGCACTATCAATACAAACTTTAAACTATTCCCGACACTTGAAGGGTAATTTTCAGATCATTTTAGCTGCTTTGAACAAATTTCTTATTGAATTTCAAAGACTGGTGCGACTAACCACGTGTTTTAATCTTTGCCGCGTTACTGCACAGACAAGATACAGACACCAAGTCGTATTGTTGTTTGACCATAGTGGCCGATCTGTTCATTTACATCACACTAACGATTAACAAATCTAGTTGATATGGTGACTCATGAAAAATGCACAAAATAGCATTTTAAAGACATATTCTTCAAATGAAAACGACTGTTTTCAGGAAAGCCAACTTGATAATTGTCGAAGGTACTAAAAGCCGTTAAGCGTCCTCAGTCGACGTTTATTTCCAAACTTTATCATCTTACAGACAGGTTTTCACCAGGATCATAAGATGAATGCATATCCCACCCACTCCCTAAACATGTAATGTGAGTGGATTACGGAAGATCTATTAGACAAAATGCAAAGCTTTTTAATACCAATTTACTGTGTGTGCATTGCAGTACAGCCCCCTTGCGAAACGAGTTCTCCTATTCATTATGAGATTACCAAATGCATCCTTGTGAACTTTTATTTGATAGTCTATTTACCTGACGGTATCCAGAAGGTCTTTCCAGACAAGGTTTATTTAACGATTACAGCATAATACATACAAAAGATAATTGTATCATACTTACCTGACAAAGCGCCCTGTACTGTTCATACTGTGATGATCTGTCGGTGAGTGATCGATTTTTCTCGTGTACAATTAATCACGCACGTGATTTAAGTGGATATCTTTGAGCATGTTCTTACCGCCCGTATCGTTTGAGTAAATGACTTATAACCCCGTTACTGAAATGAAAAAGAATCGACTTAACCAAATAAGTGATTTTTAGCTCTACTAAACGAAAATCAGAAGAGCTGTGATAATACTGAGTTTCCGTCCGGCGTCCGTCCGTCTGCCCGTCCGTCCATTAACTTTTGCTTGTTAACGCTCTAGAGTCCACAGTTTTTTGTTCGATTGTCTTCAAAATTTGTCGGAATGAGAAGAAGATCGCAAAGATTGTTTCTATCAAAAATGGGCCCGATCCACATGCGTCATGCGATAAAGAGCATGATGAAAATTTAATGAAAAAAACTTCTTTAACGCTCTAGATAAGGTCAAAAGTTTCTACCCGATTGTCTTCAAACTTGTTCAGAACGATTGTACCATCACAAGGACGGATTCTTAGGAAAATGTGCCCAATTCTTCAAGGGTCACGGGAAAATAGGCAAAAATGAAAATTTAATTAGAAAATCCTCGTTAACACTCTTAAGTCCACAGTTTCATCCGATCCGATTCTCAGGATGATTGAATTGCCACAAAAAGGTTTTCTTTCGGAAATGGGCCCGATCTGTCAAGCGTCAAGGGAAGATGGGCCAAAAGAAAATTTAATTAGAAAATCCTAATTAACTATCTAGAAATCACAGTTTTCATCCGATTGTCTTCAAACTTGTCGAGAATGATGTACTATAACAAGGACGGTTCCTATCGCATAAGGGTCCAATCCATTAAGTGGCACGATAAAAGCGGCAAAATTATAATTTAATTAGAAAATCTTCGTTAACGCTCTAAAGTCCGCAGTTTTAATCTGATTTTTTTTTTCAAACTTGCTTATAATGATTCTACTTTCACAAGGATGGTACCTAGCGAAAATGGACCGGATCTCCCAAACGTCACGGGAAAAGGGGCGAAAGAAAATCTATACCACTTTAGAGCCTGCAGTTTTTCAAACTTTCTCAGAATGATTGTCTTATCACAATGATAATTCACTTTGAAAATGTGTCTTATAGATTGAGCATCACGAGAAAATGGGCCTTATTAAATTCAAATTTAAGAATTCTAGCCACACTTCTTCAGTATATACATGGAAGTTAATGAAAATTTCACTGCGTGTTCTGCGTGACCATGTGCATATTGGTATGGTCTCGTGGTTTTATACTGCATCATAAAACATGGGCCTTCTTTATAAGCAAAACTCCTCTTTTATTAATGGATACACTCGCGAAACTTTTCCAAGATATTCCCTTTCAAGTGACTATGTGAATTTGTGGTGGTTTACTTATATGCCTTAATGTATATTTATTTTCAACACAACCGTGTAATTCATTTATGAACGGATTTTCATAAAAAAGAAAAGAAAGAAAAAAAAAGAATATTTCTCAACATCTGACCATGGCCACATTTTTAGCCATTTGATTATATGCCACGTCACTCAAAAGGGAACCTTAGTGTTAACTTCCTTGTTAATACAACTTCTCGTTTGTTTATAGATTTGTTTAAAACTCCCATAGAATACTCCTCCTTCTTTTATGTATATATTTTCATGAGACTTTGTTCTTGTTATATCTTGAACTATCAATACATAGGTTTTTCAAAGAGACAGTAAAGCGGTCTCGGACCCTCACGGGCCTTTTGTTTAATAAACACATAGGTAATACTCAGTCGAAGAATTACACATAGAAGACACAGGAAGGGCTAGAAAAAGTATCGAGTTACCCTAATTCTTCTTGAAGCTGATGTAATGATAATCATGATAATGATGAAGAAGAAGAAGAAGAAGAAGAATAGGAAGGAGAAGAAGAAGAAGAACAAGAAGAACAAGAAGAACAAGAAGAACAGAAGAAGAATAGGAAGAAGAAGAAGAAGAATAGGAAGAAGAAGAATAGGAAGAAGAATAAGAAGAAGAGGAAGAATAGGAAGAAGAAGAAGAAGAATAGGAAGAAGAAGAAGAATAGGAAGAAGAAAAAGAAGAATAAGAATAGGAGGAAGAAAAAGAAGAATAGGTAGAAGAAGAAGAAGAAAAAGAAGAAGAATAGGAAGAAGAAGAAGAAGAAGAAGAAGAAGAATAGGAAGAAGAAGAAGAAGAATAGAAAGAAGAAGAAGAAGAAAAGGAAGAAAAAGAAGAAGAAGAAGAAGAATAGGAAGAAGAAGAAGAAGAAGAAGAAGAAGAAGAAGAAGAAGAAGAAGAAGAATAGCAAGAAGAAGAAGAAGAATAAGAATAAGAATACGAAGAAGAAGAAGAATAGGAAGAAGAAGAAGAAGAAGAAGAAGAAGAAGAAGAAGAAGAATAGGGAGAAGAAGAAGAAGAAGAAGAAGAAGAAGAAGAAGAAGAAGAAGAAGAAGAAGAAGAAGAAGAAGAAAAGAAGAAGAAGAAGAAGAAACTAAAATCTAATTGTCTTTCGGGTGAGGCGTAAAGCCGAGGTCCCATGAGACGGTGCTTTACACGTTAAAAAACCATGGCGGATCTCAGCAGTAGTTTACTAGAGTCAAGTTTCCTTGCTCTATCCCCTGTAACAACTAATTGTTTTCCTGGGGCGTCGCTCATATAGGCATATGCTACGGTATCGACGATAAATAAACGTGAACAAACAAACAAACCAACCAACAAATAGGTCAATATTTCGAGTTATTGGTACAAACTGCTGATACTGCTAATATATGTACATGTATCATGTTTTCCGGAAAATAAGCTGCGGCATATCTGTTAAAGGACTGTCATTTTCGTGGTTGCGGCCTATAAGCCGCAACGGCCTATACGCCGATTTTTTTTTTTTTTTTTTTTCTAATTGGCTGTTTTAAGACAAATAATTTATTGGAGGTTATAAATGAAGGTAAATGCCAAAAAACGGTGGTGAAAGTATTATATATCTCCCCTATTGTGAATTGCATTCATTTAAAAAGGAAGAAACCCTTTTCTCGGCCACGAATAAGTCTGAATTATAAAGGCTAGATGTTACACATACAATAAATATTCGAGAAACAAATCCCTAGTAAAGGCCGATGCGGCCTATGTGGTGATTTTCAGTTCCTCAGAAAATGGCAAACCGACAGTTGCAGGCTTTACGCCGATGCCGCTTATCGTCGGGAAAATACGGTATACTGGTACTTAAAATAGTTTTGCAATAAACTCGATTTTTTGTAAAATAAATCTGAGTGTTACTTTAAAATATTTATTGCCAACTATATTCATACATATACATGTAGTACTCATATCAGCAAAATAAAACATAAGTAAGAGGGTTTGGGCCACAAGTTCTCACAACTTAGGATGGACCATTCCCTTTGTTTAACATACAAAATTCAGTCTTCTTAAGGAAAAAAAGGAACCTACAAGAAATAATACATCGTATTAAAATGAGAGAAGACAGGTATGTAAAAAATGTATTTCAATGGCAAATAATATGAGGAATGAATAACTATTGAATACTCGGAGTAAATATACTACTCCAACTTTGCTAAGCACCAAACTTTTTTAAACTATTATTTCAGGGAAAAATAAAATTTGATAATAAGAATGTTGGAAAATGGTCGATTGTTATCAGTTTATCAAATTTTAAGAAGAAAATAAAGCTTTATAAAGATAAGAAGACTTTAAATGTAGACCAAACGGGGAGACCCTAGAAAGTGGTCTGTTTTCTTGAAAATTTAAAAAAATCGAATTTGACCAAAATTGTGTTCTTTCAATTGCATTTCGTTCAATAACGGGTATCAGAGCCGGCACGGTCAATAACAGCCTGACAGCGCCTCTGCATACTCCTGATTAAGTTCAGGATTACTCTTTGGGTAATAACAGACTATTCTTCTCTAAGGATCTGACCGAGGTCCTGGAGTGACCTTGGCTGGACCTGGCGAGACAAAACTCGGATTTGTAGCTCATTCCACATATGCTTTATCGGATTTAAGTCCGGTGAGCGGGCCGGTCAGTCCAGACGTGGAATCTTCTTCTTGGCGATACTCTTGGACTATACGGGCCGTGTGTGTACAGGCATTATCATCCATTAAAATGAAACCATCCCCAATAGCACCAGCGTAAAATCTTACGTGGGTATTGAGGATTTCATCAATGTACCTACGAGCTGTCAGAGTACCTCTTTCTAAAATAACAAAAGCAGTCCGCCAATACTGCTGATGCCACCCTAAACCATGCTGGACCTACCCCCATAACGATCGTGCTTAGCAATGTTTGCTACATGAAACATTTCCCCTGGCCTTCTCCACACCCTAGCCCTCCTATCAGTGTAGTCAAGGCAATACCTGGACTCATCCATGAATAGCACGGGGCGCTAGCGTATTATGCGCCAGCCAACGTGGTCCAATGCCCATGTTAACCGACTCCGACAATGAACTCGGGACAGCAGAGTACGAATACATGGTCTTCTTGACCCCAGGTTATGCTGATGCAGCCGTGTTCGTATGGTTTGAGTCGAAACTCGCACTCCCGAGGAGTTTGAAGGTCGGAACGTAGCTGCGTATTCGTAGCAAACCTGTTCATTTGGGCTTGAATTACCAAAAAACGGTCTTCTGTGACGGAGGTAGCTCTACTCCTGTCTACAACATGTCTTCTTACAGGTGTATCATACTGCTGGTATCGTACCCAAGCTCTGCTTACAACAGTATGGTGTATCTCTAGTACCATGCTAACATCACGGTGGGAAGCCCCTTGCTCCACCATACCTACAGCAATTGTTCGACAGATCAATGTCGTCTGACATTTGGATTAGCCATGAGTAACGACTTAAGTCAATAAAGTACTGAAAAAATTAAACTAAGCATCTACACGAAAACTGTACATGTAGAAAATGAGAAAGGACAGGTAAGAAACAAGGGTTCCTCATTTTGCACGAGTCTCGCGAGTAAATTGCGTGTTAAATTTGGTAATGTATACATTAGATATCTTGTCTATACATAATTGTACAATTTTAAACACGATCACGAATGTTGTTTTTTTTTCTAAAAAAAATAGTTCCTGTTGGAAAGCGAAAAAGTTTGGTGGTAGGCAAACTTTGAGTTATATATATTGTTTGAAGCAGAAAATATGATTGTTTGTCAGATAATGAGTACTTATAAACGTTCTAGTGAAGCTGCAGCAAAAATTATTGCTCGAACCTTTTCGATTCGTTGATGAATGATTGTACCGATTTAAATATAAATGCATTTTCTTTGAGGCGAAGGCTTTCAAGTAATCAGGGGTAAGGCCGTTTATGATTTTATAAATGCAGACTTTTTTTTTTCGAATTTACGCCTGTCTGTGAGAGTCATCCAACCGATTTCTCTGTAAAGATTATTGATAGATGCAGATCTGGCGATGCCCGTAACTTATCTTGCAGCCTCGTTTTGAACCTTTTCAATGGACCCTCCTTCGCGAATAGTACAATTGTCCCAAACTACAGACGCATATTCAAAAAATTTGACGTAAAATGATTTTGCATATTTGTCGAAGGGACTCGCGTTTTAATCTAAATTCAATCAATTTTATCATTCACATATGTAAGAAAGAGTAATGGACCATGTACAAATCCTTGAGAAACGCCAGCGTTTATTGACATTGACCTTGACTTTGCAGTATGGACGATCACTGGTTGTTTGTGGGAAATTAAATAATAAATAGTCTGCAACCAATCAAGTAAATGATCAATAATTCCCAGTTGGCGTAGTTTATAGATAAAACTTTTGCGCAAGACTCTGTCAAAAGCTTTAGATTTATCACAAAATACCATGCGTGTGCTTTGTTTTTGCACTTAATGACGTTACAACCTAATGGTATATCTTAGTGTTCACGCCAATGATGATCTCCCGCACTCGTGCAGCATGGTTGGCAGCCCAACACTCTTCATTACTGAAATCCTCTTCCAGGTATTGGACGACCGCGGACTCCACAAACTTTTCTGTGTACAGGATATGGACCGAGTATGAGGTCTTTCCGTATAAGAAATACCAGAGCACGTGATTCATGTGAGACGTTCGAGGTGTTTCAGTTAGGAAATTGACATTTTTATTAGCTAGTAAAACACAAGTTTGTTTATACACCAATATTTAAAATCATTACTTATGCTGCGTCCAAGAGTACACTGTTTCCAGAAACCACCTTGCCCTGATTCAGACCAATGTAACTTGACAATAGACTCTGTCATAAATTTTACGCTGCCATAAAATACATTGGTACTCGCGGGGAAAATCAGTAAAACGAGAAACATTGATTAAAAGCTAAAGAAACCGAATGAACGCGATAAACCATGACAGCCCAAATGTCTTTTTTCTTCGTGGATGGCCGAGGTCTTACACCGTTCCTTAAGACAAGCTATCATCGGGTAGGCCTATACTCGTATAACTGTTCTCCTGAATAACAGATAAAATTGACAACACTGAGATATAAACTCTAGTTAAGATAAGCCGTGAAATTTATTATTCAGAAAACAAGAAAAAATTGTTTATTTCCTACACGAACTAAATACATAGATACCAGTTTATGTAACAGTTTCCCCCAAAACCGGATTTTTATGCATTGAAGGCAGTGGAAATGAAAACATTGATGAAAAGAAAAAAAAAATAATTTCAAACCATTTCTCTTTGTTCACGAAATTATTGATGGGCCCTCGAAGCACTGTAGACTTACAAGGCGGGGTAACATTTGAAAGCATGGCAGGTATTTCCCCCATTAAGTTCTTCATAAGTGGAATACAGTATGTAAGGTCACTGCATGATTTTTGTATAAATATTTTTGTACCAATAATAACATTTTAACTGTTAAGTGTCATCATCACCATAGAGAAGGCAAAAGTTTACAAAACAAAACGTAAGTAACGGACAAGATATATCAAATTTTCAAAGAATTGTTGCAAAGAGAATGGATACCAAACTAAGCTCAACGCAAATATACTTATAACCAATATAAAATGGCGTGGTAAATACGATATTGTCAATTGTAAGTGCATGTATTTAACTAAATGTGACCCGTCACGCGAAAAGGTACCATCTTGGTAGTGCGTAAAGTGTCAACCCTAGTCAGACTGCGCGGTTTGCGCAGAATGACTAGGAACGAAACTTTTCGCAATGTGCTTACTTTCTGATTCTAGAATGTTCAATCTACCTTCCAGTGAAAGAATTTTTGAAATGCAACCTCTGGTTGACCAATGCTGGACCCGAACTCTTTTTCAAAAAGTCATTTTACAGTGTTCCCAGATGGACCCTTTTTGCGTCAATGGTCACACCTGCATTTTTTCCAGCAGATCAAAACTGACTAAAACTAGAACTGTCGCAAAGGGCCTTGTCACAACATATTTTACCAATATAAGAGCTATCAGTACAATTTATGCTGCTTTCAACAGCAATACTGCTTTCAACAGCAATATTTACAAAGAAATAAAGTAAAAATTATAAGTAAAAACTGAACTGAAAGAGTTTTCATTTAACGCGTTTTATCTGATTAGTCATGTTATCTAATTTTGTCTTACATTTGTGTGTTAAGTGTTATTGTTGGCGGCGGTGTTGAAGTTGTCGGGACAAACTCTAACCTGGCCACATCTCTGTTTTTTATCTATCCTCATGAAACTCGACTTGTGTGTTCACCATCACAAGAGCTATCTAGAATGTCAAGGGGATGACTCTGGAAGCATTTTCGTTAGAGTTTTGCCCACCTCCCCTTTTTTGCATTATCGAGCTCCTGCATCCGAGCGTTGCACCCGTAGGCGGTGCTCTTATTGGTTTCATAAACCCATGAAATAAAAAATCCCTTAAATAAAATATATCTGTTGAATTACTGATTGAATTCAGTACAATCTAGCTTTATTTTAGAGAAAGCAAGGATTCATGGTGAATCTTTTTGTTAGTACCATTATTGACGAGTATTGACCGTTTGATGGATGACACAATAGCAAGAGTGCCCATATCATTTGTTTAGGTGATTGTTTACCAATGTTACATCGGCGGTATTATAGTTTAACGCAAGGTCCAGCATCGTTTACGTATATGGTATTGGATTCAAGGTTGTTCTACTGGGACATTATAACAAGATGACGCCATGTGCTTATGTTTAAATACATCAATAGACAAATCTGTCCAATTCAATATTAATTTTCATGTGCCTGGAATAAAAGTGAGGGGAAAAACGAAAAAGAAAAAAGTTAGGCAGATTAATGTTATAGTGTTTGTTCAAACGAGAAATACTTGTTAAACACAAGTCATTGGAGGTGATTCATTAATAATGTCCTGTTTTACAAAATTTTGGATTATCAGACGACAATAAAATTCAGGTGGAAATTAAAAAAAAAAATAAATGAAAAAATAAACAGTCCTGTGTAGTTGAAAATACTCTAAATATAAAAACAGGAGCATAAAATTCAGAGACTGTAGGCCTATAGAAACCCAAACAAATAATGACATAAGCACAGATATTAATTATTTCTCAATTAATTTATTCAATTATTAAGAGATTGAAGAGTTTTTGAGCAAATAAAATTCACATGTGTCTCGTTTTAATTGAAATGTGGATTATGTCAAGACAATAAGTTCGATATCAACATTCTATACATTTATAAAGCTAAGTTGTTTAGTCTTGTGAGTCCTTCAGACACTCTGCCTTTCAAATGCATGCATTCGATTAGAAGCAGAGTGGATTCGGAATTGAGAAACTCATCTCTTAGTGGAATATATATGGTTTCGTGCGCAACGTTGATTTCATAGATGAAAATTATTTAAGTTAATCGGTAAGCTCGCTTTAAATGGACAAAACTCAAAACTATTTTTTATGGTGATTCCAGATAGTCTATTTTCAATTAATGATTCAAATTGATCTTAAAAATATGACATACCGTATTTACATTTGCTGTCAAAGGCACAGGCGCAGGACTCTGCTGTTCTAATAAAGAGGTGAAGAGAATATTTGTTGATTTTATGGAGGTATGAAAATAAAAAAAAACCTAATCACACTGTATGAATACGTGACGCGAAGCGAATTCATACACGCGTGTGAGTTGGTTTTTAGTCTCATACTTCCATAGAATCAACAATATCCTCTTCGTGTCTTATCATGAATTTAATATTATGCAGCAAAAATGCCAGATTTATCAATAATGAAAGCAATTTCTTACGGGTGTCTTTTTTGTAGAAGCTTAAAAAAATAGATGCGTCCTCAAAATTATTATAATTGAGAAATTATGCCATTTTTTCAGCTAAATAGAATTCACAAAAATTGATGGAATCAACCAATATTAGATAATTTAATAATAATCACCAAAATGGGAACAAGTGGTGAAACAAAGAGGTGTGAATCTGTGGTGATGTTAGATTCAGATAAAATACAAACCGGTGTTAATGGAGTCGACCACATGTCGGGTGATGGATTGGAACGCGATCAAACTTCACGCATCGAACAATCATCGAACACGAATATCTCGACAAAAGACGGCACTGAGAATGTGGAAAATGCGAACACCGAGTCTAAAGACAAACATGTAAGCATCAAGACTCTCGCAGATCTTATAACAGTATGTCGACATCGTGGTTACCAGATTTTTAACGACAAACCAAACATCCCGGAATCCGACAAGTTGCAGGTACTTCCCGCCCACTATTACGACCCCAAGGCACATCGAAGTGATGACCTTGACCCTCGTTGGCACGATAGTCCGAGATCAGGTCGTAGATCCAGACGTCGTCGATCGTCGTTCCGTAGTTCTAACAGCAGACTGACAGGACTGAGTAGCTCGGATCTACAACCGAAGTCGTCCGTCAGTAGCTCGTCAAGCCGAGTTCACTCCGAATACTCGAGTAACACCGTGTTCCAGTCTAGTGGGCGACAGACAAGACATGAAAAAATACCGGTAAGAATGGTTTGGTTTGAATTTATATAAGATGAATATTTAACTTTTGTTAAAATACATCCATCCATTTAGAATTTGGCCAGGTACAACATAAACTAGCCACATGTTCAGTGTGTAATCTTTCGCGAAACGATTTACAAATGTAAAGTCCCTTTCACACGTCCAAAGGGGGGGAGGGTAATTTTCAATGTTTCGTTAACGTTTTTGCACCATGAACGTAGGACATGCTATTCAGATTGTGAACGACGTTTAAATTACAAAAACTGTCCAGCAAGCGAGAGAAAAAACACTGATCGTGGTCCAAGATTATAAAACTTTTCTCTTTTTCAACTGAGATATCGCTCAAATTTAGAATTTAAATTAACACAAAAGATAATCATAAGAAGTTGCTTTTCGTAAAGACTTGTTAAGATTATATTTATTATCCATACATTTATTAAAGTTTTATAACTGAATTAAAAGTTTAATTACTACTTGAGATTTGAGAAAGTTCTCATGTGAGCACGAGAACATTTCATAATCTCAGGCCCATATGCGCAGCTACTGTGCAGCTGATCAATGGCTTTGATAGATCGCAAATTTGTAAGGTTAGCTTTCTCAAACCAGAGCTAATTCCTAATTTAAAACTTATTACAAACCGCGTCGCCGACTTGTAAAGCGTCGAGTTTGGAAGCGGTAGTTGAAGGTTCTAATCCTGGCTAAAGCTTGCCCACTGGGTTGGAAATGACCATAAGTCGGCTGTTAAGCCAGGGAGTCGTGAATCCATAGTTGTGTATGGTGCATGATTTAATTCTAGCTTCTTTTTTCATTAATTCTACCATCATTTTCGGACATTTATCTCAGCATAACCACTCTTTTGACACTTTCTCGATCAGAAAAAACAACAACAAAACATTCTGTGTTTCGACGAAAAAAGAGTTTAAATCGATATATAAATAGTCAAACGAATAAAAAATGAGATGTCCTGGTGATCCACGTAATTAGGGATCATTGTCTACAATAGCCTAGAGTATTAATCTCTCTCGACTCTATGACGAACTATTTCCGGATTTACCGGAAAGGCGCGACACATGCCGATATCAACTTTCGACAAAGTATCGAGTTTCATCATTATGTCCTTATTTTTATTGGCAAGAAGTAATGTCGTTTTCATTAAACCCGTAATTTTTTCTGTCCCTCTCTCGGAGATGATCCTATTCTATGATATATAGATGTAGTGGATATTTTGAATTAAAGATTCAAATATACTCAGTGCCAGAAGAAAGTGTGCACTTTTGAATTCACAATATTTCGATCCTAACATCTTGTAGAATAAGTACCTGCAAACCGTTGACCAAAGTTTTTTTTTTTCTTTTGGAGAAAATAACCATTTATCATCGAAAATCTTTTTCGTCATTGAGAACTTAGAATTTGGGTGTTTTCCTTGTGTAGCCCGTCAGGAATGAATAGAAGATCAGATATAGCATGTACTCATTTAATTTCTTGTATGACCTACGTATCTTAGCACAGAATCACGTTACATCTAAATTACAAATGCATATAATGCAGATTTTTAGAGAGACTTATCATATGATGCCTAAGTTCTGAAACGTCTTACACGTCTTATCTAAGTAAAGGCCCGGTCCCACTGCACTTACGGATATATTTGGGATGTAAAACGTTTGAAAATCTTTTCATCCACTGAAAAGAAAGACTGTGTGCATCTTTAATCTGTACATACGCTTTGCATATGCTCTATCCGTCTTGTGTCCGTCCTTTGGGACGTTTTTTTTTTGAACTGTACAAACCTTGTAGAGCGGATAAACAAACGATGTAAATGCGAAACACTACGAGGAACAAACGCTACTTATCATATACCATACGTCGTACTTCCGCTACCCTCAGTGTATCCGCTTGGCATCCTAAGAGCTATAATCTGCTGAGGATGAAAACGAACAAAGGACCAGGTTCGAATACGCAAGAAGTCGGATATAGTGATTTTTTCTCAAATTGGTTTAACTTTAATTTTATGATTAACTAAAGAGACAGTTTTATTGTCTCTTGAATTTCTTGTTAACTTTGTAATATTCTATATTGAATTTTTTCTCTTAAGCAAATCTATCATTTCTTTAATTTTCACGGAATTAATAAGCTGTTGTCACTAATTCAAGCTGAAGTTACGAGGACTTTGATCATCAGCTTAGCCTTTTTTGTTTCTCTAAAGCAGCACCTAATTGACTCAGTTGGATTATCTTCTTTCGTTTCATGACATTAAATGCAAATAATATTGTTACCATTTTTCATATCGTACGATACATTTTATTGCTTGTCGTTGCTTCTGTTAATTCCTTTTTGCGGAATTCTTTATCAATTTCTTATTTTATTTTGAGGGATGTAATGAATTTATCAAATACATTTTTGGTTGTGCGTAGGCTACTGAGCAATAAGAAATCACTCGATGCAGAATATCAAACGAATAACCCAAACAGAACGATGAACAAAATAAAGAAAACTGTGTCGTGCTTTTTTTTTAATATACAAAGACTCAAATTACAGCCAGTAAAAGTAACATCGTATTTACACAGAAAAAAAAGGACTGAAGGTCCCGAAAGTCGCCATGAGGATGATACCATGATATTTTGGAACTTTGGTTATTTGTGATCAATAACTCAGATTTTGAGACAAGAATAACCCGACAGTAAAAAAAAAAAAAAAAAAAAAAAAAAAAAAAAAAGGACTGAAGGTCCTGAAAGTCGCCATGAGGATGATACCATGATATTTTGGATCTTTGGTTATTTGTGATCAATAACTCAGATTTTGAGACAAGAATAACCCGACAGTATTACAGGCAAACAGATGATAAGAGATCACAATAGCTCACCCCCAAGCACTAACTGATCTAAAAACAACTGAATTACAAGCTCCTTTTGTTCAGGTTGCTGTTAAATTTCAGATGCTAAGCCTTTTCTATCAATTCATGGGTTCTGTTTGGCAGATACTAAGCAGAATCTGACTGATCGAATGTAGTTTTTCAGCACTTTTAACAGTATGTCATATTGTGATGGATGCAACACCTACACATCGATTTCCCACCACTATTACCACATCCTCTCTGAGCATCCAGAGTTTTATTGCACTTAGGTTTATGATTATCAACAATTAACCAAACGGCGAAATTTTGGGGCGATACAATTTGAAAAGAGTTGCAGACGACAAAATATATTATATTAAATCTTTCCCAAACAACAACATTTTTTCACTTTCTATTTCAAACTCCTGAGAATCAAAATCCAAAGTCAATTTCCAGTTCAAGATGTATCGATTGTCAAATGTTATTCAAAGAGAATATCAAGTTTAAAACAAAAACCTGGTTCAAATTCCTGATAATGTTCATTAGTGCATGTAGATCTAGTTTTTGTTTCAAACTTCAATGATCATGACAATTCATATTAATATAAGCGGTTAGTGGTCCAAGCAATTGGACAGATATGCAAAGTATAAACACTACAAAAAACCCAACCTCTGAACAATCGTATCTTTTAAAAAAAACAAACCTGAGCTTATTACTTCAGTTCAAAACAAAGTAAAACCTAGCTGACTGATTTGATATCGATGTTCAGGATTTAATTCCGTTCGCAAATAGCACTCTTAATTCTTATCAACAATATCTTTACTTGACCAGTTCAATGTAAACCGATATCGTGTAGAATTGAAAAGTTGTGTACTGGATTATCAAAATCGTAGTATCATAAAAGCGGTTACAAAATAAAATTAGGTCAATACAATGGAAGCCCTCGGCCCAAGCACTATCAGAATTTTTTTTCATATATAAATTGCCCACGCACTAATTAATTTATCAGATACATTGAACGAATATTTATGTGGAAGTGAAATACAAAGCGGTACCGTTTTTGTTTACATGTATGATTCTGGGGCGTCAATCTTTCCAATATGGCGGCCTACGGCTACGACTTGAGAATCGCTAGAACGATGTTTTTGAAAGGCTAAATCAATGATGTGGATGGAAGTTTTCCGTAAAATTCAACGTTGATTGATGAATAAATAAAAACAGACGGCCAAGCCAAAACAATTTGTCTACTCACCTAGTGATTAAACGTGCAATACAAAGATCGATGATTTCCCTGACAATAAAATTTGTAGAATCCTCGGCGTACTAATTTTGCAACTCAAATTTACTTTTGACATCAGGATATCCATTATCTTCAAGAGGAAAAATATAAGTCAAAGTATTACATTAAACAAACAAAATAGCTGCTTTTTTTAAACTGTCTGCAATACTTTTTGGTGTCATTGGGTCAGGTGCAAAGAGATAGAGTAAATTCCAGAAAAAGAAGTAGTTCTTTGCCTAAACTAGTATACAGACATCCTGTACACTATCACCATATACACCCTTCCAGCTAATCGCAATAAGTCTGCCATTTTGACAAATGACGACTTAAAAATAAGACGAGAAAGAGATTCGATCTTCGTACCTCTGTATTGCAAGTTGACCCTACACCTATAGCCGTGTCGGGTCATTTATCACAACTGGGTATATTTTGTTATTTAAAAGTACTGTTCGCGTATTTTCAATCTATATAAGGAAGTGGGTTCCGAATATCTATGGAGGTCAACAGGAATATTAAATGAGTGACAGGTCAGCAGTGTTTCACATTATTTAAGCGCATGCATCGCGTAAAATATAATGATCTTCGTTGTATCTATTTTTTTCCGTTTACCATACGTGGTGGATATGTCCAATACTTTTAGCACATTCCGCTATTCGATTACAGCACAATTATACTTTAGCTTAAACGATTTAAGAGAGTACCCTCAATATTGGGTTTGGTTGAGAAATAAATATTTTATTGCTCCAAATATGAAGATAACAAAGTCAAACAAACTACACATAAATCATTATAATACACATACATTAATTAATTTAAAAAAAAAAATCAAAGCAATAGTGCATGAATGAACGATTGAATGACTCGATCAATGAATGAATTACTGAAGTCGGAATGAAAGCTTAAGACGACATCATTTCTTGGTGAAATGATAATCAAAAGTTTTCTATATATTGAAAGTTCTCTAACTTTTAGCCACAGTCTAAAGATGACAAAGGGAACACACAGACGAGACAATGCAGGGGGAAAGACTGACCCGAGTCTATATCAAGCTCACATGTGATAATATTGCAAAAATTGATCAAACTTAGAGCAAAGAAGAAAGTAATATAACGATATGAAAATAAGGAACACATTGTTTTTCTTTGTGAAACTGCCAAGGCGTTCAGGATTTAACAAAAAAAAAAAAAAAAAAAAAAAAAAAAAAAAACTCGAATGTTTAAGAAATGATACCTTCGCTGCACTTTCAGATGGTTACATTCTGAACACAAGGCTGATTTATGGGTTCACACAACTTATTAGAATGGTGAGATCGAATAATAAATTATGATACATTTGATAAAAATATCAATTTATTTCGAACAGCCAATTTTCAGGTCACGATTTACACAAAGACCGACTGGTGGGTAACTTTTACAGTCGACAGACATCACAGATTCTAAGTTATCTCCCTTCTTGCATTTGATACGAGTCAAATGTATCTGTTGTGCATATTCTCTTGAATTCCTTGCTTGCTTGCTTGATTAAATTCCAGTGAAACCGAAACGGTGGATACAGCGTTTATAATATGCGCAAATCATTTGTCATTATTTTTTCTTTTTATTTGAGATTATTTTCGCAATTAGCTAAATGAAAGATATACAATATGTAAGATAATTGTTTTAGTTTCTATGGTTCATTTTTTCAACGAGTGAACAAAAAAAAAAAAAAAAAAAAAAAAAAAAAAAAACACACAACCTTTATCTCAACTTGAATCAAGGCAAGGTCAATCTAGGAATAATATACTCTTCGAAAAGTTCTTTGGCATTCAATCCTTGTATAAATTTTTAACTACGACGAAAATACCTATATGTGTGTATAGTCGAAAATTAATTCATCGTTACATTGTATCAAAATTGAATCACATTTCTTTTACCAAAGAGCTGTAATGGTGACATGGATTTTGGGCGTTACGTCGGACGTGTCCTAAGGTAGCAAACTCAGAATCTCGTATCTGGTTCTATGGGTACGGCGACTGCAGTTGTCTTTAAAGTTGCAGTAAAAGTGAAATATCCATAATAATCTTACGGTAAATCGCCGTCCTTGACAAACGTTATTATTCGGGATCAGATGGAATTGGCTCAATACATAACGCAGTGAGTCGCGTTATAGTGGTGCCAGAGGTTCGAGATAATCTGTCCCGAAACAATAAGATCATTTGCAACGGCTTGCCTCATAGGGCATATCATTATGATGTGGTTTGACATGTTTTCATTGCATTGCTGAGCCAACCCGTGCAATTTTAAAAGCAATTCAGTTGCGGCATTTCATTCAAAACATACTGGAAACCACTAGGATTGTTCAATGGATCTGAAATTGCACTGATAAAGGCAGATTTCGTTTAATTGATGTTGACGACTTTATCGAGAAACGCCTAAATGAATACGGACAACCGTTTGTATAAGTAGAGATTTTTACGATTAATTAACCGAAACTAAGGTATTGTTTAGATGCACGGTTATTTCTCATCCGATTCCTGTTTGTTATCGTAAATGCGGCATTTGATAAAAACTTACATTTTATACGCAAATTCACATGCCCTGCGATCAAGATCAAACGCTCGCTAAACGTTACATACGATCACACGTGATACGCGGGGCAACATTTTTTGAAGTTTGCAGGGGTTTTTTTTGCATCCTGGGCGTTAGGCTGGGTTCACGTTTCCATAGTCCTCCTTAACAATCCAAGCCAAGCAAAATAGGTCTTTAACATATTATTACATTTTTGCTCTTTACATGGCCCTGTGGAACATTCGTTTGTCTTTAGACCAATATCACGTATGGAAGGTGCATGTTTATATATAATATATGAGTATTTTTCATCCATAACGTGTAACCAAGAAAATAATTGGGTGTGTGCGTGACATTTTCAACAATTCTACATGTGTGCAACTTTAAGACTCATATCAGTCAGTGCCTTCGCACACTCTTGCCAGAGTCTTCACTTCACGCTAATTAGATGGCATAAGACCAACACACTCTTCTCATAATCAATAGATAATCTTAATGCCCTGTATGTCTGTTCAGACTGGTCAATGTCTGGCCATCTCGCGCAAATGTAAATGATGTAAATGTCACGCACAGGATCAATTATGATCAATAAATGGTATTTTGCCATGCAACTGTCTATCAAGCCATTCCGATTCAAGAGAGACAAAACCATAACCGCTAATTGAAACTTAATTGGTTTAGATAGATACAATTTTAATATGTTAAAGTAATTGAAATTAATTATTAAACATATTCACAATATGAGCTTCTCACTCTAATATTGAGTTCGTTACCAAGTGCTATTGAAAATTAACTGTATCGTATAATCCATGATTATTGCCCTGGCAGGGCAGAGCCTAAGTTACGTGTCGTTGTACTTAAGATTAAGGTAAATCGGGCGTTTTTTTACTGGTGTGAGAAACGACAGGAAACCATGGAAAGGAGCACCTGCCGTCGAGATATGACTACAATAATGTTGATTGTTGCGTTAAACACCATACAAACGATTGAACGATCATTTTATTACAGCTACAAACTTGAGCTTAGCTGTATTCAGCCTTACTACGATATGCGACTTATTCCGAGGTGCTTGAAGCCTGAAGTGAAGGGTAGTCACGTGACAACTAGCCCCAAGTTCAAGTAAACAAATTTCAAGCGAGCGCCTAAGAAGCGGTACCCTGCATCACCGACTGAAGCATATATAATGTTTCGTTATCCGGAACACATAGCTGTCCTGCGTTCTGGATAATGAAGCACAATCTAAGACGTCGCGCACGCTAATAATTTAAGGTAGCAATGGGCACACGGCGTCATTTTTTTCCGCCCAATGATTTTTTTCATATTCTCATATGTTGTAGATTAACATTGTATAATCATTATATCAAAGTTTGAAGGTTCCTTTCCATGCTCGTTTTCATGCTAAAGTTATCTGCCCTTGAGTGGTCGTGGACATTTTCAGTAAAACGTTTATATTCGTTTTGGGTCTAGTAAATCTCAGTATCAGCTGATAGCTATCAAACACATACGGTATATGTTGATTTACCTTTTACACGTGCACAATGGCTGTTGTCAAGGAAATTTCTCTTTGGTCAATTGCATTTTTAAAACGTGCCTTCAAAAGTTAAACATACACTTATTTTTGTAATCATTAAGGGGGAAAATACCACAGAAACCTTTTTTTTTTTTTAAAGAAATTGCCTAATGATGTTTCTTATTTTCAGATATGTTTAAAAACCATATTTTTATTTCATTTTGACAAATATTTATCATACCTTTCCATGCAAATAAGAAAGTTTTTCGATATTTTGGAGTGATTCCTCCTATTTGAATGGCACTCATAACGTATTTTTATTGTTAAATTCAGTGACCAAGTCTTTCAATTGATATCAAATGTTGAAAAGAAGTTAAGTTATGAAAGTTTTCCATCAGTATTCTACGTTATTTCCACAAGCAGAATCTTATGAAAACCGATCTTTTTAAACAGTGCGCAAACAGAGCCGTAAAATAAACGAAAACCCCATGCCGGTTTATAGAGTCGGGAGACCGCTGTCCATCGCCACCTTAAAACATTTTGTTACGTTCTTTTGCCATTTGCCCAGAGACGTTATTTTCTGCAGTGCTTTTAGTTTATACCATGTATAATTATTGTTGATTTCTATGTAGAAATACTAGTAATATATCAAATGTGTGGCGGAATGAACCTGCTGTTTCGGACTGTTGGAAACAATTTTATCATCACTTAACTTTAATCAGTTTCGTCGAAGATGACTGGATAAATCACATTGCGCCATGCCATATCGTAAAACGTTAAAATAATAATAATAAAAAAAAATAAAATAAAATAATAAACGTTTTAGAAAAACTGTCCTCAAACATATCTTCGAAAGAGAAATCTAGTGAATGCAGGAAAAATAATATTTTACAGTTTTTTTTAGTAATTTATTATGATCATTTTTATACTTAAATGCGGCAGAAAATCGTTTTGAAAACCGGCCATAAAAATCGCGTATGGAAATAAGCTATTTTAACGACTGCTTGATCATCATGTGACATTGTTTTTTTTTTTCAAAAGCTAAATTATACGGGTGTTTAACATACATTTTTTTAATTTCGAGCCCCAGACGCGAAGCACTATACATCAAGTGATACATCGTCTTTGACGAGTTATGATATACGATGATTGTTTATATAGACCCATAACATAAACCTTATCTTAACACTTTCCTGTTTTACAAAATTTTAGACCTGTCTAAATTCAAAGGTTTTGCAGACGAAAATTTAAAGTGGATTTAAGTTGAAAAATAAAAATTCAGTAGGGTAGAAAATGGCGTGGAAAAAGAAGAAATTGCTTGTCAGACGCAATTTCTTCTCTTTTCACAATGTTTTCTCAATCATAAAATCACAGGTACGTAAAAAAGCAGGTATAAATCAGCAAAGGGTTAAATAAAGGATGAATAAAATGTAAAAAAAAGAAAGAATCGCGTATGGAAGAAAATGTTTAAACGCTCAAAAGTGATATCTTGTATTACTCGCTGAAACGGATTTATTGCTAGGGCTTTTAATAGCCACTTAGTGAAACAAGACTTTACGCTAATCGAGAGAAGACAATTTCATTTGATATCTACATGTTACTCGCGTAGTGAAAACTTTGTGTGCACAGTCTGATCTGAGTCTTCAATTTGCTCTCATATTAAATTGTTGTAAATGGAACATACAGGCTCATATTCCATTTTTCAATATCTCGAAAATATCGGGGGTGCATAATACAGTTCTCGGAATATAGAATGGTCCTTTCTTTTTCCTAAGGGCAGTGTTAATCTATCAACCTAATCAACACCATAAATTCAATAAGCTGGGGTCAGATTTCAAATTAATGAGTTCCAGTTGACAAATTAAATGGATACTTTCATGATAGAAACTAATTTACCTGCAGGTTATTGAGGAAGTAATCATTTCGTAAAATGCATGCGTAGTTAATGGCAAACATTACTAGGAACGGAGGAATGTGTTCTTGAACTATGATTTTATTTTAGCAGAATTATGGAACTTATGGCAATAGCTGTCTAAAGAGAGAAGAAATGTGTAGTTGAAACAGTGCGATCCATAAATGCAAAATGTTTTGCATAGTTTTTCCAATGATTGTTATTCATATACATTTGCAACTTGTAAAAATTATATGTGTGAAAGCATACACTATGACCATACATTATTTAGCCTATAGTTAAGGATGTATAATGGTGGCGGGAGACGACACAGGCCTATAAGCTGGTGTAAAAAGGTAACAGTCAGGCTTGTTGCTCCGACAACCTCGGTCAACTAACTTTTTCAAAAAAAAAAAAAAAAAAACAACAACATGAACTTTTAAATGTCTTTGAAACATTGATTCAAAGTCATTTGAAAGCCAATATTTTTTTTTCTGTGCAAAACAACGTTTTCTTGACAAATATTAGAATACGTGTAATTTGTTTTCTATTGAGTGCCCAAAATATCACCTCATGATATAGCGACAGATTTTTGAATAGTTCATTTCCACTACACAAGATTGATTGTCAAAACTTAACTGGTTTTTTTTTTCTCTCTGGTGGCCAACGTTTGAACCGAAGCACCTGCTTTCCGTGTAATTCGCCCATTGGTTGGAGAAAATGACACATGTTACAATGCTTTTATCAAATGTTGCATAAAAGTTAGCCAAGCCTTGAATTGACTCCAAATTTTAGAGCAAAACACGTTAACTATTGGTCTAACCAAGGCAACTTCTATTTCATATAAATGTGCGATTTTTTTTACATTAATAAGAATTCTTTAATGCTTTTCGGTGGTTTATCTAGAAATAACGGTAGATTATCTCTTGATTATATCACCACAAAAAGCAGTGAAATTATCAAAAACTTATACCCTGCTTTTGTGCATTTCATCTTATCTGACGTCATCTATGCAGGGCGAAATGAGTGACGTCACAATGAACGTTTCTTAGCAATCACGCGCAAAATGACACGCTTTACGAAAATATGTCTTTGAAATTTCACATTATATCTCATTTTTGCATTAAGTGGCTCCACCACTCGTGAAAATATAGCTTTTGTTGTTCACTCAATAATATATAAATCGATTTTACACTGAAACAAATGATTATCCTCTATTCATTTTCCTACAAAAAGGCAGATCCAGTACCATTTAAAAAAGCCGAAGGTATTTTTTATTGACATACATGTGAATGTATCAAGATATACCACCCAAAGTTCGATGAGCATCTAGTTTATAGATTATGAAAATGTTGTTTGTTTGACCTCACTATTTGTCTCTCACCAATGGGTTGATAATCGTACCCCTATGTGAGATAGCAGCTCGAGGCTAGGAAAGGATATGATGGTTGTACTGGTGAGAGAAATACCAGGAAACCATTGTTAGGTGCTCCAGCCGCCGCGATGTAACTGAAAAAATGTTGAAAGCGACGTACAACTCCATTCAATCAAATAAAAATTGCAAAAAACATGCGAATTAGTTGACAAAGCGCCGACAAAGTGCTGAAGCGTAATACCGTTAAGAAACTTCGTATTTTTTATTGATATACATGTTGGTTTATCTTAAGGTTCATGTAAAGTGTTTGAGACCCAATTTTAAGGGCACCTCAATAGCCGAGAAAAAGCAGAATGTCCAGGTATATTATATATCAAAATGAAGGTATTCATGAGCACAAGCAGTACAGCAACATAAGACCGCCATAGCTATAGCGGTATAGCCAAAACATTGTGGGAAAGGGTCATTTTGTTCAGAACAACCAACTACACGACAGTTTGGATAAAACTGCCCCATATTTTAACAAAGTGCAGTCTAAAGTATAGTGCGGTTTTATTGACTTGAATCTGACCCCTGCTATTTAGATGAATAAAAATCCGATTATTCCTACTCGGCTTTGCACGTGCTTTCATGAGAATGAATAACAAACGATATTGGATGTATTATACATTTTGTTAATTGATAAGATATATCGGTAATTGTTATTCAAGCATTTTTTCCACAGAGGTCAAAGTCGGGTCAAATTAACCAGGCTATACTATCCAGGTACTACTTCAGTCGTTGATATAAAACTCAGTCTCAAAAGGCTCTTTTGAAAAAATCAATTTCCATTTATTTGTCAACATACATGTCAAACCGGTTTGGTCTGTTTTCAAAATAGATGTTAGGTATGGTGCAACATCGTACCATAATATTGTGAATTATTTTCTGCGATTTATTTCAAATTATAGTTTTATAATTCAATGATCTGTAATAAATTACTATATAATCATCATTCTGTGAAATAGAAAATGATATATTGCTAAACAACCTTACAGGTATATAGACTATTTATGTCCATTTATGTTGTGATAACACAGCATACCTTACACAGAACAACACGTTTACAAAATTAGAATGACATATATGACACATGTGTTTATAAGATAAGTCAAATTAATTGCTTGCATAACTACGTTTTGGGCACGAATTTCATACCAACGGCTGTAGTACTACCTGGATAGTACTTTAGACAGTACTTTGTTTCTTTTACAACAGTCATGCAGTTGCTTGTTCTCTACAAATGACCCTTTTCCACAATGTTTTGGCTATAACGCTATAGCTATGACAGTCTTATGGTGCTCAACTGCTTGTGCTCATAAATAGCTTCATTTTGGTATATAATATACCTGGACATACTGCTTTTTCTTGGCAAATGAAGTGCCCATAAAATTTGGTCTCAAACACTTTACATGAACCTTAATATACCACTCAAAGTTCGATGAGCGTCTAGTTTATAAGATTATGAAAAAGTTGTTCGTTTGAGCTGAACTTTGAACAAACATCCGATTTAGTAGACAAAGAGCTGACAAAGCACTGTTCAAAACGTAACATGGTTAAAACACTCCGATTGGGTAATAATTCTTGATAACAAGAAGTAGTGGGTAGATTCTTCTTCTTTAGAAAAAAAAGACTGATGTCTAAATTTCTCTTAGTTTAGGATATTGTTGCCATTGTAGTGGATGAAAAACAAGCATAGAAAGTATTTGAGCCTGTGCGTGATATTTCCAACCATTTGACATTTGCGTGAAATGCCATCATTTAACAACCTTGACTGCCTCGAAGTTTAATTCGAAGTTTGCCTGATTTTCCAAAGACACTTTTGGACCTTATCTTTCTATTTTCTGTGCAGATGCACAGGCTGGCCAGAGTCTTTGCTTGGCGCACATTTGACATTTTTGGAAATTTCACGCACAGACTCATTTCTTTTAAGAGTTTGTATAGACTTCTCCATTTGGAGCATGCTGCAGATTGGGGACCTTAATTAGCTTTGTCTAGCGGATAGATATTGGTGTCTACAACATGTCACACTAATATTCAAATTTTTCATGCAATGAGGCCTGTATTGACAACATAAAAATGATATCATGTTGTCTATTTTTAGAAACAATGAAATGCACATTCGTGATCTTAATAAGAACCACTTTCAGCCGAATTTCTATTATTTTAAAGGTTTCATAAATTTCAAGCAGTGAAAATAAATGAAACGCTCGTGTCTTAAAGTATCAATATTACCAGATTTCACATTTAGCACGGTAGGTATAAGACTTGTAAAAAAGTCAAAATTCCAAAGAATTTAGCCCATTCCGTGATTAAGAATGGGTTGTTGAATACGAACTAAATTCTAAATTCTTTATTCTTGGGAATAAGTGTGCTAAATTGATGCAAAATGTGTTGTTTAATACGGCTCTTAATCTCAGCTACCTCGCCAAGATAAATTCTCCCAACATCGACGTGATATCACTGATATTTTAGGAAACTGATATATTATTCTCTATGGATGTAAATACAGGCTTCGAACAACCGTGGAATAATTTTCTCCAAAATCCGGATTGAAGATACTGAAAGTTTCTTAATGGACATGGTCTTCAATTCAAAATAAATCAGAACCTAGACTATAGTCTTAGTATGAAGCATATCGATGATTCCTTTGATCCACGAAGGTAAAAGAAATCTGCAGTTTATTTACGATATATAAGTGCAGGTCCTTTGTTCACTAAAAGTGTATACCATCCACTCTATAATCCACTCTATAACTTAAGGTAGTGGACCCGTAATAGTTTTGCAACGTCTCGGAAGCAATGAGCTTTAACAGTATTAACCGAGGTTTCCTAATGATTTTCATCAGGAAATCTCGGTCAACATTGTGAAAGATTATGAGTTCCGAAATGTTGCGGAACATTTACGGGTCCACTACCTTAACCCCTGTCAAGGTTTAACTCAGATCCGAACAAAAATATTTTTGAGATCAACATAGGGCCTATCCATCAAAGAATTTCGTGAAAATTTCATATAAACTTGATTTGCCAAAGGCTGAAATGCAATCTTGCCATTTAACGTTCGCGTGACGTTGATGCGCTCCCTTTGAAGGCAACCACAATTGTGTTTTCCGTAGATGGATAACTGTTAAGTGTTCATACGTCCGTAATTCTCGTTCTTAGTAGACCGTTTCTGCTAACCCAAAAGAAATCTGCACGAAGTGTGCACTTTGCAGGTCAGTTAAGCAATCTTGAAAAGGACGGGTTATCTAGAATAGCGAAACGACCATTTGTGATTCGAGTTTGTCTCTGTCATACTACAGACTACTCCATAAATACACTCTTACTAGCACACAACAGTATCCGTGTTACAGTTGGCAATCCATGATTAATCTGATTAAATCGCATAAAGATGCCTCTTGAAGGCAAGTTAATCACAAGAGAGACCGACAACCTCATAATTCTGTTGGAAAAAATTTAAACACTCACTCAGTTTTCGGGACTTTTTTTCTCAACCCTGGGAGATATTGAGCTGATTTTTGGTATGTGAGTCTGCATCAATGAGTTACAAAACAAATTCGAGTTTGGTTCCGCCCCATTGATTTTTTTTGAAGATTCGGATGTTGGACTTAGAAATTACCAAGAAATGTCAGTTTTCCGGACTTTTTTTCTTAACCCTGGGAGATATACAGCTTATATTTGGTATGTGAGTCAGCATCAATGAGTTACAGAACAAGATCAAGTTTGGTTCCGGTCCATTGATTTTTTGAGGAAGATGCGGATGCTTGACTAAGAAATTACCACGAAATTTCAGTTTTCCGGACTTTTTTCTAAACCCTCAGAGATATAGAGCTGATATTTGGTAAGTGAGTCGGCATCAATAAATTACAGACCAAGTTCGAGTTTGGTTCCGGTCCATTGATTTTTGTGGAAGATACGGATGCTGGACTTAGAATTTACCAAGAAATTTTAGTTTTCCGGATTTCTTTAACCCTCAGAGATATAGAGCTCATTTTAAGAATGTGAGTCCGCATTAATGACTTTCAGAACAAGTTCGAATTTGGGTCCGGTCCTATGATTTTTTGCTGGCCTAAGAAATTACAAGGAAATTCCAGTTTTCCGGACCTTTTTTCTAAACCCTCAGAGATACTGAGCTGGTACATAAAATCTGATACAATTGTAATATTTTGGAGAGGTAGTTAACCCTTTACCACCCAAAAAAGATACCGCTCTTGGAATGTATATAAATGGGGTAGGGGACTTGGTATTGCCATGCAATACTTCAGAATGCTTGTTATCTGTTACTAGATGACTTGTTAAAAATTCGGTATTAAATTACCACTAACCCCTCTATATACTGAATGTGAGGACTCATTTATTTAACGTCGACACCCACACTATTTGCAGGGGGTCACCAGTATAATTGCGTAACGTCCTCATGATCGGCCAATCAATGCCATTTATTATTCAATATGTGGAACAAACCATAGAAATCTGACAATGCACACTGTTTGCTTTAATGAAATGGGTTTCAACAAACAAGCATTTTTTGTCTATAGGTAATGTTATAGGGACACTTGTAGAATGATTCGCATGTGCACGGATAGAAAAATATGGCCTGGATATGGCAGGGAAGGGTATGATTTATTCGAAATCATATTTTTTTAGATAATGTATATGACCTTTTGAGCGAAAAGGGGGAATTCTTGAAGCACTAAAAGTATCGACTCGATCAAAACTGCACAGGCTGACGCGAAAGTGCTTTCCACTGTATATTTTCTATTTAGTTAGAAAGGACAATCTACAAGATTATGTGCCAGTTCCGAAATTGTGTTCTGGGTGGCCTATTTTCGTGTGACGGGAACACTCACCGGTAAAAAAGTTTTAAGCGTGCTTTGATAAAACAAGAACTATGGCCTTAAGAATTCAGGATTTATATGTGATCAAATGTTTACGCCCGAAAAAACGCGAATTGCCGCCATTGTTACATAACAGAAAGACTTTAAGTTTTTGGGTTTTTTTCAAACAGAAATGGTGTAATAGAATGGTTTATTTTATTATATGCGATGTCTTTACGACGTGTCTACGGACTACGGTCTTCGTGCGCGCTTGTGATATGTTTTTTTTTTTTTCTTTTTTTTATTGTATTAACTTTTTTAAACAAAATACGTTTGGCAAAATATAAACCTATAACTTAATGTGCCGATGACAAAAAGGTGATGTTACGTAAGGCTTTGTTCGAAGATTCTTATCTGATTTGTATTTCATCCCGCTGGTGAAATAGAACCATCTGAGTAGTGCGTAAACGATCGACCAGGTTTTAAAGGAAACTCACCAATAAGTAGTGAGAACCTTCAACACTATTTGTGTCCGAGGTTATAAAATCTTTCTCATACACAACTCATTTTTTCTGAAAATTGAACTGGAGATTAAAGCTTAAGTTCTGTTTCAATACTTGTATAAATATATGAACATGAAATATATCATATCATTAAGTTATTATGAATAACAACTTATTGATATCATCTTTCATGTTAAGACATTAATTTAAATTCTAAGTATAAGAAAATTCTGAATAAAGAATGAAAAATTTTACAGTATCGGACCCTGGTGTGAGTCCCAGAGACCCCCATTGGATCAACGTAAGAAAAGAATTTAAGGCCAAGGTGATCATATTTATCCAATAAAGCTCTTCACCTTTAACCAAAGAAATGCTTGATATTACAAAAAACAAGGTTATTGGTAAAACAACACCATCAAACCAAATATAACCACTTCCCATTTAGGTAGGGACCCTTTTACATCAAATTTTGTCGACGCATGATTAAAACTTCGTTCGACTTTAGTCAGACTACACGGATTTCGCAGGCTGACAAGGAATGGATTTTTTTCTTTTAATTAAGAGATGAAGATAGTATTTATTGATTTCATGGGGGTATGAATCTAAAAACTTAATCAAACTGTATAAATACGCGAAGCGGATTCATACATCAGTGTGATTAGGTTTTTAGTTTCACTCCTCCATAAAATCAACAAGTATTCTCTTCATCTCTTTTAATTTGATATCAAGAAGCAACAACGTAAATATTTGTCGAAAAATAAACAGATTTCTAATGAAACATTTTTTTCTTTGGACGATTAAAAAAACCTGCGTACTCAGAATTGCTTTCATTGATAAATAAAACCGATTTTTCATCTAACCCGAATTTTTGTTGATCCATCTAAAGATAAATTATATGATTATGATGATCATTGTTACTCCCTGTAAAAGAGTTTTTGAAATGCTATCTACGGTTGAGCCGATGTCATTTTCTTTCGTTCGTTTTACGGAGTTCCCAAATGGTCCTTTTTAAGTGCTTGGTCACATAGTTTTCATCGTTGTAAGAAGCAGTGATTCAGGAAAAATATTTGATATAGCGTCAAATTCCAGAATTCATGTTTTGTTTACTCAATAAATCAATGTTTAACGAATTTGTCCCCATTGTTTTCATTGAATAGGTACCTTATCAATGTAGGGAAAAAACTATTGGTTAAAACATTGGCATTGATTAAAAGTGTCTGTTTCAAAGGTCGGGTTATGTCATAAACTAGCGTGCCGTTGCTAAAGGGTTACAAAAAGCTGACAGAAAATTACTATACGTCATACGAAATAGGGTAGTGTATAAATTATCGACCCTCGTCAGACTGCGCGATTTGACCGAGAAGCTCTCCGATCGTCTATTTAGATCTTATACTAGTAAGCATATTATAATTTGATGACAACACTGCATTTGGTTACTTAATTATAATATGCCCAGTTTTGATCGTTCATTGATTTCGTTTTACTCAAAGTCAGCCTAATGCATGTAAAGCCACGCAAACCCATCACTCGAGAATCCTCGGCGATTCTACGAAATATACCTCTGGAATAATACCTCTGGCACAGCCATGAAAGCGCCTAATATCGCCTCATGACGTCACAAACATAACCGAGGATGACGTTTCAAAAATAAAATAAACGTAAAGTTAAAATTGGGCATATTATAATTTGAATAATAATAAATGATTTACAGTGTTTTACTGCGTTTTGCTTTCAAATTATAACTTGCCAAAATGATCTCCATAGACGATCGGAAAACATTAAAGTAATATACGATTTTTCAAGCGTTTCAACACAGAAGTACCACCATGAGCCGAATTGCCCCCCCAAAAATGACCCAAAATTACTACACTTACGTCCGAGGTACTTTCAAGTTCACGGAAAAGTCCGAGTGATGTTCCGAATTTCCGTATTTTCCAGACAATAAGCCACACTGGCGTTAAGGCCGCAGCTGTGTTTTCTCACAATTAAGCCAATGAGAATAAACAGATAGGCTACACCGGTGTACAAGCCGCAGCCTAAATTATGGTATCTATACCCTTCAGATCTCTTTTGATTGTGTGACTTAAAGGCTGTACAATTTCACACTTGGTCACACCTTCGGCCCCATAACAATGAACAATAGAAAGTATTCAAAGATCGAGATGCGTTTTCACATCTTTTAAATAAATGACAGTCACAAAATGAGTGATATACCACAATTACACGACTCTTACCTTCAAATAATAACATTCTTATAATATTCTTTATTTAAAAAGGGCCCTTCGAGAATAACAAAATAGGTGTAAAGGCCGCACTGGCGTATAAGCCGCACCCAATTCATCTTTTTAACAGATAAGCAGCGGTCTCCCCGGAAAATACGCTATTTCTGCTGAGGTTTATTCCCTAGAATCCCCGAGGTTTCCGATTGAGATCAACGTTTGTTGTAATTTCACGGAAAAGTCAGAGAGATGTTCAGAATTTGGCGCAGCCATGATAGCGAGCGCGAGTACATTTCGCAAATGGGTACATGGTGTCACAATTTCAAAGTTCCCGTTTTAGTTGACGTCATGTGTGTAACATCAACGAAAACTTGGTTTTCCTGGGCATTTTAAAATTATTTATTAATTTTTTCATCAAATTACCATATGCCAAACAGATCTTCATAGATCTTAATTTCATTAGAAAATGTGCTTTTCCAGAATCCGAATCGCCTGAAAAAATTCCATACTTACTACACTCGTCCGAGGAATTTTCCAGTGAACGGATATGTTCGAGTGATTTTCCGAATGTCGTCGAACCATTCAGTCGCTATAAGATCTACATGTTAGTACGAAAATTGTGGACCATTGTTAGACTGGTTAAACTGTCAAGAATCGAAATTTGGTGAACTTGCTATCCGGCAGAGCCACCTACATAAAAACATGCCTAATTTAATGTCAGAAAATGATCCCAGTAAAAATCAGTGAGACAAAATCTCGAAAATCGGTCAAATATAAAACCCCACTTAGATCTATTTGTATTTGAAGCGATTTCGATTTTCAAAAACAAACTCCGGGACTAAATCTGATACCATTAAACTATGAAATTCTATCATAGTTCTCCATAGCTCGCCTGATAATACAAAAATGAACTGCTTGTATATAGTGCACTTTGGTAAGTAAAATGATGATCATTTACTGTTGACTTCCATTGCTTGTTTCTTGAGACCTTTCCCTAGGTGATTAAATCAATTTTTAGTATGTCCATTTTTGGGGGGGATAACAAGGCGCATGCAAGTGCACCTCCTTAATGCATGCGTACTCTTCATCCGTTATTGTAATATTCATGGGACGGCTTCTGGCATAATTAGGATGGACTTTAAAAAAGGTATATGACTCGTTACGCAAATGATGTAATTTGGAAATTCTTGTTAAAGACGACAAACTTTGTTCAAACCTTCCGATTGCGGTTGATTTTCACGAATCTAGAAAAGGACAGATGTGTTTGTTTTCGAAACTCTCTTTCAGTGTCATAGCCATGAAATGCCAATAGAATGTACAATAGAACTAATGAATTATTTTTATTTACAAATTGTTTTAAAATTGATTTTCATATATTTCTATATTTAAGAGGGGAAGAGTAAACTTTTGATAATAAAATGTTCTCTTAAACAAACAATATCGTAGATATATCAAATTAAAGGATAAAATTACGGTTTCCTCATATTGTCAATAACTGCTGAGCTAAAGTGTTTGAAATATTTCTAACTGTGTCGAGTTTGCTTAAAAAGGTTAATATAATTATAAGAAAAATAATAATAATAAGGATAATAATAATAATAATAATAATAATAATAATAATAATGATAAACCGATCATTAATATCATCATAAATATATTATTATTGTTGTTTTATTGTCGTTGTCGTCGTTGTTTGTGTTGGTGGTGATGGTGGTGGTGTCGTCCTCATTTTTTCTTTTATATTTTCAGTTGGACTTTCCGGATATAGAGGGTGACATAGAGGCTGAAAAAATACTGCGCATGCGCATGCTAAAAAAGAGCAGGCGACGTAAAGAGACATCAACCAGTCTGTTTGACGTTATAAAAATGAAACAAAAACAATTGCAAAATGGCGACACGTTATCATACGACGGTCAGCCTATTATGGAAACGGAATCAACCAATGTCACAGTTATCCCAAATGGAGATTTAAAACAAGAAAAGAAGGACAGAATAACGGACGGTATTGAGATCCAAAATAAAGTAAGTCTCGCAATAGAAACAACGGTTAGTCATACTAATCAAATTTCTAGGAATGAAAAAACAATCGCAAACGGAGAGATTATGAAAGAAAACATAAAAAACAATAATTTACAGGATAAAAGCATGCGAGAAAAGGAAAACGAATTGCAAACAAGTTTGACTGATAAACCAAAATCGCTCGACCAAACACATGGCGACAACAACTTTAAGCCAGTAAATGAGGATGAACATGTGAAGAAAGAATCAAATAATCATCACATGATTAGCAGCGAAAATCTAACCGGTGAAACGTTTACGAGTGGGATGCTTAATTTGTCTCAAAATGGAAATGATGCCGATGGGAAAGATGATAATTACAACATTGACAATCTAAGCGAAACCAATCTAAATGGAAAAGGAAATACCAATTCGGAAGAAGCACTCCAGAATTCGGAGTCCTTTGACATAGGTAATGAAATTACTAGATCTGAAGAAAGTAATGACAAAGATGACCCGATTACCGAAATTCAGGAGTATGTTATTCAGGAAGGGGATACAAAGTTAGTTTTATATAGACTTAAAACTAGAACATCTCTTATTCAGGATATAAATAATAAGAGCAACGATAAATCAAACGTTGAATTATTGGGAAATTCTTGTCAAGAAGTATCAACAATCACCTCAATTATTAAGGATTCTGATAAAAATCAATGTCAAGTAAACTGTAACAGTTCAACCTTAGATCAGCCATCTAATGATGGAGTAAATACGCGGATGTCGGATGACAGATCTAAGAGTCCCTATGCGGTTACTGGGTCGAATAACTGCATTAATAATTCAGTTACTGGGGATGTTGACATTAACCAAAGCAATCAGTCAGATTTACAACAAAGCAATAACTCTCAGCAAATAAGTGATTCAGAACAGAATGTTCTACTTAGTGCATCAACAAAACAAACGCATGGAAATAAGTTGGTTTCCCAGTCAAGCGAAGAGAATGTACCGAATGTGTCACAAGTAAACGAAAATGGAAGTCATTTATATACTGACAAAATATCACATCCATCGGGTGTCGGGACTAATGATATCAATATCGACCGGTGTAAATTAAGTCATAAAGATGCTGAATTAGTACCAGACAAAAGAGGCAATAATGATCAGGGATTTTATGACGTGAATTGTTCGAAATTAGAAACGATGGACATACAAGGGTCAAATGGTCGATCAGAGGAAGAGTTTGGTGACGATAATCAGACATCTTCTATCATGGATGATAAGATTACCGAAGGTGATATAAATTCTCGTGACGGATGTAGTGATAATGTGTCAACCAAAGGGGATAAAGAGGACGCTAATCAAAATTCTGTGATAAAACCAGTAAGTGATGATCAAAATGCTGAATCGAACAAAAGTGTACAGCTGTCGGAATCCAAGAAGCCAAAAAGATCATTGGGTAACGGGTTTTTAGTCTCGTCTGACGTCGAAAGTGACGATAATGATGACGTTGATAAAGAGAAAAAAGAAGACAAATCTAAAATTGGTAACGATCGGAGTTCCTCAAGCGAGAAGAAGAAAACGAAAGAAGTTGACCAAGGCAGCTTAGTCCAACCTTCAACGTCCGGTAGACAGTCAAAGGTATGGGTTTTGGACATCTCGACAAGCTGTAGTTACGAGGTTTTGGTCCCCTTACGACGATTTTGAAATCGTATATGTTGTCATAGGTACATTCGGGAAAGGCATTTGCTGGAATCCAGCAAGTAGTTCTTAGGCACAAGTTCATAGATAAAAATAAACAAATAAATTTCAATAAAAGTTTACGAAGACCAATATAAAACAGATTTTGAAAGCATCTTTATATCCGTTACTGGTCCCGGGTTCGATCGCCGACGTCGGCGATCATTCTTTCCGACTATTTGTCTCTCAACAATGGGTTGATAATCGTAGACCTATTTGAGGTCGAAGCTAGAAGCTATGAAAGGGTGTAATGCTTGTACTGGTGAGAGAAATACCGGGAATACATTGTTAGGTGCTCCAACCACCGCAATACAACTGAAAAAAATGTTGAAGGCGGTCATAGCCGTTATTGTCGTCTGTGTCATACAATTGATTTTTTATGCCCTTTTTTTCTCTATCGTTTGACCCTTTTCAAGAACATTAAAAAAAGATGCGATTTTACATTTTTATATAAAAAAAAACAAAAAACAAACAAACAAAAAAACAAGGTTGTCCACCCAAGTGGATTAAGCATATAAGAGTCAAGAAGAGAATTAGACTATATTATCCCTAGATTTATATATCTATTTAACAAATATTTATGTAAATTTTGCCCTCGAGATTTTCATTATTACAAAAGTATTATTTAGTTATTAAACTGACACACTGTGTTGATTCAACATGTAAAAACTCGCACTTTTTCATTCGTATTACAATTATTTTAAAGGGTATTGAAGTTCCATATTTAAATTCTTCTAAAATCTTTAGATGAATTATTAGTTTTTGTGAATCTAAATGTCAAGAATTACCTTTGAAATTATTTGATTTATAGATTCGTTTATTAAAATTGACTATACTAAATGGCTGAAAAATTATCACTTTTTAAGATAGTTCGCGAGGCAAATGAAATGTTCATAAACTTTTTATTTTCGCAATATTTTGTTCGAAATAGGATTGTTCATTTCAAATTTTGTCCCCTGTATTTTTAGTGTTTTAAAAATGCAAAGTTTTTATTCGTTTGCTTGTTTGTTTTAAATTTGAAGCATTATCAGAAAAAAAAACCTTTCCATTCTAAAATAAAGATTTCTTTAGTCTCTTAACATTCTCATTTCTTATTAAAACTGATCTAAGAAACATAGTTTACACTTTAATTTCTTGTTAAGTTTGATAAGATCTTCGAATCCATAAATGTGACCTTTGTACACGGAAAAAGGGGCCATCTCGGAACTCCGTAAAAATGAAATCGAGAAAAAGAGATTTGTTCAAGTCGAGGTCAACCGGTTGTCGCATTTCGAAAATTACAGCTATGTAGACTGATAATTCTAGATTCAGAAAATCAGAAAAAGAGAAAAGTTTCGATCCTAGTCAGACTGCGCAACGACGTGTTCTTTTTAGGGATCCGTCCAAAAGAAGGGGTAAATCCGTTTCTCTTTTAATTTAGATCAGTGTGATTCTTCGATAAACGGGAATGGATTAAGATAGCATACTCTTGTTTTGCAATTAAAAGTGAATGCTAAACCATTAGCATAACAATAATTGCGCAGTTATCCTAGACGATGATAAGTCGAAAATAAACGAGAATTCATACCGAATTTTTATTTGAACACATAATGTCCAAATGTTGTTATCAGAAAGAAATAAAGTACTTGATGAGGTGCTTTTTTAAGTGTCCATCATTACTATACTTGTGAAATACTCTATGATACGGGTCCCTGTGCGGCGAAAATTTTGTAAAAGTCGAAATTAGTACTTTTAACATTTGTCTAGGGATAGGGGTATCATCGTGGGTTAATCCCATTATAAGTGGATCACAGGTAAACAAAATAGATCATGATATTATGTACATAAAACGATTATCATATTGATCGACTTTCACTAAAAGTATCTATCAATAGTCTGTTGTTTGATATAGATCGATAGTTTTATTGTCAAAAAATGTGGTTTTGATTAAAGCAAAGTTAGTGTGTTTTTCATAAAAAAAGTTTCTGGATTAATATGGTGACCTAGGGTAATAAATTAGGTATTTGTTTATTAATCATAGTTATCAATTATAAAGATTGTCAATTTTGATATCTTGAATTTTGACAAGAAAGTTTCAATAATATTCAATTGCACCTGACAAAAAATTTCTTCTATTTTTTTTTTCCATATAAAATCGCGGTGAAAAATAAACCGTTTTCAAATGAATAAGAACATCAAATGTTTGATTTTTATATATATAATAGTACATCGCTTTGCACGTTTGATCACGTGCAAAGCAGGGCACCATTTTTTAAAAAAAATACCTTGAACGTTAAATGTATTCTAAATGCAGGGATGAATTTATGTTAAGGTTCATGTAAAGTGTTTGAGACCCAATTTTAAGGGCACTTCATTAGCCAAGAAAAAGCAGTATGTATCAAAATGAAGCTATTCACGAGCACAAGCAGTTTAGCAACATGAGACCGCCATAGCTATAGCGGTATAGCCAAATTATTGTGGAAAAGGGTATTTTTATACAGAACAAACAACTGCATGACGGTTGGAAAAAATTGCCTTATAGTTTAACAAATAAAAGAGTACAGTCTAAAGTACTATCCAGGTACTACTACAACCTTAGATATAAAACTCAGCATCAAAAGGCTCTTTTGAAACAATCGGTTTCCATTTATTTTGTCAACATACATGTCAAACCGGCTTGGTCCGTTTAAAAAAAAAGTAAGATATGGTGCAACATCACACGATAATATTGTGAAATATTTTCTGCGAATTATTTCAAATTACAGTTTATTTGAATTCAATGATCTACAAGCATTTTAATTGGTTTTAATGCTTGACTGACGGTATAATATAGTCTTAAAATTAAATTTCAGATGTGTCCATCAATTTTCGTGTATTCTGGTTAAATGAAACTTTAAGTCCTCAATGAAAACAATTTAAGGACGCAGCTTACATGTGTGTTTGCGCACAAAAAGGTCTAGAAATATGTCTTTCCCATTTTTGAGAAATGTTAACATTTTGACTTAATGGTATATAGATATTAGGAAATGGCGTTTTATTTATTTCATTGAGGTGTGAAACATAAAATAACTGCTTGAGTTTCATAACTCCACGAAAGAACATAAAAACATTTTCTTCTCTTGAATATATTCATTCAAAATCATTTAACCCTTTCCTGTATAATCCCTGTTTTTTACGTGCCCATGATTTTATGATTAAAAAAACATTATGTAAAAAGAAGAAATTGCTAAAAAACAATTTCTTCTTTTCCCACACTATTTTCTAACCTACCGAATGGTTATTTTTCAAATTAAATCCACTATAAATTTTCATCTAGAAAACCATTGAATTTGGACAGGTCTAAAATTTTGTAAAACAGGAAAGGGTTTAAACCTACAAAACCAACGTGATAAGAATAATCAGTCATGACAGTACTAAATTGTTTTTCTCACTTCTCCGAAAAGAGAAAATAATCCGGATAATGTCACATTTCTGTCGCCTTAGAAAGATGGCATAAGGGATCAAAATTTAACTTGATTTTACTGTCTTTTCGAGACATCGAAAACATTTGTGTACGTACACCTTATGATCACAAAAACCACTCGAGATACCAGTCTTTTCGAATAGCAATAGACGGACAAAGGGAGACAAGATAACTACCCCCCCCCCCCCCCCAGCCCCACCCTGCGTACAGTATGACAAAACGATGCTAACTGTTTGCAAATTATACCCAACTTTGCACGCAAGTTCATGCACAAAGCGGGGAATTACTCGCAAACGGTTTGCGCTGTCTTGTCATTCTGAACATAGGGTCGGTCTGTCCGAATTCAAGCGGAAAGTAACATGATTTAGATTTCCTTTTTGGTGATACATATCACAATCTTGACCACTTTTTTTTAACCAAACTTACTGTCGAATTTGTAATAGACATATCTTAAATAAATGTGACCTGACGCAAAGGCGGTACTAGGATTTTAAAGTTTATACGCACTCAGAAAGCGACCAAGATAGATTATAGAGGATAAAGGCGACGAAAGATGAATGTCCTCTATCCGCTCCCCTTTTTTATGATTTGGGCGTTGGTGAACAATCAAAACATCGTAGATACAGCTTGAAAAAGCTGTAGTTTCGATGTTATGATCAATTATCAAAGACATCATTCGAAAGAGGATTTATTTCTATTACGCAATTTCGTATTTTGCGTAATGGTAGTTACGCCCTTGCTGACGCAGTTTAGAAATAGTAAGGTATAATGGTCATTCTAGATTCAACACATGCGAAAAGCAAAAACAGCGCCATGGTCAACCTGTCCGATGCGCGCAGTCTGATCCGATTCGACTTTTAAATGCATAACCCAATATCTATCAAGATTTGTCAACAAAGATTGAACAGGATAGGAGATATCAGTCTATGAAAGTCAATAAGTTATTGAGCTTTGGGTGAATTTAGCGTTAGAAATTGTAACTCGAGATTGATATGTATCAGATTTCTAAATTCAAATTGATTTGACTGTTAAAATCGAATGAATTATTTAAAAGCATCAATTTACGACACTCGGTTTAAACACCATAATAATCGATAATAATGATAACGTAAAAATGTTTAAATAAATTACAAAAAAAGCAAGTATCCACATCTTAAACTAGAAATGATTGTTTCGTGTGTTTAATGCCACAAAGAAAAAATAAGGAAAATGAAAAAATAAAAATAAATTCGCGTAAAAATGATTACAATAAGCCTGTTTTATCAATTAATCGCAAAGAGAACGAAATAAGTCATTGGGTTTCATTAATTCGCCATGAAAGTAATCTCTTTTTATGCTATCCAACCGCCAATATTTTCCGACGAATATCAGTGACAAATAGGCCAATTGGCGAAAATAGTTTTTTAAAGCCAGATATTCAGAAATTTTGCCTAGCGTTCAGAAACCAAAAATTTTGCAAAATAACTATTTTAGCAGTGTCTATCAACACATTTTTGCACATTCTGAAAGGCTGGGAAATTATCTCTTATGTCAACGAAAATAGTGATTACAGAATGACAAATGTAGGTCGTCAAACGAACAATGACTATCCGGGTATTAAGTAAAGTGCTAGTCGCGAGCGCCGTCTAGGGTAGATACTCTTGGTTGATTCTGAATTTCTGAATCTATCTTCTTTTTTCACTTAACAATAAGTTGACATCTACAGAACCTAAGCTCTTTTTCAAACATTTTCCTTCTTTGGTTACAATATATTTCTTGCAGGTCATGCATGTATTGTCGCGTACGAAAACAAATTTTTCAGCCTGGTACATTAAGTACTGCTTGTAATTTCATAAAAATATATTTTTTAATTGTTATGTATCAGATTTTTTTTAAAAATAACAAAGAAAATAAGAGGATTGTTCAAATAACATCGGGATTTCTATAATAAATGATTTAATATTGATTTTTGCCACCGTTTCCAAATTCTGAACATGTCTACCATTTTATCCAGACAATCAGTCTGATTAATTCATTCAGTAAATTTGGTCAAGAGTTTGGCCTTTTAGAGTAACCAGATACCGTGATTATAAAATGCTCAGTTGATGATTTTCTTTGAGATCGAAGCTTAATCCTTTTGAAAAACTATAATAAATGTATGAACTAAGAAGATAAAATAAATAAATTGCTACAAACAACAACTCATTCAATATTATGTTATGTTCATACATTTATTTACATTCAAAATTTGAGAAATTCTCAGTTGAGCACGAAAAAAGTTTTAAAATTTCTCCCTGAGAAGTTTTTTTCAAAGATGTGACCGCGACATCGTCCCATTCGACCAAACAAACCCTGCGTTTAGGATCACAAAACGGTGAAAACGGTTAGCAAATCATATTCCCCTTTGCAGGCAAGTGCACGTGCAAACGGGGTATAATTTGCAAACAGTTTGGATCGTTTTGTCACTCTGAACGCAGGGCTGGTTTTCAAAAATCTTTGGAAAGGCTTTCGTTTATACCCGACTACCAGGCCAAATATATAGCTTCCGCAGTGTCTATGTGTCCAGGTTTCCAAAGTTTTGAATCACTTAGTGGTTTTTTTTTTTTTACCCAGTATGACCGAATTTCGAACATTTCTGAACCAAGGAAAATATTCGGACCGGCAAGTTTAGTTGGTCTAAAAAAATGCACTCTATGATATCCCCATTTTTTTAAAAATGAATTTACGCAAAACGTGGTGATTATTCGAAATTAAGCAAGTAAAAAAACAAGTTGCTGCAATATGTGTGAAAACGCACTTTCGTAAGTAGATACATGCATGCTTTTTTTCAACACCGAGTCGCACAGCGGTTTGGAAAGTAATTTATCTTATAACTATACACATACCCGTGTGATAACAACCCGTATGATATTTTTTATGATATCACTTAGTTATTTTTAGAAAAAAGAAATAGTGCGGTTATTTTTAGAAATTCGTATTTCAATTAGAAACATCGTCGAAAACAATACAAATAGAGGTTATAAGATAAATATAATACATACTTAGTGTAATGTATGAAAAAATATCTAACTCGGCTGTAAGAATTGATGATTGTCTCGGCATAGCCTCGACAATGATCAATTCTCCCAACCTCGTTTGATATTTTTTCAAATACAAAACACCAAGTATGTATTAAATATAACAATCCCGATTCTGGTCAATATCATGTCCTGGAATTTAAATATCATTCATGAATTATTGAAATCTATTCCCAGTCGTATATTTCAACTGTAAAATCGAAGCCTTTCATTGAAAGAGGTCAGTGATCGTTATTTCGAATCGCTTTGAATTTCATGACAACTTATGCATAATATATACGCCATTAAAATGTATACTTTCATCTCTATGAATCATAATTTATAATATAATCGTACATTCACTGTTTAAAATGCTTACCCTGAACCAATATGAAGGAACAACCTCTGACTACTTCAGAAGTCATCCAAAGAGCGTTCAGGATGAAAGAGCATTTCTTTAATGCTTTTCGGTGATTTATCGAGAAATAACGGTAGATTATCACTTGATAAACTCACCGCAAAAGCAGTGAGATTATCAAAAACTTATACCCTGATTTTGAGCATTTCATCCTATCTGACGTCATCCATGCGGGGCGAAATAAGTGACGTCACAATGAACGTTGCATAGCAATCACTCACAAAATGACGCGCTTTACAAAAATATGTCCTAGAAATTTCACATTTTGTCTCATTTTTGCATTAACCCTTTGCTGTTTAATCCCTGCTTTTTACGTGGTTTTAATTTTATGATTGAGAAAACGTTGTGAAAAAAGAAGAAATTGCTTCTGACAAGCAATTTTTTCTTTTTCAACACTGTTTTCTACCCTACAGAATGGTTATTTTTCAAATTAAGTCCACTTTAAATTTTCGTCTGCAAAACCTTTGAATTTGGACAGGTCCAAAATTTTGTAAAACAGGAAAGGGTTAAAGAAATAGAATAATCGTTTATTTTTCGTGTAAGATTGATTAATATTTCATTTCGTGAAAAAAAAAAGTTATATTTTCACTCGTGGCTCTGAAATATAGATCGATCTTACACTGAAACAAACGATTATCCTCTCTTTCATTTGCGCAAAATTGAAATTTTGAATGCCTTCATCTGTACAGAAAAATGATAATTCATGTATGCAAATTATTGAGTTTTATGTTTCAAAGCAATTATTCTGCGATTACAAAAATTAGCAGATAACAATGCAACCCATAGCCTTTGCAATCTTAGACATAACATAGCATTCATTTTCATATACATAAGGCCACCGACCCAACATACAAAATTATTGCATTCATAGAAAAATATGATAATATATAAGAGTGACAAATATTTTTCATTACAGTAGATTAGTTTGGTTTGTTTCATTATAAAGGTAAACTGTTTTTATGAAAAATACAACAAAATTAGGGTCAAGGAGAAAAGTAAAAAAATGTATCCATTCATTATATCAGTATTATGATATGACCGACGTCTCGGGAGTGAAATAACACTGTTGAATATTTTTGATATAACACGGATGTTATTACACTAGTAGAATAACTATGCAAATGAGCTAAGAACGAAGAACAACGTTATATTTTTATAGGAAAATGACGTCATAATGAATCTGCTGACGTCATTTTGCAAACGGCGTTATATGTTTCGCGGAATAATATAAATCGATTAATTCCGTAATTTTCTCGTTTTATCACCGAAATTCGGGTCATATCATGAAAAGAATATAAAATTTGTGCTCATAAAATACCGAATTTATTAAACTTGTCATCTAAAACAGAGAAAAAATCGGCGCAGCCTCGTTTTTATCAGTTCATAGATGACTCGTTTAATAAATTCGGTATTCCACGACCACTCATTCAATATCCTCTATATAGGCCTACCTTTCACATCCATGATTTCACCTGGTTTTTAAATGATTTATCTTATTTATAAAGCCATTGGTCGACGGTTGGACACCGAAAACCCACAGTTACAGCTTGAATATAGCTACAGTTACTAGGTTTTTGTCGCCAAAATACGAGACATGAATTTTATCTATATGATATCCTTTAAAAATTCCTACGATGCTAAAAGGAATTTAGATCTACTAGAAAATAGGCGATCCGGATTATATTAAGTTGTCGTTTTGTGTTGACATAATTCGACAAAAAGAATATTTAGTTCGAGGGTGCAACCGTTGTGAAGGGAAATAAAGTATACGAATATTTTCATTTGACGGGCATATTAGAAAGAAATGAAATTCATCTTCTACAACTCTCAGGTTTAGCTCGGCGCATAGGGGGGGGGGGGGGGGGGGGGGGGGGCGCAGTATGTTAATTCTCTGTCGATGTTCAATTTGTCGGCCTTTCTCTATTATTAAATCATGACAGGAGCATCTAAAGCTGGAAAGCGCTTTTTTTAGTTTGTAACCTATATCTAAGGACAAGTACTGTTCGACAGTTAAAAGAGACTTATATTGTTTATAATAAAATGATTTTGATGAAGCATGTATATCACTCGTAAGTTTTTGAGAGAAGCAGTCTGCCAATCGTTGTTTAAATTGTTTAAATGATAAATAAGTTTTCGTCACCGACATCTTTTACAATCCAAACATATCCAAAACCATAAGTGAACAATAGTTGTTTTACTTTTGTCACCCATGTCTGTCTTCCCGCTTCATCTAATTGATACAATTAAAGGTAGCATTGTTTGGGATATCTTTAAATATCTAGAAGTAAATGTATTTAGAAAATGTATGTTTCGTAATTAACTATAAAGCAGTACTGCATACAAGGTGAAAACTTTCGCGAAACGTTAGGAAAACTGTACACTGCTTTGCACGTATTCCCACCTGATACATATAAAAATTGAGCAAACGGTTAATTTCTATTCATTTTATCATTATTATCTTATTATTATTATTATTTCTGAACGCGGGACAAATTACTTTGTAAAGAACAACATCTCGAACGCACCTAATCTCGTGCTCATTTATGGTCTTGAAAACCAGAAGACGTTTGGCATTTTGAATTGTTATGATAACTCTATCGACCATTGCCCTTCTTAGAACAAACAAGGTCTAAACTACATCCTGTTATTCTTCCAGGAGAGTGACACGGGTAGAAACAAGTTTAAATCGGCGGCTGGACAGGTTTTGATTGCTGCAAGAATACGACAATCATATGATGAAGAGCGAAATAGACGAGCCAGCTATGTCAAAGAAATAGGTGACACCAGGAAAGCGTTGCGGGACTTATACAGGAAGCTGAAAAACGGCGAAGATTTTGTAATGGATAAAAACATGGACACTAGTGATAAACAGGTTGAAAAGGAGATGGAGGTTACGAATAAGGACGATACTGAAAAGACAAACGAAACAGTTTATAATGAACAATCTAACAATGTTGAAGAAAATTTAGAACAACCAAGTGTTAATGATGAAGAAAAAGAAAGTTTTACTTCGGAAGATGAGACAGATGTTAGTGAATCACACAATGAAAGTATTAAAACAGTCAAAGATGATCTGAAATCAGATAGTTGTGTTTCTTCTAACAGCTCTACTAAAGGGAAGAAATACAATGTTGACAAGAAGGTTGACAATGAATGGGATCCAAATCACCCCCTTTATGAACAAATCAAAAATGGATTTAAAAGTCATTACATGAAACATGATACAAGAGGAGTAAATAATGCTCTAAAAAGCTTAAGAGGTGATTATTTTGATACATCTCGGGTGTCAGCGAATAATGAATACATTAAGGAGGCAAGGAGACTATATCCTAGAGGGTTTCGAGACACGCATAAAACCACAAAGAAATCACATGGGAAATTAAAACATAATTCGATTCTCAGTGAAAATGAAATTATGCATCAAAATGGTTCAATAAAAGGGAACTCGGCTAATGAACTTGAACGGGAAGCAACCGTAGTTGGTCGTACGAACACGCGAAGAAACCTAAAAGATAAAAATGTGAAGACTAATGAATCAAAAACCGTAAAGCGAAAGACAAAATCGGACAATAAAGAAAACACCAGCGTATTAGAGACCTCGGTTACATCAACTCCTAGTGAGAAAGTAGTTCCTCGTTTAAAACCAAAGGTAAAACCGAGTATGGACGCTGATGATGAAAAGTTAAGAAAAGAGAGAAAAAGTGTAGAGAAATACCAGCGATTGGTAAACAAAACACCCGATCTTCCTAAATTCCGAAACACGGATGCGGTAAGTCAAGCAAAGATCACGCCGTCAAACCGTCGCAGGACTACAAAGGGTAATGCAAAAATACCGCAAGCTAAATTTTCGTCATACCAGAATGGAGATGTCCAAAAGTACAACAACAACAGTGACGATGAGGAGTTAGACGTTAACGGCGAACTAGAATCAGTACCAGTAACAACTAGAGAGAGTGTGAAAGATAAACTCGCAAGACGAGCTAGTGAGAGGTCCATGTGTATGGATACACGCTCTGATGATGTCCCAATTACTCAGGCTGTAGAAATAGTTCGCTCTAGACAGAAGTTCTATAATGATGACGGAGAAATTCAGGTAATTAGACTGTTCCTATAATTAGTCTTATTATGTTTTTTTTTTTTTTTTTTTTTTTTTTTTTTTCAATTGCAATTGACCATTTTCTTGTATTAGACGACGTTTTTAAGTGCGCATTCTGTAAGTGGAACAGGCGTAAATAGGAAAGAAAGCAATACTTGCAAAGTATGATATTAAGGAGTTGATTTCTTCATTCTCTTTTTGGTAAATGACAGTATATTTTTCTTTAAGCACAGAAATATACGTTTGGCTGGTTATAACACTGAGCTTATCTAAGTCAAGATAATTACATATGTATACATGTTTGGGAAACTTTTTTTTATATTTAACTTTGTATTTCAGCATTTGTACACTATGATTCTTGATATGCTAATTTCAGTCGACCAAAACCTTGGAACATCTACGAAGCCCACAATATAAGGGTAATAAGGGCACACATGTATATCAAGTTTATGCACATCAGAATAGCTTTTAATCTTCATCACGCTCATCTATCACTTAGAAAAAATGGTATTAAGTCGGTATTGTTCAGATATAGACGGAAAAGTTACAAAATATTAATGAGTTTCAAAGTTGGCGTGCTTTGAAAAAAATCATCAGTATTGTAAAAAGTTTCATTCAATTTTCTGTTTCGTGCTCAGTATTAACATTTTATCAATCGTGTTCATTAATTCCTTTTTCGCGAAAAGTAGATCTAACTGTTAAGGTAGTGGACCCGTAATAGTTCCGCAACATTTCAGACCCCATATTCTTTCACAATGTTAACTGAGGTTTCCAAATGAAAAACATTTGGTAACCTCGGTTAACACTGTTAAAGTTCATTACTTCTGAGATGTTGCAAAACTATAACGGGTCCACTACCTTAATAAATCGAGTTTGTATCTGAACGAGAACCGTTTTGTATAAGCACTGTTATCAATTTGTTGTGGAAAAAAGAGCAAAAATATGCGTCAACCAGACTAAATCAATTTTTGTCCAATTTTCAATGGGGCATCTGATTGGCCGACGTTTCATTCATTCTTAAATTCATGTATGTCTCGTCCTATCAGAGCCCTCGTTATGATAGATACTGAACTTTTAACTCAGACTTGTGTCTAGACCCTGTGACCGTCTTCGACTACTATAGACAAGCAATTTTAAGTGAGTGGTCAAAGATCAATTCTACATTGAAAGTGATTGGAAATAACGGTTTCTCTAACCCCAATCTTGTTTGCGGATCTTTTAGTCCCGGCATTTTTTCCTTAAATATCTGACCCGTCATTCGAAAAAGGACCATCTGCAAACTCAGTAAAACAAGTATTTGTAAACGAGATTTGATCTATTAGATGTCAGACAGATTTTGCACTACAGAATGAATTTCATTGCTCTATCTAGAATCAGAAAATCAGCCAAATGTGAAAGCTTTTTTACCTTTGTCATCTTCACAGTCTGACTAGGGCCAACCTTTTTTACGCACTACCCAGGTGGTTCTTTTTTGTCTGGTGGGTCGCATATGAGCATGTGGGTGACATTTCAACAATTTCACATGCTCGTGAAGTAGAAACATTGAGCGGTCTAGACAATCACACAGTAATGTTACAAGATTACCTGACTATCTAAAGCTACTTTGAGACCAAATCTATCTACAAATTACACAGTAAAGACCCTGGTCAGACTGTGCGAATGCACAGACTGGCCAGCCTCTTTGCTTCGCGCACATTTGAAATTGTTGGAATTGTCAAGCACAGGCTCATATCATAGCTGCGGTAAATCCTTATTATCCATTCAACCATTCAAACCATTTTTGGAAACAGAGATTATTTGGCTAATACTGAATGTTTACCACCCGACAACTGTGAACATTCACTATGTTTGTATGAGATACTTTGGCGAATAGAATTTAGCTTAAACGTGGTTATAACGTTAGACAATTTTAAAGTGGACTTCCTTTTTCATTACGAGAGGATGCTTTTATAAAAATATAAAGCTTACTGCAAATATATTGTAGAGACATTCTTAATATAGACACTTACAATATATTTGAAGTGCCCTCATCGAGTTGTCAATTAGAATGGTTGATGAATACGACCCTTAAGCATATTCAACTGCATGCTGGCACCAAATATCTTGTTGCTTTTATAAGGCATGTAAATCGAGAAGGGACATAACGGAAAGTTCTCGAAACATAAACTTGATAAAGATTTTAGCTTGCATAAGTCAACCAAGGAACGACCTTTTTTTGCATATGTACTTTCCGAACAGTCCCTTTTCACATTGCAGGTCAGATAGATGTATTACGGGCATAAGTACTCAATTATCAATAAAATTTTATTAGATCCGTGAATTAATCAATTAAAAATTAAGCTTATATTACATTATGCATGTTATTTTTTTAACGTATCAATGACTCAATTCTGATGCATGCCGCACTGCACAATTAAATGCTCTTTCCATCACTAGGCATCAAAATTAATGTCTGGGACCGTCACATCGAGGTCAAATGAGTAAAACATACCTGATTATCATCCGGCACGGATTTACATAATAATGTTCCCCATCGAAAGATCTTCGGCATGTCGTTTAACATGGTCCGTATCTACGACCAGCCGTATGCAAACAGAACTTTACTAACTGAAATTCTTTTCAAAACACATTAAATATATGACATTATGGTAAATATTATACTTATTCATCCACTGATGCCACTGACAAGACAGGGTTATTGTATCAATTTCAAGATTGATCAATTGTTCATGTTTCAAACCACAACAAAGCACGTCATTTTAGGACATTTGTGTTGACTTTGTCATATCTGCATAACATTTTTTTTAAATATGTCTGAATCTTATTCGTCAATTGAAATTATATTTATCTACAAGAATGTGATTTATCTTATAACTATACAAATATTCGTGTGATAACATCCCATATAACATTATTATATTATCACATGGATATTTTCAGAACAATGATATAATGTGGTTATTTTTAGAAACTTGCATTTCTGTTCGAAACATCGACGAAAACAAGGCGAATAGAGGTTATAAGATTAATATAATTTGTACTTAGTGTATCGTGTGAAAAATATCTAACTCGGTTGTGTGAATAGTTAATTGTCTCGACAGAGCCTCGACAATTATCAATTTCCCCAACCCTGTTACGTATTTTCTTCCGATACAAAACACTAAGTACGTATTATATATTTATTACAGACGTATCGTATCGGTCAAACAGTACAAGTATTTTGTAAGTGTAGGAACATATCTATACATTACATAAGGTGGCGGCCGAGTCTTCTCTTATATCCAAAACAATACTAGACTCTAATACTAACAACGGATTTGTCCGTGTCCATTTGAAATAATTCCTTAACAAACTGTAAATCGTTGTATACATGTAGTTAAAGTTGCTTTTCTTGATGTATCTTGGTCTGTCTATGTCTTTTGTCTGGTGATGGGTTTATCTTGATGTCTGTGTGTGTCGCACTATGGTGTTAATTCAGTTGAGTTCGTATATATGTATTTGTTATTGATATATCATTGTACATTTTGCAATAAATATAGATTTCAAAAAAAAAAAATTGAAAGCAATAGTCGCACGTCGAAAAGCTTATCTATAATAGTTAAAACCTTATACACTTCTTTCGGAATATTATACAGTACTATACTTCACAAGAATCAAATATTGTTTTATTTCTTAGGCCCCACTTGAGAAAGAAGTGTCGAGATAATTGCGTTGGTTTTGAAAATGAACGTGTGTGTGACATTTCCAATAATTTCTTAAGTGTACTACTATAAGACTCGGACCAGACTGTGCTTCCAGCCTGACCAGTCTACAGAATCAAATTGTATTAGTCAACATTATTTGGACAAGAAAGCGAGGCGTGAAACGCTAAAATCATTGCTTAAATATTCTCGGACTATTTCACTCTATGAAAATATACTGAGTTCCAAAAAAGTGTACACGTTCACCTTTTGCATTTCATTTTTTTTTTTTTTTTTTTTTTTTTTTTAACAATTTGAAGGAACTTCAGCTAGTAAAATTGATATCTCAACTTAAGATTATACCTTATTGGGATTAAATTTGGAATCAGAATTAGATAAATTATCTGATACTTCATACCCACAGTCAGAACGTATGGTGTTAAGATGATTTTTTTAAAAATGCACTGCGCAAGGTAGGAATTAGTACATTTTTGGGATTTTCCTGGGCAAAGTAGAATTTCTCAATTCCTATTATGCGCAGGACAATTTCGGAATTGTGCCGATTCTTGCTTTGGGCCGAATATGATTACAAAGCTCTTACCCTACCAAAATTCGATTTGACAATAAGGAGTAATCTAAAGTACGACATCAATTTCACTCCCTACATTCACATCAACTTTGTAATAATCAAGGGGAAAGCACACTTTCTTTTAGAACGGGGTATATAAAATGAGAGGTGGAAATTCTGGTTTAGAAATAAGAATACATGTACTTGTACTATCCATCTAGAGAAAAGAAACGGGAACCCTTGGCGATTGGCGATTCTACGGAATAGACCTCGGGAATAATAAGGGAGCAGCCATGAAATAGCGTCATTTCGCACATTGGTTTCTACGACTTTACAAGCAACAAGATGACGTCGAGAAAAAAACAAATTAAATCTGGGCATATCATAATTTGAGTATGTGCGTGACATTTCCGACAATTTGAAATGTTAGTGAGAGGCGAACATTAAGTAGTGTAGACAGCCACATACTGTAGATATAAAGTAACCTGAAGGTCTATCTACCAAACGCAGAGTAAAGACTCTGGTCAGACTGTGCGGATTCACAGGCTGGTCAGATTTTTGCTTTGCACATTTTTTCAAATTGTTGAAAATCTCACGCACAAGCTCATTTGATAACAAAACGCAGTTTAACGCTGCGTTTTGTTATCAAATTATAACATGCCCAAAAGATATCTATATACGATCGAAGAGCATAATAGAAATGTGTTTTTCTTTGCCAAAATACGACATAACCAGATGCTGAATCGCCTAAAAATTACCCAAAATCACTTCGCTTAAGACAGAGGTACTTTCCAGTTTACGGAAAAAAATCCTAGCGGTACTTCAAATAGACTTGCCCTACTGTCGTCTATTAACAAGCTATATAAATAGTTGACAAGAGATACCAGTCTGTTTCAATTGGCGAAAATAAAGGTCCTAGTCAGATGCTAATTTACAACGAAGCCGTTCTCTTTGTTCTCGCAAATGCATACAGTGTGTTTCGTAATATCTGTCCTTATTCTAAAACATTATGATTCTGATATAAATAGTCAGATTACTTATGTAAATATTCATCTGTATATAAGACAAAATGAAATTTTAATTGAAATATAATTTGTCTTAGTGCCTACGATGGTGTTCACCCTGTTTGACGTTTGTGATTTTCTACATGACGACAATTCAAGGCAATAACGACGTTAGATCTTTATCTTGTATTATCAATAGTATTGATATTTGTTATGTCTTCTGGCAAATAAATTGGCTAGTTCTCTCTAAGACTCTCTAAAATTCTTCTGTTTTTTTGCTGGTAAATGGCTGTATAACCTATATTCTTAAAAGTTATTCCTCATAAGGTCAAATAGATTCGGTCCAGGCAATTGTGGTAGGCATGCCTATTCAGTCTTGAGACTGAAAGTCCATCGCACATATGTGAACATGTTGGGATCAACATTAAGTGCTACTAGTAGCTGATTGAATTTGAAAAATGCGATTTCACTAATACATAGAAAGCATATATTTTCAGTAAGACAGAAATACTTTTGCAAAATGCTTAAGCTGGCTTTAGAATGCTGGACAATCTTAAGAAATTTCATCTCTTTCAAGACTGATAAGAAATGTCTCTGATCTGGGCCTATTTGACCTTTTGGGGTACCTTGAAAAATAACATGGTATACACGGATTGGCAGAGCAACTGTAGATTTTATTATTGCGATCAAGAGAGAGAAATAGCTACTCCCTTTGTTAGGAGACGCGATGAATTGATAATTCAAGATTAAGACCTAACGTCATAATGGTGAAAAATTGTAAAAAATTGTAAAACACCAAATAGAGTGGACACCATCATAACAAATCATAAATCAGTCAAAATTATACTTTGTCTGCTATTCAGATGAAAATTTTCATAAGTCATCTGACTTTTTATATCAGAACCGTAATGGTTTAGAATAAGGACATATATTATGAAACACCCTGTATGTTGGGTTATTTCATAGGAGTGGGAAGTTTTTTTCGTTCACTGGTGTAGGCTTATCGGTGTATTTCCTCCTTTTGAATTTTGAATTAAATTTTACTCTTAACTTTGTTCGGCTTAAAATACATAAAATGTTTGTATCTATAATGTACCGTACTTTGGAATATTTTCGTCACGTATAATTTTCGCCACACGTTAACCAAGAATTTTTCGAACGAGTTTGCTTTTAATTTGACGTAGTTAATGCGCATAACAAATATTTTTCAAATATTGTTTTCGTTTTATTTTCAGACAAAGCAAAGAGGGCATAGAGTCTATAAACTTTTCCAAGAAATCCAAATGATTCGCAAGAGCGCAGATGGGGCAATAAACTCCGCCCCCTTGGTAATGGAATCCCCGGATGTTGGTGGGTCGCCGCCATTTTTAATGATGGACTATGACTTTTCTACCATATTATCACACAGGACTGATACCGACCTCCACAAATTTCTATATGGTTCATTTGACTATGGCACGTGTTTTAAGTCAAGGTCCCTGCATCCATATTCAAGGAGACGAGATAAGGCTTGGAATGATTTGAAACAAAAGCTTGAAAATAGAATTATTTTCAACCTAAAAGAAGCCGGAATTTAGCAATATTGAGCTCTCAAAACGATGCCTATTGATTCTGTCTAAATTTATCATTATTATGATATTGTGATCAATGCGAGTTACTTTACTAGTCAGATATCTACGCATTTATAGTTTCCAAATTTCCTCTCATAATAGCGCCCTCCCTAACAGTAGCACCCCTATTTTTTTTTTACTAAGAAACCCCTATTCAAATGCCTAAATCTTAAGAACTCTTTGAGACTTCTTCTCTATTTTGAGATGAATTTCCTCTAATAATCGTTTACAGGAAGTTCACTTCAAATTAAAGGGAAATGTGCCTAAAAACATCAATTTGAATGGTTTTCTTAATCAGAAAATGCATACTAAACAAAAGCTCAAGGCCCATGTTATGTATAGCTCCTGGGATCTTTGATTAGGAGAAATACTGTTTATCACGGTGGTTGGTGCAGCTACCATAGTGTTGATTTCATGTCATTTCTCAGGAAAACTACATTTCATCGAAGTCACCAGCTGCTCATCCCGTTTAGGCGTTCTACTAAGCTTTCGTCAATCGGTTGTCGACTAGTGATGTATGTCACAATGAATTTTGTGATATTTGAAAATTTGCCTAGCCGGGTTTTGGGCCCATGACCCTGGATTGAGTGCCCAAAGCCTTACCGACTGAGCTAATGGGGCTCGGAATGACATTTATGACAGTTTTAAATAGTATTAAAACTTCTTTTCTCCAAAGAATGGACGTGACATGTGGATGTGTTTGCAGAAGTGAGTGGCTCGCCCCATGTAAATGTCTTTGATTTGTCCAGTCCAAATTACTACGTCTATCGATGTCAAATGAACAAGCAAAATCGCTGACCTCGAGATGTAACGTTTCAATCAGTTACTGTTGAAGAAGATCAAAGGTCAAGAACGCATTTGATGGTCAAATATTTGCGGATTCGACAAAGGCTGTATTCTAATTCTTTATGATTTCGATTTTTTCGGTGAAATTTTCAGTCTACCCAGCCCAGCCGGATTTTCGACTGCTAGACAAGTGCTTATTATAATGAGGTATTTGTATAACGATTACATGTACTATTTCTATGTAGTAATTATGATACGTATAACTATCAAAGTTTGTATCAATTACAATTTATTTTCTTAAAAAAGTATTTGTTTTATTATAAGCCCATTTGTTTTGTTTCATATTCTGTAAGCAAAGACTTGAAATCAAGCCAATATTCTGAATAAGAATAAATTGGTAATGTAATAGAGGTATAAAATAACGAGCATGTTCGTGCTATACTGAATTGAAACACTTCAATTTTTTAGATTAACTTTTTTAAATATTTTTTCTTCTCGTGTACACATGCCCAAACACAAACTTTGCTTTATTCAACAATTTTGTGTGATTTGTTCTGAAGGATGGCCAACATTTCAGTAAAATGAAAACAAAGCACAATACACAAGTCAACACTTTACAATGACCGTTGGATTTTATAACACTAAGATACCTTTCCTATTTTTTTTTCGAGATTTTAGACAAGTGAAAATTGCAATAAGCTATAGAAAATGTATGGTAAACTATTTCGAAATATATCCTTAAATTTAGGAGCTATACTCCAGACAAGCAGAATTTTTTATCTTTGATCTTGACCCGTGACTGAAAGATATCTAATTTTCTAATTCCAATATCACATCTTCTCATAATAGAGAATCATTGTACTAAGTTATTTTGAAATCCATCCATAAATGTAGGAATGATAAAATGGAAAAAAAAAAATCAGAAATAATTGAGGGCAGGTAAAAACTATCTTAACAAGAGGAAAGCTCTGTCAACAATCTATTTATTAAAACTACAATATGAGTCTTCTCAAAACTTATACAAAATGTAAACACAAAGAATTTAAAGATCTCTTTAAAAAAACATTTAACAACATATCGATATTCTCATTTTGTTTCATGCAAAACTGTTGCAAGTACTTATTTATCTTATAACTATACAAATATCAGTGTGATAACATCCTGTATGATATTTTTTTATGATATCACATAGTTATTTTTAGAACAATGATATAATGCGGTTATTTTAAGAAACTTGCATTTCAGTTAGAAACATAGACGAAAACAAGACAAATGGAGGTTATAAGATAAATATAATACATATTTAGTGTATTGTATGGAAAAAATATCTAACTCGGTTGTGAGAATTGATAATTGTCTCAGCAGAGCCTCGACAATTATCAATTCTCTCCACCTCATTAGATATTTTTTCTCATACAATACACTAGATACGTATTATATATGTAAAGACCAGCCCTGCGTTCAGGATGACAAAACATTGCAGTTTTCTGATTATATTCCACTTTGCATGTGCTCTTGCATGCATTGTGGGTTGTAATTGGCAAACTGTTATCACCGCTTTGTCATCCTAAACACAGGACAGGTAATTATAATATGACCTACATCGCGGGAATGAAATAAACCTGTTGAATATTTTGATATTACACAAGTGTAATTACACTAGTGGAATAACTACGCAAATGAGCTAAGAATGAATAGCGTTAAAAGTTTTTCGCGGAAAAAATAAATGTTGAATTTCAAGACTTTTGACGATTTTTGGCTAAAACTTGGGTCATATTAAAAACAGAATATAAAATTTGTGCTTATAGAATACTGAATTTATTAAACTCTTCATCTAAAACAGATAAAAACTCGGCGCAGCCTTGTTTTTATCTGTTTATAGATGACTCGTTTTATGAATTCGGTATTCCATGACCACTCATTCAATATCCTCTATGTATCAAACTTTTTTTTCATTTGGACAAAATAAAAGCTAAATTAGCCACAATCAAGAGCAGTAAATGCAACCAATTTTTTTGTTTGTTTGAATGGGGTTTAATGGAGTTTTAGGCCGCTTTCAACAATATTTCAGTTGTATTTTAGCAGCTGGAGACCTAATAACAGACTTCTGGTATTTCTCACACCAGTACTATCATTTCGTCCTTTCCTAGCCTCCAGCTACTATCCCACAAAGGGCTACAATTAACGACCCATTGTTGAGAGACAAGAAATGGAAAAGAATGAGTGCCCTTGTTGGTGATCAAACCCAAAACTGTTAGATTGACAGTCTGACTTACTACCACTGTGCTATCACTGTAGCAGTTACAATTTATACCAATGCTTTAAAAAAATATGGCAATCAGTGTATGGCGTCATGGGTTACAATGAAAGTGATAAAACTCCAAGGACAGTTTTTTTTTCAAATATCTACCCAATTACTTGTTCTTTTAAGTTTCAGTATTTAGAATACCGAAACTTAAAGAACAGTATTGTCATTGATTTAATGTTTCTTAAAGATACATGTACTTTATAGGATTCCAACAAAACTTAAAGCCACAAAGGTTCCCCTGGCATGGCTAATAGACACTTACAACAAATTTGCACTAATACTTCTATTTTCATTTAACCATAATAATATAAGAAATTCAATTACTCTAAATGGAATGACTTGATAGATTCTTTAAATAAAGTCTATATTTTTGACGACATATAATGATATAAAGTATATGCATGAGAATATTACTTAATAAGAAATAGACAAGAGTTGTCATAAGAAGAAACATCCAATATAAAACACATATGACACACCACAAAAAGAGACACATCTGGGAACTAAGTCTAATATACTTAGTTCCATAAGAAAGTGTGCACTTTAACTTTTAGCATTTATCTTGATTTTTACAAAGTTGGAGAAAAATTATGGAGTAAATGTACCATACATTAGGTAAGACCTTTTGAAATTAAAAATCAAATCAAATTTGGACAAAGTATCACATGCTGCACAAACGATGGCAGAACTTAAATTGTTGAGTTTTGACCCCCTTACAACCTTTTCTTTGGTAAGAACTATGTGTTTGTGTTGCATTATAATATTTAAGAAGCCATTCCAATCTCTTTCCAACTAAAAGTTTTGATTTGAATGCAGATGTTGCGTGTACGTCAATGTTAGACATTGCTACATTTTTAGGCCAGTAACTTGTCGTTTCATGACAGTAGGTTGTATAATTTGAGAGATATTCAAAATTAAAAAGTGCACACTTTCTTTTGGAACGAAGTATATATATATATGAACAAGATGTGTTTGTCTAGTTTAACAAAAATGCCCACGAAACAGGAAATTTTTCATCATAAGTTTGACATCAACAGATGACCTTGACCTTGTTACATGACTTGACCTTGGTATCAGCAGATGCATATTATTGAGATCTATCATCTTTCTTAATATGAGCATTGTACCTTGAATAGGCTTGAAGTAATTGGCAATGTTACGTTTTTTGGTCAAATTTTGCAGACAGACAGACAAAGATCTGTAAAACAATATGCCTCAATCTTACCGATGTGGTGGGCATAAAAAGGCAGTATCCAGAAGAGATCAACAAGGTTACAATGATAATCAGAGATTCAGAATCTACCAAAAGAAAAAAACGTTCTATGTTTAAAAATCCCAAGATTTTCCCTTATAAAAGTCACAAATACACTTTGACTATTAATCAATTATGGCATCTTTGATTCTTGTGAGGTTATATATATAATAAACACAGCTGTTTTAAGGTATCAGATCTAAATTGCATACTCAACAGACTATCAATCCCTTAAGGTAGTGCACCTGTAATAGATCCACAACGTTTTAGAAGTAATGAACTGAAACAGTGTTGACCCAGGTTTCTTAATGAAAATCATTAGGAAACCTCGGTCAACATTGTGAAAGTTCATTAGTTCTGAAATGTTGCTGAACTATTATGGTTCCACTTACTTAAAAGGTAATTGTTGATTAGGAGCCAATAAATATGTAATGTTTTCAGATAGAAGTCACATGAAATTAATCATCTTCATCTTTTTAGGAGTTTTAGACTGGTCTAAATTAAAAAGGTTTGAGACAACAATGATTGATTGATTGATTGACTGAATTTAGTTTACCGCCGCTTTCAACATTTTTTCATTTATTTTGCGACGGCTGGAGCACCTAACAATGGTTTCCTGGTATTTCTCTCACCAGTACAAACACCACATCTTATCCTAGTCTCCAGCTGCTATCTCACATAGGTCAACGATAATCAACCCTTTGGTGAGAGACAAATAGTCGGAAAGAATGAGTGTCGCTATGGGGGATCGAACCCAGGACCTCTAGATTGACAGTCTGACACACTACCAACTGTGCTATGACGGCAGCTGGAGACAACAACGAAAAGGGGTGGTAAGTTGAAAAGAGAGAATCCAATCTGGTAGAAAGTATTGTGTGAAAAAAACACTCTTAAATGGTATTTTCTCAAGCATAAAATAAAATGGGCATAACACCCGCGGACTGTGTAGGAACCATTTTATCCCTTACAATCCATGAGTAAAAGTAAAGATTTTATTCAAATTCCTTTAAAGCATGACTGTCGCTACAATTATAGAACACCAGTGTCTTACTACGAGACTAAGCAAGTAATTTTTTCATTTCAATGAGGTATGAAACTAAAAACCTCATCACACTGTATGACAAAAGAGTGCAAACTTTTTAACGTTTATACCCTTCTTTGCATGTGCATTCCAGTGCAAAGCAGGATATAATTGCAAACAGTTTGCACCATTTTGTCATTCTGATTGCACGGCAGTTCAAAGAAGGTTTCTAACTATTCTCATGTGACTGTTCTTCTTCTGAATGCTTTGGCGGTTCTTCATTTTTAATTTCACTTTGACTTTCATCTTTTACAGTGAAATCTTTGCGCTGTAAAGTTTCTGAATGTCTCCGAGTACTTCCATCTGTATTATCGCCTGTCAGATCTGTTGGCTGAAACGTCTCCGAATATCGTCTAATGTAACTCTCAAGATGTGATAAATTTGACGGTAAACTCAACATTCGCCAATCACCCTCAACCTCCGTATCATGCTCCTCATTTTCATCAAGCACCTGTTCAGAAAAATCCATTGTGAGAAATTCCACTTGATCGTCATCTAACATTGGACCACTAGTAATGCTTTCTGTATCGGACACAGATCCCTCCTCAAAATCTTGATATGATGGAACTTTGAGGAGTCGCTTCACTGACTTCTCTGAGCCGGGAGTTGGAAGTTCAGGTAGACTGTCCCTACTGTCAACACGTTTAATATCTTTGGCTGGTATATCGCCCCTAGTGTATGACTGAGAGGTAGGGGACACAACTTTGTGAGCAACTGTTTTCTGTGAGTATGGGTAGGTTGGGGGTTCTGATCTTTGTCTCAGTACTTTGGAACTGGGCTTATTAGAAACTGTATTGATCATTGTATTGACCTGTAAGGGGTCCTGTCCGGCCCCTACAGGAAGTAGGATTAGACCCTTGAGTTTGGTAGATGGTTTTTTAACCTTTGGCTGTGGTTGAGTAGATAAATGCTTTGTGTCACTATTAATAGTAAGTTCTCCAAGTTTATTAGCACTGGAAACACTATGAGATCTCTGTCCATAATGATTTTCATCAAACACTAAATTATTGCCACTTTTGTTACTAGACCTTTGACCTCTTTGACTGTTGTCACTAGATGTTGAAGGAAGAGAGAGGTATTCATCCTCAACATTTACTCTATAGTCTTCACTAATACTGTCCAGTATCTGTCTCTGTGTATAAATGTCTGTACCTTCATCCAGGTCTATTGCCTGTCTATAACTAGGACTACGAGCCTTCTCTACTGATGAATGTATAACTGATGGCAGTCCCATATTGTGACTAGATGTTGAACCAGTTGGCGAATGTCCTAGCTCTGAACTATTTACTAAATGCGAAGTTTTCCCGTCAATACTTAAAGGTTCTTTGCCTCTCATAGGGGGAGGTGAAGGGGACTCGGACCCTACCCCAGCCCCTCTGATCCCCAATTCAGCTTGATTTTTCATCTCTAATCGCTGTCTATGAATTTCTTCACTTATCTCTTCTAGATTTCTTAAAGCTTCTGAATAGTTTTTCTTTGCATCATTCACTGAGCTTTCCAGGTTATTCACTGATTTTTTACGATCCTGAAATTTAAAATCAAAGGCCTGAAAGGCCTGAATTGAAGACAGGACTGAATATTAACAATTGGAATGAAAATTGTGGCGTTTTGAGAAGATCTCTTGAGTGGGAATCAAAAATTTAAAACAATCATTGATGGTTACATATGGAAACTGCACCTTCCTAACAAATGAATATGCTTTACTTTGAAGACTCATCACTTCCAGATAAACCTATCCCTCTAGCCAATTCAAGCTTAACAAGAGGGTAACTGCCTTCATAATCGCTATTCATCCCAAAGTGTAAGTTTTCAATATCCTAAATAAAAATATTCATTTAACCAACAGAAATATGGTGGCAATTCCTGTATTCTAAAAACTCATATGAATTATTGCAACCCTGTTTTATAAAATTGTATAGATTATCCCCAGCAATCCAATATGATCCAAATCCGATTTTTTTCCAGTCAAACTTATTGTGGATGTGTAAAAATCTTAAATAAAATGTTAATCCACATGACACACATTGCTTACCCCTTGATGAAGAGCTGAACATTTCATTGCCATGGTGAATATTGCCCTGAATTGGAAATTTGTTCAAATTTCTTTTACATTTATTATCTGATCCAGGATTTGACTAATTATCTCCACATAGAAGAAGCAATGAAAGTAATACCAATATTCTTATACTTTTACTAGTCAAAGTCAATACCAAGAAGAAGTATTTTCCCGTACAATAGCTGTAGCTTTTTTATGAATACCGTTTAAGTTTCTTCCAGGAGTGAAACATTTTATTTCTATTTTTCCATTGAGATATTTCGATCTCCATTTCAGGTTATTCTCCTTGCATATGGTCTTACTTGGTAGAAAATTATTTTTACAACAAAATAATATATAAACCTGTTAAGACAACCAACCAGCCTTTTCCACTGGACTGCTTTTCTAGATCAAGATTCGGATTTAACTATCCGGTGAACGATCAATTTTGACAAAACTGCCAAAATGACAGATCGTTAAATGAAATCCCGAGCTACATCATTTATCACCTTGAGTAGAATTCTTTCAAAGTCCACTCCAGAATGTTACAAATAAATCCATTCCAGTTTCCAAAACAGTTTTTGTTATTGTCAGAAAATTGTCGAAAACAAAAGCGGAAACTCAAAACCGGGGTCGCGCATGCGTGGTACTACTGTAAAGGCCATTCGGGACACCACTCGGCCAATCTAACGCATTCGTTACAACTCGGCCGATTCCGTAACCTACATTTAGATAGATCTGAGACTTCGGAGATCGCCCGATGATTGCCGAGTGAATATCACGATCTGTTGCCGTTTACGGAAATGACCGAGTGATGTTCAGAATGCTGTACAATATGGATAGACAAAACAAACCTAATAATAAAGTAAATTGATAGGCCATCGAAATTTCTCCGTAAATCCAAGTAAAAATTCAAACCTAGGAAATTCCTAGGGTTTACGAGTTTATTCAAATAGCCTTGTGCTATTTTAGTTTTTATCCATTTACACTACGACAGGCCCGGGAGACGGATAAATAAAGCAACCTTAAGGACACACAAACACACAATTTTACGAGAAATAGGGAGTCTAAACTGGGGAACTGAAAATAGCTTGCCAATGCTATGCATAAAAACAGTTGTAGGATGCAATTGAAAATTTGGAGCAAATGCAAAAGATTGCAGCCGAAAACGCCCTAAAACAGCACCACTTACGAATGTAAAACACGTTTCTGCAGGCAACTTCAGCATAGATCACATGTTCACTCCACTGAGGTCCCGGCCAGAATTTAGGTCAGCACCAACATTTTACGGTATATTGCTACAGTATTGATTATTTTTGCCGCGTTTATTTTTATGAATGGGTCTACTTTTTTGAGCGTAATGACACATGTAGGTTTGTTATCAGAATCCGATGGCGACGATCCCTATATTGAAAGACAGGTAAACCTGTCTTCAATAAAAAACTGTTTTAGTAATAATAGATAAAATATGACTACAGGTCTAGAATAGAATATCATGATGTCAATCTAGATCTTTTATTTTTCTTCAGGCCAAATGTTGTATAAACTTTTTGGAATCAGCTTGATATGATTTATTTGTAAGCTTCATTTATCAACAAGGAGAACACAAGGCCCAAGATGACCAAGCATTGCTTCAGTCAGTTTCAGTGGAATTGGCACCCAGGAAACCAGTAAAATCATTACTTTAATTACTTTGAGATGTCACTTTGAATGTAGGAAAAGTTACACAATAAATATGTAAAAAAATCCTCTTACCTCCATCATTTGGTTAAACTTGGCCTTCATCTCAAAGTATGGCCTGAAAAATATAAAACAAGGCTAAGCTAATGAAATGTAATTCAAATAAAAGATTGTATAATATAATGAACTATCTAAATCAAGCTGCTTGTTCAAAGCTATTGTATAAGATTTTTTTTGTAAAGGCACTTAAAATAACAAAATTTCTTTACAAGAAAATAAATTTCCATGCAAGTCGCAGAAAACAAGAGACCTATGATGGTTCTATTTCTCTCACCTGAGTCACCTTGGCCCCTGGGACATTATATGACTAAGAATGACAGATTTCCACCAAAAGATACTCTTTGATGCTCTTCGCTTGTTTCAAAGAAAATAAGTCCTAAGAGAAACCTGACTTTGTGTTTTTGTAAAAAGGGATGTAGACAAGCTGAGCAGAAATAAGTGACCCTTGGAACATATCAATAGGTCAGTGCCAAACAGTTGTAACTTCCTATAGGTTTATAGTAGGGATGGGAATGAATATTAGAATATTTGTTTTTCCTGCGAATATTGGAATACAATTTTCGAATATGAATATTCTTTTGAATGAGACTGTATTTGAGCATTTGCCTTTAATTTCTGGAAAGAGAAGTAAAATGAGTGGAAAGTAATTTCTCAATATTGAAACAATTATTTTACATTTATCTCTAATCGTATGTACATGTATATAATTGTCAAGAAAGTACAAGGAATATCAATTCTTAAGACAGGTTGCAAATCTTTTTATCAGCAGTCTGTCAGTGAAGCATCGACCAATGTATAAATGTGTTTATATAACACCTTTGGAGAGTTGCAACCTATTTGCAAATTTTTGAATTTGTCGAAACAATTCACATTACGCCTGAACAAACTCTTGATCCCACATTTTACACATTACTGATTTATATTGTCACATGAAAAGGTAATATAAAGTAAAATCAAGACAAATAATTCAAATTTTAATTTCTACATGCATGCAACAGTGGATGCACACAAAAACATCAAAATAATTATCCACAATATTAACAAGAAAAGTATTTGTTTGTTTAAATGGGGTTTTACGCCGCTTTCAACGATTTTTGTGTTGTATCTAAGAGGTTCGAACACCTTACAATGGATTCCTGGTATTTCTCACACCAGTACTACAATAACCTCCTTTCCTAGCCTCCAGCTGCTATCTCACAAAGGTCTATGATTATCAACCCATAGATGGGAGACAAATAGTAAACAAGAGCTGTCACTGTAAGATGACAATGCCCCCGACACCGCTTTGATTTAGAAGTTATGGCCAATGTTAAAGTTTTTGGACGGAATGACGGACGGACGGACAGACGGACGGACGGACAGACGGACGGACGGACGGATGGACGGACGGACAAGTCAAATTTATGATGCCTCCCTATCGGGGGCATAAAAAGGATGAGTGTGGCTGTCGGGGATCAAACCCAGGACTTCTTAATTGGCGGTCCGACATGCTACCAACTGCACTATGATGGTGGCCATTTACTAGAAAAACTAGAAAGCCATGAATGGCTTGTGTCGCTACACAGGCTTGAAATTCTTGTAATAGTAAATCAAAATTTGAATAGATTTTTAAATATTTTGATTTCTACTGATGTTGAAGATGATTTTCAAAGTTTTCACTATATAACATATAGAGAAATGACCTTCGCCCATAAAAGACATATTTTTCATCCGATCACAATAACATTTGGCTGCATGCTAATGGGTCACCCAAGGATCATACCAATAATGTTTGATTGATATCCATCAGTAATATACTGAGAAAATGATTTTCAAAATTTCCACTATATAACATAAAGTGGACTGACCTCCACCTATAAAATCCATATTTTCCATCCGATCACAAACATTTTTGGTACACTGATAAATTGTCACTGAAGGATCATTTCTGTGAAATTTGGTTGATATCCATCAACTACATTCTGAGAAAATGATTTTTAAAGTTTCCACTATATAACATATAGAGAAATGACCTCCGCCCATTAAATCCACATTTTTCATCTGATCACAAAACCCTTTGGTACACTGATATATGGTCACTCAAGGATCATTCAAGTGAAATTTGATTGATATCCATTGATTACACTCCGAGAAAATGATTTTCAAAGTTTCCACAATATAACATATAGAGAACTGACCTCCGCCCATAAAATCCATATTTTCCATCTGATCACAATAATTTTTGGTAGACTGATAAAAGGTCACCCAAGGATCATTCATGTAAAATTTAATTGGTATCCATCAATTAGAATCTGAGAAATCTCACTTTTTACCATATTTAGAAATTAGCCACACCCATTAAATCCATGTTTTTCATCGGATCAAAATTTCTTGAACAATTTTGAAAGAGGGTCACCCAAGGATCATTCCTGTGAAGTTTGGTTGAAATTTATCCAGTAGTTTCCGAGGAGAAGATTTTTAAAGAAAAAGTTTACGACCGGATGCACAGACAGACGGACGGACGGACGCACGATGGACACAACGCCATGACAATAGCCCCAGTGGCCTTTGGCCAGTGGAGCTAATAATTAATCAAACTCAAAAAAACATGTCAGATAAACTGTCCCTAAAAACAAGATAAATTTTCTTTTGGTAGGATTTATGAATGAGAAAATCTGTGACAGAAGTTTGATCGTACATCAACTCATAGTGAAGACTATGGTGTTTGCCAAAAAAGACTGTACAGAGTACCAACAGAGAAAAAAATGGATTAAGACCTGTATTAAAGGAAATCTATTTTACTTTTAGTTAACTAGTACATGCAGATTTCTGCAAGTTGAAAATATCATCATGGGCTAAAAAACAGGAATTCTGATAGGAACATTCCACTCATTGATATATAGAATAAGGTTTCATGCTCTTTTTTATGAATGTTGATTTATTGATATTCAAAATGTAATAGGGATTGAATAACCATCACAGGTAACCTTATGAGTTATCATTCAAGCAAATACATATTGTTATTTGACTACCAAAATGACTTAAATACACCTGATAAAAGCTCTTCTTATAACATTTTGTTTGCCAACAAACAAGGTCAATTTCATTTTTGTATTAATAAATTAAGGTAGTGGACCCATAATGGTCCCACAACATTTTGGGAATCATGAATTTTCATGAACTTTCATTAGGAAACCTTAGTTAACATTGTGAAAGAACATGTGGTCCAAAACACTGCGAAACTATTACAGGTCCACTACCTTTGGATGCATGCTAGGACTTTAATCAAGCAGATGACAATAATTGTGCAGGCATGCATGCATTCACTTACAGGTAGAGAAAATCAAACTGGTTGACTATGTCACTTAGACGTAGAAAGTTACGTTGAATGGAAAATCTGAGTAATATAAGAAAAAGATGTCATGTTCCATTTAAGCAACTTACATGGAGTGACATGAAATATAAAAATAACTTGTGAGCTACTTTATTGAAACGAAATCATTGAAATGCAAGAATGAAGATAATGCATATTTTAGAGTCTAGACTCCTTTTTATATCTTATTTACAAACAAATATATGTATATGTTCTTGTTATATTTGATATGGAAGTCGTGGGTTCGATCCCAGGTGGCGATATATGGCAAATATCCTTTCCGACGTTTGTCTTTCACCAATGGGTAGATAATCGTAAACCTTTGTGAAATAGCAGTCGGAGGCTAGGAAAGGGTGTAATGGTAGTACTGGTGGAAGAAATACCAGGAATCCATTGTTAGGTGCTCCAGCCGCCGCGATATAACTGCGAGATTGTTGAAAGCCGTGTTTAACCCATTCAAACAAAAAAATATATTTGATATGAAACAGGAAGGCAAAGATGGCACAAGAATAATCACCTTTTTTTCTCTCTATTATTTTTTTTGAGATGAGAACATATTAACGATATTCAGCAGACCTGGGGTCGATTACATGCCAATGTAATCAATTACAATTACAATTACTTGTAGATTCTATGATTACTGATTACAATATGATTACACAGTTTTTCATTGTAATCAATTACAATTACTTTTATAATGTAATCATGATTACATCTGATTACATGTGATTACATTTTTATTTCAACCTTGCTCAGAAACATTTTTTTGTCTTTTGGGGGGTTTAATCATTCATGTTAGGTTTGTATATAAATTACAATTAACCAAATGTGGAAGGACACACAATATATTATTATTATATTTATTGTGGTGCTTTTTATGAATTTAGATATACCCAAAGCTTTAATATCCTCTTACATTTGCCGCCACTGCAATGAAAAGCAGTGAGTACTTATAGCCTACGTTTCCATTATAAATGCTCTTGTTGGTATTTTTGAATATTTGATGCAACAATAAAAGATAAAATTTAGAAACTGTTCTTGATGGAATTTTACCAATTTGAAATTATGTTTTACATTTCCTCCAGCCTTTCTTTCTATTTGTTTGAGTTCAAAATTTCAGAAAATATGAGTTTTTGATAAAAACAATTCAGTATGATTACCATTGTGATAAAAACAAAAGTAAAGGCCTTAGACATAGTCAACAATACTTCTTTTTTTCAATTCATGCAAACGGCATGTCAAACTGTAAAACATTATGGATATATCAGATGTCTTTTAGGCTCATTAAACTTTGTTGAAAAACTTCAAAAGATAATGTAACAATTATCCCATGTTTTGCAGTACTTTATTGAATTTTGCCTTATGGGACTTTAACAATTACCCTTATGAACCAACATCAAGATTCCTGTATGTTCTTATAATGGGACAATCATAGAATAGATTCATTTCCGTAGAACTTTTGTCATATTATTTGGATTTGAAAAAAATATCAGACAAATGAGAAGTATTATAAGAAAAGAAGATCAAGTTGTTTTGCAAATATATAAATGAATATCAAAATACTGTATCAAGGGCTGTCAAATACTAGTAAAGGGTTATTAACAGGTACAGGTAATTGTTTAATAATTGCCAGAGGCTATAGATTATCTTAGATGAGACTGACACTTCTTTTAATTTCTTAACACCCTTTACATTATCATTATAACACTTCATGTTCATTAGACATTTTGACATGTTTGAATTTTCAATACTTAAAGCTAGAAGCCAGAAAGTTCTAAACTAGTAAGAAAAAACAATAACAACAACAAAAACCCACTTGGGTATAAGACAATTATAGAAATTTCCTATAAAGCCAATGAAAATTTAACTTCTTGATTATTTTTCCCGATACATTATCTGTTAAAGGAAAAATCCTTTTCTCAATTCAAGTTCTTTCTAGTCACACCAATAAATTTGAAGGTGTTTTCATTTGACTTATTAGTATTCAATACTAAAACCTAGGACCATTATTAAAGTATAAATAAAAATATGCCAAATATGAATATCATTGAAAATATTTTTTTTCAAAGCTTGTACTTGCAAATACAACAATTGTAATCATAATGTAATCGAGATGTAATCATGATTACAGGCCTTTTTGCAATGTAATCGATTAAATTACAAATACATGTAATCAGAAATGCTCTGATTACCGATTACAATATGATTACCTGAAAATTGTAATCGATTACATGTAATCATGATTACCGATTACGATTACCCCAGGTCTGATATTCAGAACTGATCCTTTTCTTGTATACTAGTATTTTACTATACCAATGTAACTTGTGCAGTGCTTTCAGTTCTATAACTTGAATATAATTCTGAATATGATTTAATCTAACATGAAAAGGGTTAATTCCTAAAAGGGAATGTAATGAAATAAGTGTTAAAACATCATAATTATGGCTTATCTACTTTGACAATACAATAGTATGAGGGCAAAAAGACCATGTGTTTGTCTAAATAAATTGAATCTATACAAATATTTACACAAGTTAAAGCACAAGAGATACAATGTCTGTTTCATTAACTGGGTAAACAATATTATCTAGATCAATATATTATACACTTAGTATTTAAACATTCACAGGTTGTTCACACTTAACATTTACCATTTCCTGCATAGACCCTGAGTTTTATGTCCAGGCATTTTTATACTTCAGAAAATATTGTGAAAAAGAAAACAACTGGTTTAAATGGAAACAAGATGTGTTTGTGAAACACAAATGCCCCCGGAACGGCATTTTTTTTCAAAGTTTGACCTTGACAGATGACCTTGACCTTGTCACATGACCTTGACTTTGGTACCAGCGGATGCAGATCATTGAGATCTATCATCATGCCAAATATTAGCTTTGTATCTTGAATAGGCTTGAAGATATTGGCAAGGTTAAGTTTTCAGACAGACGGACGGACGGACGGACAGACAGACAGACAGACGGACAGACAGACACGAGTAAAACAATATGCCCCAGATCTCTCGATACGGGGGCATAAAAACGGTGTTATGGTCTAAGATCTTTGTCTACACTTCCTTCAAAAGCAGAAATATCCTGAGTCAGCATTGTAAGGGCTCGTTGCTGTCTGAAGCCTTTGTGAATTGAAAGTGATTTTGAAGTCTGTTAAAGGAATAAATAAACAAGAGGGTCGTTGGCCCTGGGTCGCTCACCTGAGAAAAAAGCTTCATTACCTAGGTATGTCCATGCAACCACAGAAAAAGAGATTTTCACTTATTCAATCAGATAAAATTTGAAATAGTCCTCCAATCCCCCCCCCCCCCCCCCCCCCCTCTGCTCCTCCCCTGGTCATTATTTATTTAAGCTTTTTTCATAAAAAGTCTATGATCAGCTAATCTATGCCAGATATACAGGCGGAGTCTGAGACTTTTAAAGTTTTCTTTAATGAGTTGATCAATCCATGTCAAATATAAAGGCTGTAGGGATTCAAAATTCTCAACAAAGCACTCCCCCCTACCCCAAGATGCTCTACACCTGGTAAATCTACAGTCATGATTTTAGCTAATTCAATTAATGTCCATATGCTGATCATCCACACCAATTTTCAAGTCTGTAGAACTCCTGGTTCATTAGAAGAAGTTTAAAGATTTCAAAAATGACCCAAAGTACTACCCCCTCCCCAAGACACTCAGCACCTGGTGACCCTACAGTCATGATTTTAACTATTTTTATTAATGTCAATATATTGATCACTCATGACAATTTTCAAGTCTGTAGGGTTCCTGATCCAGGAGAAGAATAAGGTTAAAGATTTCAAAATTGATCCAAAGTACTAAACCCCCCCCCCCCCCCCCTAATGCTCCGCATCTGGTACATTCATGATTAGCTATTTTTCTTTAAATCCATATGCTTATCATACATGCCAATATTGAAATCTGTCGGGCTCCTGGTTCATCAGAAGAAGAAGGTTAAAAGTTAAAAAATTTTCACAAAAGTACTACCCCCTCCCCCCTGGTGCTCCCAACCAGGTGGCATTACAGTCATGATTTTAGCTATTCTTATTAAGGTCTATGAGCTGATCCTCCATGCCAATTTTCAAGTCTGTAGGGCTTGTGGTTCAGAAGGTTAAAGATTACAAAATTTTCACAAAAGTACTACCCTCTCCCCCCTGGTGCTCCGCACCTGGTGAATCTACAGTCATGATTTTAGCTATTTTCATAAAGGTCCATATGCTGATCATCCATGCCAATATTCAAATCTGTCGGGCTCCTGGTTCAGAAGAAGAAGAAGGTTAAAGATTACAAAATTTTCACAAAAGTACTACCCCTCCCCCTGATGCTCCCCACCTGGCGGCCCAACAGATATGATTTTAGCTATTTTTATTAAGGTCTATGAGCTGATCCTCCATGGCAAATTTGAAGGCTGTAGGGCTTCTTATTCAGAAGAAGAAGGTTAAAGATTACAAAATTAACCCAAAGAACTCCCCCATCCCCCCAAGTGCTCTGCACCTGGTGACCCAACAGATATGATTTTAGCTATTTTTATTAAGGTCTATGAGCTGATCATCCATGCCAAATTTCAAGGCTGAAGGACTGCTTGTTCTAAAGAGGAAGAATTTTTAAGATTTTCTTAAATTTTCAACTTTGGTTGCCATAGCAACCAGAGTTTTTCACTGATTTCAATTCTTTTAGCAATTTTGGAAGAGGACCACCTAGGGAACATTTCTGTAAAATTTGGTGTAAATTGGCCAAGTAGTTAAGGAGGAGATGTCCTTAAAAGAAATTGTTGACGGACGCCGGACGGACAAAAGGTGATCACAATAGCTCACTTGAACACTTTGTGCTCAGGTGAGCTAAAAATAATCAATTCTTTATTGATCATTGATTTAGAAATGAATACTATTTTTACTAGATCTAGCTTTAACCTTTCAGTAAAAATCCACAGATTTTAGTGAGCACATGACCTCATTATTTTTTTATTTATTCTTTTGTAAATAAAAGGGCTTGTTTAAGTAAATTGCTTAAAAAATTACAGTATGGCATATTGAATTCAATATTTGCAGGTGCATGATATATTAAACAGATAATTAATAACAATAATCATGCTTCAAGACACACATGAGCCTCATCAAGGATAGACACTAACTTTTGTGAGCCAGGAGTCAATGCTTATTTCATCAAGGAGTCCACGCTCAAAGTAATGAGTCTGAATTTTTATATAGGGAAAAAATTGTGGAAAAGAAGAAACTGCCCTTTTTTTAGATTTAACCCAGTGACCTACTTTCACACTTGTCCAAGATTTCAAGTAGACAAACAATCAAAACAATTTACAATATGTTTAGGCAAAAAAGTAGCCTTTAGAGTGGACATATGGTTTTTTCTAAAATTTGACCCCTTGGCCTTATTTTTATCCCACTTGACCTATTTTCAAGCTCCACCCAGATTTGATGGAGGCAAACATTTAAACAAAATTTCAAGACACTTGAGCCAAAATGTGGCTTCTAAAGGGTACACAAAGTTTTCTCATATTTGATCCTTTGGCCTAATTTTCACCCCACAAGACCCATTTTTGAACCTGACTTAAGATTTCATGAAGACAAACATTCTGACCAGGTCTCAAGACATCTAAGCCAAAAATGTGACTTCTAGAGTGTGCACAAGATTTTTTAAATATTTGACCATTTGACCTAATTTTTTACCTCACTTACCACATTTTTTAACTTGACCAAGATTTCAAGGAGACAAACATTCTGACAAAGATTCAAGATGAAAACATGAAAGTTGACAACAGATGATGGACAACTGATGATGGACAAGAGAGGACGGACAGCACCCAATCATAAAAGCTCATTTTGAGCACTTTGAACACTTTGAGCTAAAAAGTCAATGGCAGTGAAGTGAAACATTAAATATCTTTAGTTTGTCAATGCTAAATTTTCAAATACAAGTAATCCTGTTATTGGAGACCACTCTCATCACTGTCCTGCATAGCTTCATTGGTTTAAATACAATGTCTGACACCTGCGTCAGGGAAGATCCTCTTTAGCTCAGTGGTTAGCGCATTTGACTTGTAAACCAAGTATTTGAATATTGTTGTCCATGTGGTTTGACACCGGCTCATGTTGGATATTTTTCAGCTATGTTTTGGTTGAGGACAGTTTGAAGATAACATGGGGGCTAGTCTGGGATTGGCCATTGAGCCATTTATGTCAGCATTGTACCAACTTGGTTAGTTCAGAAAGCACATTACTGCCTAGATAAGCTTATCATCATCAATGTATGATGACTCTTAAGGGGGAGTGTGTTATGGGAGACCACTCTCACCACTGTACTGCATAGCTTCGTTGGTTTAAATACAATGTCTGATACCTGCATCACGGAAGATCTTCTTTGGCTCAGTGCATAGCGCATTGGACTTGTAATGTCTGCGTTGGTTTGACATCGGCTCACGCAGGATATTTTTCAGCTATGCTTCGGTTGAGGACAGTTTGTATGTAACAATCCCTGCTTCTACACAGATAATATTACTATTTACAGGATTTGTCATAATCCTTACCTAGATTTATTAATGGCACGTTTTAAATCCTTCTGTAATTTCTGTACTCTATCCTCTGCCTCTTTAAATCTGTACATGGCTCGTTGATGGACCTTCTCACTCTCTAATCTTTCCATCTCTGCATCATTCACCTTTAAATCCATCACTACATAATTAATATCAAGGGAAAAGTGCAAGACTGTACTTAGCGTATTTGCAATGTATATACACTTAGTACAGTCTTGCACTATACCCTCGATATGAAAAAAAGTGGATATATTATTCAGCAAAGGAAATTCTGGAATTTTAATTGGCTGAAAAGTTGTAAATCAAAGGAAACTCAAGCTGCTCATTACCGTTAAGTTTAGGTCTATTACAGTACACCCATTGTGAGCCAGGGATCAAAACCAGATCCCACATGTGGAAGTCAAACATATTTCCTTAGGTGTCAAAGGCCATTATAATTTCTCTTAAACCTTTTTATTTTACTTCGATAGCAAAACAAGTTCTTTTTACTAAGATTAATCCCTCTCAATTCTGCTTCCCAGAGATTGAGCCAGAACTCCCACCAAATGTGTTGAAAGAACCGATATTAGTAGCTGCTCTCTGGAATCAAAATGTGGAAGGCCGAGGCTGCATCTCCAGACCACAGATACCATATTTATATTTTGTAAGATTATATTTTAAAGAAACAGATGAAAAAATATAATAGGTTTCCATATTTTTTTCCTCTTTTATATCATTATTTGCCACTAAGGACACCTTCTTTCTAAATGAAACATCACACAATTTGTTGATTAACAAAATGAAAGAATAAAGTCAATTGACTGTTTGTATTTAAAAAACAAAAGTGATTAAAACTGGCTTGTACCATATACTGCTTTTGTGACCCATCAGACAAAAAGGGACCATCAGGACAAGTGTTAAGTGTTGACCCTAGATGGAGTAGGGTCGAAACTTTTCATATTTTTCTGGTTTTCTGAATCTATAATGATTAACCTACTTCCTGTGAAAGAAACTTTAAAATGCAACCTCTGGTTGACCTGTTCTGTAATCAATATCTTTTTCAAAAACTTATTTTACAGAGTTCCCAGATGATCCCTTTCTGCATGATGGCTCCTATTTATATTTCAAATAAAACACATGTCGCATCATCTGCATCCTCTTGTAATTTAGAACAGTCTAAATTTTTGTCACCATGTGATTGGTTAAGGCCTACCTTCATTGTAGCATGGTTCAGCATCTCCTGCCATGCCGCATCAGAAGTATCCTCCCTTTGCATGTATCCTTGTTCTGCTAGCTGGACCATCTCTTTAGCGGCCTCGTGCATGCTACATGCTCTCTCATACATGTAGGCTGCCTTCTGTGTTTCCACATGAACCTTAAAGGTATGAAAGCGAGATTAATCAACCTACACAATCTCATTTTGACTTTACCATTTTGGAAAAGGCTTTTGCAATCAGATGGACTGTCAGGGTTAGAATAAAGAAATTACTTGGGGCCAAGCAATTTCCTTGCGCACAATGCTTTCTAACTAAAACAACAAATATTTAAAAGATTCTATCAGTCTAAATTTTGTTTTCTACTAACTTTCTTGAAATTGACAAGTATAAATTGTTTTCATCTGAAAATGGGCAAATTGTTGTCACCTGGCAATGAGCAAACAGATACTACTGACCTATACAGAGCTGCAAATAAAACTGGAGTGATGGAAATCCTAACCTTTTCTTTTTCAAATCCAATCCCTTTTTTGTGGGTACTCATTGGAATTGTCTCAATGAGACAATTCCAATGAGTACCTCCATCAAAGGATTAAATTAATGGGTGATGAACATTTTTTTTAATTTCGAAAGCGAAATCTCTCCCTCTATCTGAGTCTTAAGATCAACAAAGTTTATTCAGTGCCTGTGCTGTCGACCAAAATGTAATGAAAACAAGTTAAATTGATCTGTAAGTTACTTCAATTTATAGTCCTAATTATGAAATCCAAATCAAACACAAAGTAAATTTTGATCTGCTTGAAGCAGAAATTTTATCCTTCTTTGTTAAAATAGATGTTTAGTAACCTAGCCCCTCCCCCAAAGTAATCATGATTATTAATCAATTAATCCAATGAAATTAATGATTAATAATCAATACATGATTGGTTTTCAATGGTCTGATTTTTAATAGTTTAAAAAATCATTGCTCAACAAGAGGCCCAAGAGGGCCTGTATCGCTCCACTGGCTTTAAAATCTTTAGACTTTCACTAAATAAAGCTTACTTTAAATGAATACATTAACACTCCAAAATCTCCTAAGACCTATTTGATAATGATTAAATGGTTCTGGTCCATATTGCACCAAAATACTCAATCACAATGAACCTGCAACCCTTTACCCATCTTATTAAAACATAAGGTTCAGAAGATGTCATTCAAAGATTTCTGGCTCAAAATAGGCCCCGCCTGCCACGCCCATATTTATGGACCAATCAAAATTTCTTGAACAATTTAAGTAAAAAGTCACCCAAGAAACATTCTGGTAAAGTAACATTGAAATTGGCTGAGTGGTTCCGGAGGAGATATCGTTCAAAGATTTTGGCTTCAAAATAAGTCCTGCCCAGCCACACCCAAATTTATGGGCCAATCAAAATTTAGCAAATAATTTTTGAAAAGAGACACTCAAGGAACATTCTGGTAAAGTTTCATTGAAATTAGCCTAGTGATTCATGAGAAAATGTCATTCGAAAATTTAGGGCTCAAAATAGGCCCGGCCCGGCCCTGCCACGCCCATATTTATGGGCCAATCAAAATTTTTTGAACAATTTAAGTGAAGGGTCACCAAAAAAACATCCATGCCAAGTTCCATTGAAATCGACCCAGTAGTTTGGGAGGAGAAGATTTTTAAAGATTTCAAAGTGAAAAAATGCCACGCCCTGCCACGCCCGTATTTGGGGGCCAATCACAATTCTTTGAACAATTTAAGAAGAGGGCCACCAAAGGATCATTTCTACCAAGTTTGGTTAAAATCCGCCCATTGGTTTGGGAGGAGAAGATGTTTAAAGAAAAAGTTTACGCATGGACGGACACACGGACGGACACTCCATCATGAAAATAGCTCGCTGGCATTTGGCCAGTGGAGCTAAAAATCATTAATTTAATACTTTTTCAAATAAGCAACCCCATGTCTGCAACAAACCTCCTTTGATTTATGTCTGGCATCATAATAGGGTCTAGCTTTCTCCACACTGGAACCAAGCTTCTTTGCAAGTCCATCAAGTTTGTGCGTAGAATCAGAAAGTGCTTGTCGGAACGAAGCTCTAGCATCCTGTAATTTAAGGACTAAAATTAGACACAGTTCCATGTATTGATTTCTGGTTAAAGCACTTCTACTTATTCAAAGAGGAGGCTTGTAAATTTAAATTTCAATGAAATTTTCAATTGTAATTCAACTAATTTCAAGCTGAATTTTTATTGTATTACTGTGGACTCGGTGGTTGCAGGTTCGAAATGTGGTGGCAGGCTGTGTTTTTGGACAAAACACTTGATAGTCACTCCAATAGTACATCCAGCAACAGAAAAAACCTTTATGGTGCAAAAAATAATGCAAGGACCCCATAGTTCCCTTCATCAATGGATAAACACGAGTTTGCTCCCTGAGTGAAGCACATTTCCTTTCATACATTTCATACATGTGATATTTCCATGGGCACTCACAGGGAGATTAAGACCTTTTTGTAGGGAGATAATAGATTGGGTCTAAAATAGGAACATTTTGCTTAACGCGTGTTGTGGCTAAAAAATGAAGTTTTGGCAATGCATGTCTGCACCAAAAATTGATTATAATACATTCCATAAAAGTTTCTTTTATTTTAATTTATTAAAAAAAAAAAGGTTTCATTTCAAATATTTTGAAAGAGGATAGTATTGCAATGCTATAGAATTTGGTCTTCTAATTTCAGAGAAATAGATGTTACAAATTCTTTTTTTATCTCTATGCAAAATTTAGGACCCCACAATATAGGTGATTTTTTTTTAAAAAGGATAATCAGTAGAAAATAACATCTTACCAAATTTAAAAGATATAGGCCTTACAATGTAGGAGGAGATTGTCAAAATTTTTCTTTATTTCTTTAAGTTATCTAGACACCCAAAATACAAGGCTTGTTTTAATTGTAGAGAACTTTCAAGTGGTTTGGTAGTAAAGAATAAGGTAATACTCCATTTATGCAATACTGCTTTTTGCAAAGTATGAAATTCTAGGCCTTGTAATTTAAGAATTTTTTCACTCTGTTGCCATGGCAACCAGAGTTCTTCATGATTGACATTATTCTATGAAATATTTTGGAAGGCCTTGTCCTAGGAATCATCTCTGTGTGGTTTGTGTATGAAATCCGATTACTAGATTAGGTAATTTTTATAATTGTTGAAGGATGGATGCATGGATGGACGGATGAACAGACAGACCAATAAATCGCAATCGGCACTTACTGCTACTGAACTACGCTATAAATAAATGTTTTTAATACCAAAATGATAATAAAAGATAAAATGACGATAAAAGATGAAATAACGGACAGCATATGGAGGGGTCAGTGTAAATAACACTTTTGTAAGTGCCTATAAATATATACGCACTTACAATAGTGTTGCACTGACCACGTATATTCCGAGTTTGGGGACGTTAAAGACACACATGTTAGAAAAAAGAAATTGAAAGAGCTACCTCTCGGCAAATTAATCCATGTTGATTAGCTGTATAAGAAGCTCTGTGTAAGCAGTAAAGGGCAAGTCCACAATTTTCTATTCTCAAATCTGTAACACTTGTGTTGACAGATAACTTTATATTAGACCATTTGATTCCGATTTCAATAAAGGTGGGACCTCACAGCTTTTTAGATAGTGTGAAAACTCTAAAAGGACCCCAGCGAGGATTCGGTCCAATCGCCATGGTATTAAAAAAGCAAATGTCCGATGTTTCTTTAATTTCAATATCAAAAATTAAATTTGAATGACATTTTGAGAAGGCATGAGACAGTTTTTACTTTTTATTATCGTGATTATTTGACCATAAAACATACTTAGATCTAATTAATAAATATATGCGTCCAAATAAAAGCATGACCACTTCTTGTTTAACTCAATCCCGCGTCACCACACAAGGGCTTTTCTGCGGTGCCACCTAAATTTACCAAGGTCCTGTGATGCATCGCTTTGCATATTATGTTCTACCTTTTCCTTCGTGATGCTTTTGGCGTAAAGCGGAAACTTTTAGTGGCTTTTTGGAATAGGATATTAAAATACGGCAGAAATTTACTGTGTTTACAGCAATTTTAATTTTCCAAAATAGGTGATAAAAATCTCCTAATCACAGCTTAACTTGTATCCACAATATTTTAACTATGTTTCAGCCAGGTAAGATCTTGTTTCTAAGGAAGGTCAATATTGCTGATCCAGTGCTCCAGATAATTTCAAAGGACAACAGTGCAGTACTGATTAAAATAATTTTGAATAAGTACCTGATATGGAGAATCAGTACACAGAACTTTAGGTATAGAGCAAATGGGAGAAACTAGAAAGCCATGAATGGCTTGAGTCGCTCCACAGGCTTGAAATTCTTGTAAAAGCAAATAAATGTTTTGACTTGATTTTTAGATATTTGGAGTCCTACTGATGTTGAAAATGATTTTCAAAGTTTGAACTATATACCATATAGAGAAATGACCTCCGCTCCTAAAAGCATATTTTTTATCAAATCAAAATGATTTTTGGCTGCATGATAATGGGTCACCCAAAGATCATACCATAAATTTTTGATTGATATCCATTAGTTACATTCTGAGAAAATGATTTTCAGAGTTTCCACTATATAACATATAGAGAAATGACCTCCACCCATAAAATGCTTATTTTTCATCCAATCAAAATAATTTTTGGTACAATGAAAAAGGGTCACTCAAGGATCATTCCAGTGAAATTTGGTTGATATCCAAAAATCAGATTCTGAGAAAATGATTTTCAAAGTTTCCACTATATAACATATAGAGAAATGACCTCTGCCCATAAAATGCATATTTTCCATCTGATCACAATGATTTTTTGTAGGCTGATAAAGGGTCACCAAAGGATCATTCCAGTGAAATTTGGTTGATATCCATCCATTCCATTCTGAGAAAATGATTTTCAAAGTTTCCACTATATAACATATAGAGAAATGACCTCCGCCCATAAAATGCATATTTTCCATCCAATCACAATGATTTTTTGTAGACTGATAAAGGGTCACTCAAGGATCATTCAAATGAAATTTGGTTGATATCCATCGATTACACTCTGAGAAAATGATTTTCAAAGTTTCCACTATATAACATATAGAGAAATGACCTCCGCCCATAAAATGCATAATTTCCATCCGATCACAATGATTTTTTGTAGACTGATAAAGGGTCACCCAAGGATCATTCATGTAAAATTTAATTGGTATCCATTGATTAGAATCTGAGAAAACTCACTTTTTACCATATTTGGAAATTAGCCACGCCCCTTAAATCCATGTTTTTCATTGGGTCAAAATCTCTTGAACAACTTTGAAAGAGGGTCACCCAAGGATCATTCCTGTGAAGTTTGGTTGAAATCCATCCAGTAGTTTCTGAGGAGAAGATTTTTAAAGAAAAGTTTACGACCGGACGGACGCACGCACGGACGGACGGACGGACGCACGACGGACACAACGCCATGACAATAGCCCCAGTGGCTTTCAGCCAGTGGAGCTAAAAATGAATTTACGTTTCATTCTTAACTATAACCTACAGTTATAGTTTTTGTACCTGAACTCCTTTAACAACTATACAGCAACCCCTTCATTCAACATGGATTTTTCTTTTCTTTAAATTATTGAACCTTCTAAAAAAAATTAAAATTGGTGTTTTAACTATTTTCCATTTTTCTTTTTTTTTTTTTCATTTTGAAACTTCAATTATTTGGCACCAAAATTATCATCTTAACATTTCATAACATAAAAGTATCGACTTGAACCAGCATAAGCATCAGAAAGCGAAGTCTACTTTCACTTTATTTTCTGTCGGAAGAACGATTTACAATCTACACAGCATCAAAACTGATAAATCATGATGAACAATCAATTCTGAACCACAGATTCCTGAACGATAATCATTTCTTTTACTAAGATAATTGATATCTTTTTTCCAAGCAGACAAATAAACTTCCGACTGAGAACAAAACTGCATGCTGCAAACCTTTTCGTTTTACCGCCTGAACTTACAATATTTATGGAAACTTTTCTCAAAGATGGAGTATGTTCATGATTTCGTCTATGAACGATTTGATAACTGATCTGGGATTTAGTGAGCTCTTTTGAGTAAACCATTGAACAAAGATTCCTATGACGTATGATGTTTGTACTTTTGCGGTGACACGAATCGAAATTTGGGTCAGCAAATCAGCTAGTCTCACTTCACCTACAGCAAAAATTTAATAAGCGCCTCGATGATGGGTACCACACTGTTTACAAATTATTTTCCCACAGTACGCATTCCATTGTCACGGGAAAAGTCGAAAACGGTCGGAACTTTCCGAGTGCGCATTTACAACGTAACTAGCAATCGGGAACCTTCGGCCATGCTACTTTCCAGACGACAGAATCAAAGGACTGAAGGTCCTGAAAGTCGCCATGAGGATGATACCATGATGATATTTTGGAACTTTGGTTATTTGTGATCAATAGCTCAAATTTTGAGACAAGAATAACCCGACAGTATTGTTTACAGGCAAACAGATGATAAGAGATCACAATAGCTCACCCCCAAGCACTTACTGATCTAAAAACAGTTGAATTACAAGCTCCTTTTGTTCAGGTTGCTGTTCAATTTCAGATGCTAAGCCTTTTCTATCAATTCAAGGGTTCTGTTCGGCAGATTCTAAGCAGAATCTGACTGATCGAATGTAGTTTTACTGCACTTTCAACAGTATGTCATATTGTGATGGAAGCAACACCTACACATCGATTTCCCACCACTATTACCACATCCTCTCTGAGCATCCAGTGTTTTATTGCACTTAGGTTTATGATTATCAACAATTAACCAAACGGCGAAATTTTGGGGTGATACAATTTGAAAAGAGTTGCAGACGACAAAATATATTACATTTACCCTTTCCCAAACAACAATATTTTTTCACTTTCAATTTCAAACTCCTGAGAATCAAAATCCAAAGTCAATTTCCAGATCAAGATGTATCAATTGTCAAATGTTATTCATAGAGAATATCAAGTTAAAACAAAAACCTGGTTCAAATTCCTGATAATGTTCATTAGTGCATGTAGATCTCGTTTTTGTTTCAAACTTCAATGATCAAGACAATTAATATTAATATAAACGGTTAGTGGTCCAAGCAATTGGACAGATATACAAAGTATAAACACTACAAAAAACCCAACCTTGAATAATCGTATTTTTTGAAGAAAAAAAAACAACAAACAAGAGCTGTCACTGTAAGATGACAATGCCCCCGACACCGCTTTGATTTAGAAGTTATGGCCAATGTTAAAGTTTTTGGACGGAATGACGGACGGACGGACAGACGGACGGACAGACGGACGGACAAGTCAAATTTATGATGCCTCCCTATCGGGGGCATAAAAACAAAGCTTATCTAGAGCGCTGCTGATCCTCATAATTCATTTAAAAACCAATGAATTTATTAACAGTTGATTCATCCAAATGATAGTGAAACGTCTTGGTAGGAAACATCCGTTAGTGAAACGTCTTAATAGTGAAACGACTGCCACTCGTTTGTCGACAATAGTTGATCTATTTGATGATGATAAACGATGACACTTCCAGACAGATAAACAACTCCTTATCGGATATTGGATTGCTCATTCGCCATTTGACCCTTCAGACCGGCAAATTTGCATTTATGGCTCCCTATTTTTTTTTCAGTCCCAAATTTTCTCAGGTCAATAGAAATGGTCTCCAAATTGGGAGAAAGGGTAAAATATTAGAGGAATACACCAAGATCCGGAGATATCACATGTCTGACATTTGCCTCCCACCAATGAATAATTATGCGACTTTATTCTACTTACATCTAATTCTAACTCTAATCTGTTGATCTCTTCTGAAGCCCTGTTCAACCGCTCTAATTCACCCTGAAAAAAGAAACAACATGTGTTCATGAAAATACTAATGTCCCTGTTACAGCAAATTTTCAATAAATTTGACACTGACAGATGACCTTGAACTTGGTACCAACAGATGCGTATCATTGAGATGTATGCTCATGCCAAATACTTAAACACTGATAAATAGGCTGGCAAAAATTTAATTGTCAAGTTTTTTTGTTAACCTTTACAAACAGTCAGACAGACTGACAGCGAAACAATGGCAAAGTAATATTTCCCCAATTCATGATTTAATGTTTTCGGGAAGTTTTTATTTTTTTTTTTTAAATTTTGACTGACCTCAAAATTCATAGAATGAACATGAGAGGGTTAAATACAAGCTTGAATGCATGAATAGCTTACACAGGCTAAAATTAACTTACTGGTACTTCAAAACTTAAACATTTAACATTCAAAATTCGAGCGCTGTCAAAAAACTTTAATCTGTTGATCTCTTCTGCCCTGTTTCACTAAGTTAAAAGCTATGATATACGTGGAGATATTTTTGGGTGGTGCGCATGCGCGAGATGGCGGACGTGAAAATTTGAGTGGTTGAAAAAATATTTTTTATCCAGCTAATATCATCGTTGAATTGAAGCATCTGATGAAATGAAGTTGTCATTTAGATAGACCAGAACCTATTCTTGGCAGGAAAGTAGAAATTCCGTTAATGTGAAGAAATTTGGGCCGAGAAAAGCCTTCTGATTTACATAAGGATACCCCACCCACTGCAACTGCATGACCCAACGTTGAACAATCTCAGTCTTAGTTCATCAAACAAACCCATGCAACTTGTCTACTAGAGGTGCCTTTAGGATTGATATTGGCAATACAGTTTGATTTAAAAATGTGCGGAAAACACAATTTCAAATTTAGAACTCTGAAAATAAATCCAAAACCATTCTGCAATGTCGGTCAATAAACTAAGGAAGTTCCTAGCTAAACATGAACAATTTGATGAGAAATGTAAAAATGTTTACAAACCAATTATAATATCAGACAGCAAGGGTAATTGGCTCAAGAGACATATTAACCATAAAAAGCAAATTGTGGGAGAAATTCAATGGTGGTCTATTAGTGGATATAAAACCAGAGAATGCTCAGAGTGGTTTGAAAAAAACTTTCATGAAAAAGTAATCTCTATCAAACCGGCATGGATATACATATGGATTGGGACTTGTGATCTTACGATAAAAAACAAAAAGTATATTTCACTATCTAACTCGCAAAATGTGATTGAAACGATCATTGGGCATTACAATAAGATAATTGAACTATGCACATTTTATGGGTGTAAAATAAGTATTCTTGAAATACCAGTGTACTCAATTGAGTTGTGGAACAAAAATAAGGGACATAAAGCACCTGATACATTCAAAGAGGACGATATTTGCTTGACTAAGAATATTGAAGAACTGAATCACAAAATACGTGAAAACTAGAAAGCCATGAATGGCTTGAGTCGCTCCACAGGCTTGAAATTATTATAAAGTAGTAATAGTTTTGACTAGATTTTTAAATATTTTGGATTCTACTGATGTTGAAAATGATTTTCAAAGTTTCCCCTATATAACACATAGAGAAATGACCTCCGCCCATAAAATGCATATTTTTCATCCAATCACAATAATTTTTGGTAGACTGATAGAGGGTCACTCAAGGCTTATTCCAATGAAATTTGGTTGATAT